>JAEAOA010002123.1:0-555000 GCA_016746295.1 Potamilus streckersoni
TTTTTTTTCTTGTGTAGCTCAAACAACTTTTTCTGAAGTGCGTCTCTGACTATCTTTCTACTTGCTACTACAAAATCATTTGGTTTCCATGTTTCCCAAAAATCATTCATAGGTGTTTCAGAAATTATTTCACGCGCTACTTCACATTGAATTCTATCGGGTTGTAATCTAATTAGTTTTTTAAACTCACGTAACTGCTCATCGAGTGCTCTATAGTCAGTATCAATTTCTTCGTAATAATCAACAAATCCTTTTAACCAATTATGTGGACTTCTACCAACAAATGGTGGTGGTTGACCATGATCGCCACACAATATAACTTTTGTATTATTTTGCAATAACCAATCAAGAAACATTTTTAATACATCTTCTGAAACAGTACATGCTTCATCCCAAATAATAACCGCTGGAATAAATTTCTCACCCATTCGCTCAGGAGTCCAAGCATCACCCTTGTATCGAAAAAAAACTATGATACGTGCAAGCTTCAACATTTCGTTGTTTGATCTCTCTCGCTAGTCTATGAGTTGGTGTGAGTACAATCATGGACGTTCTCTCTCGATATAATTCTATCGCACGTGTTGTCTTTCCAGATCCACCACAACCGTTTAAATAAACTGTTTTATATCTACAAATTGGATCTGATATCGGTGGTGCTTTAGACATAGAAAATCCTTCGGATTTTTCACTGATAGAATTATCGTTCTTCAGGTAACTGCTTTTAATCTCAAGGTCTGCTGATTCAGAATAATTGCATTGTATTTCATGTTTAATTCGCCATGTTCCCCAAGTCTCTTCGCTATTAGTAAATTTAGTTATCTCTTTGATATATTTTTTATCGACATACATTGAATCAATTGCAACTCTAACTGCTATACTAGGAAATCTATTCATCATTGCAAATAAATTGATAGATGCATAACCCAGCATAGAAGCTCTCAAATGTAGATATGCAGAGCTTTCTCCATCACTGTAAGTAACAATTCTACCTAACTTTGTTTTATTGGACAAAAAGGCTGTTTTATAATTTGCGTATCTATTTTTCTCTACTGCATCTTTAATAACGAAGTCGTATTCGGCATCATCTATAATCAATCGTGAGGATTGTCTTTTAAAGTTAAATTTTTTTCCACCTTGTGTAAATTTACCGATTATTCTTCGGCCAAGATCCTTTGCTTCACTATTTCGTTGATTAAATATCTTTTTTGACCAATCAATGATGTACTCCTCGTCAGCATCAATATGTTTTCTAGACTTATCGATTATACTATCAAGACATTCTGGTTCTGGTAACCAGACATTGGTTTGTTTTTGATATGAGATAATCGCTTCGCTGACAATCAACGAAACTAACATTTTACAATCAATCATATATCGCAATAACACTATTGGTAACCACATCCTTTCAGCCATGTGTCTACCAATCCAAACATAACAACACGGATGAAGTCCTTCAGAGAATTCAAATGATACTACGCAAGCAAAACCGGTCAAATCAAAATCAGGCAGTGGTCCATTAATAGCAACACGAGTCATTTCATGTGTGGGATGTCCAAACCGTTTAAAATACTCACCAGCGAATCCATATCCTAGAAAACTTCCTGGATAACAAGCAACGATATCAACTGATATCATACTTTCACGATTGTATTTAACGTTCCATAGACCGCCATGATAATATTCCAAACAGCTGGATTGAACATCCTGTAAAAACTCTTTTCGTGTTGGTTTCCAATTATTTTTCTTTCTTGCAAAATGAGCTGCAACCGATGGAATTGTAAAACAATTTGTAAGTAATTGTTCGTAATCTTCGGATTTTCCATTAAAAACGCTAGCGTTTTCACTGAGACTTATTGCTAGATTTTTCATCCTATTATGTAGACTTTCAGTACGATATAATTCACCGTTAGGTTTCACAAATTGATTGAATTGACACTCTTCATCTTCAAAACTATGAAGTAGCCATACTGATACAGGGTCGTTTTTACACAAACTAGCAATAGCATCGAATAATCTTTCTTCAGTCAGAATACCATCCTTGGTGAATTCTTCTGGGATATACTTCACTGTTCTGTCTCGCGGGAATATTGTAACCGCGGATGTCCATGCGTGTTTGTTATGATCAATAATTTTGATTGGAGCTCCGTTTTTATTGTATTTTGATTCGTATAATACTTCGCCAGTTATCGTTAAAACGGTTATCGGAAATCTCAACGACTTTTCCAATCTAGCTATATCGGAAATAGTTGCTCCGTTCTCTTTCACTGTTAGCTCCCATTCATCTATTTTTTTATGTCTTAGATCGGTTAATTTATTCCCACGGAGTGCATTTGTAAAGTGTTCTATGACTCTCTATGCCACACAATTGAATGGCTTTTCCACTGACGTTGACTGTTTCATTGGTGCTAGTTTTCCAATGTCAGGTTTCTTATTTAACGGATACATCCCATAAACGATTGCTGTTTCTGGATACGCTTTTTCATAGTATGGTTTATCAATTCCAGTTAACAGCCCTGGTCTGGAATCACGGCTAACAATGACTGTTGTCCTATCTTGGAGAATTGGCTCAAACTTGTCTCTTATAACCCATTCGCCCGATTCTAAATTGATAATGAATTTCACTCTGAGAAAATACCGTTTATTGCCAAGTTGTGATAGTATCATAGCTGCTGTTTCATCATTCATTCTAGCATCAACAACACCATCGATTCTAAATGTTGACCAGGTGTGTGATGCACCGTCCTGTTTAAACTCATTAACACAATCTCGTATTTTTCTAATCAGATTTCTATTATTTATTCTCTCTTTTGGTACATCTTCGAGAGTTCTATCAAGATTGAATTTAATATTTTTCCAAGGCTTGATTGTCGATAATCTCTTGAATTCTTCATTCATATAAATAAGACAAGTATTTAAATAGAAAAGTTTGTTTATATATAATGAATCACTGCAAATGGCTTATGATCGGATCAGTAACCCCATGCAATAAATCGTGTAGAGGTGAATTCTGTGGATATCACTTACAGAGTGTCAGAAATAATTCGACAGGCCCGTCCCCATGCATAAATTGTGGGGTGGGTGTGAGAGGAAAATCACAATTATGTATCAATTGTGGGGGTAAGCGGTTTAGAGAATTGAAACGTTATTATGATAAACGAATAAAAAACGCTATCATTGACCCTAACCATGACTCTGTCAAAGACAAAATCATAAAAACCCCTCAAGACTACATTAATAGATTTATAATTAAAGCAAATGATGAATTAGACAAATAGTATTATTATATATAAATGGAGCAAGAATTCAGACCACATCCAATACTTGTTAATTATGAAATATCTCGTAATGGTGTTGTTAGACACTGTAGACTAAAGAAACCTGTTGGTTTTGTTAACAATCAGGGATATTTGTGTTTTACTGCTGGAAGAAAGGGATATCTCTGTCATAGGGCAGTCTTTGAGTGTTATATGGGACCGATTAAAGATGGCTGTGTTATTGATCACATTGATTCTAATATTCAAAATAATTCTCTTGAAAATTTACAATGCATTTCTCAAAGAGAGAATACAAAAAAAGGAAAGACAGGGACTTGTAAGTCAGTTGGAAAGAGACCAGTACAGTCATTTGATACAGCGACGAATGAAAAAAGAATTTTTCAATCAATGAATGCTGCAGGGAAATATTTTGGAATATGTATGCCTTCAGTACGAAAAGTTGCTGAAGGGATTTGTCAAACAGCTATCTCAAAGAAAAATGGAGATAGAATAAAGTTTTCATACGCATGAAATGACTCTCAATAATTACTATTAATAAAATATACTCTTTTATTTTTTTAATTTTGTTCCGTATTTCCCCTCATTACTACTGATCGTCACGTGACTATCCTACTTTCGATATTGATTCCCGGATATGTAATTCGTGCGAGAACACATGTGAAATTGGATTGAATTAATGATGTGTGTGATCTCATGTACGTATTTAATGGTTAACTCGGTATATATACGGATTTTGATTTTGTGTTATTGTTTCTTGTTTCTAAAGACTATTGAGAACAGCAGTTAGGGTTTTGTTGGAAAAACCTGTACAGGGTAGACAATTTGACAGAGTTATGTATGGCCGTGAAAAGGCCAGGGTTCTATTAAAAGATTTTTTAAAAATCCCAATTACAAAGACAGCGTTAACAGCGTTGTTTAGATTTTGTATGAAAATGAAATTATTTTGTAATTACAAATTAAAATAGATTGTATGTGAGGTCAAAATAGTAAAGCGCATTACATGTAATAAAATTATCCAATGACACAGAAAAATATCATTCTCGAATAGCAGGTCTTGAATTGACAGGGATCCCCATAACAGAGTTATCTCGTCATGTAAATCCATTATTATTACGATTAAATAATCGTAATATTATAGAAATTAATTAAAAAAATTGCTATTATTTAACAGTTGTATTTCTTGTTTTAATGTTTTATTTAAATATTTAGCTTCCATTGAAATTACTACACAATATTCATTATGAAATGCTAGGAAAATAAATACACACCTACACATTGACACTGCAGTATTAATCACCTTATATATAATAAGAGCCGTAATAAGTTTGGGGCTTTAAGCGAAGCCCAATTTGCCAATCAAAACTCCCACGCCATTGACATGGTGTGGTTGAATTTTTTCAACTGCAACCATGGTTAATTTCTTGGGTTGCTTTTGATTGGTAGATTGGGTGTAGGTCCGCCCCGTCGTTTCATGTTTGTATCGTCTGTACTGTCCCTATCATTTCATTGTAAATATAACCATCCTATATAATCGCATTGTATATATGTAATGTACTGTCCCTAGTATATATATAATCGCATTGTATATACCATCCTATCATCTCATTGTATATATACCATCCTATCATCTCATTGTATATACCGTCCTATATAATCGCATTGTATATATACCATCCTATCATCTCATTGTAAATACTCATTCATTGTAAATACCTTCATTCATTCATTGTAAATACTCATTCATTGTAAATACCTTCATTCATTCATTGTAAATACTCATTCATTGTAAATACTCATTCTTTGTAAATACCTTCATTCATTCATTGTAAATACTCATTCATTGTAAATACCTTCATTCATTCATTGTAAATACCTTCATTCATTCATTGTAAATACCTTTATTTATTAAGTTAATTAAGTACATGTAACGTACTGGCTTCATGTTATATGTTCAATGTTTGTAAAGAAATCGCTTGGATTTCACGTCTAATACCCATATAACCCGCCCTTGAACTCGATTGGGGGTTAGGGTATTGTATAAGTCTTTAATGTATGCCTTTCTTGCCTCGGAACTCGAATGAGGAAGAGACAGGCATTGTATATGTTTTTTTTTTTTTGTATATAAAAATATTTTAAAGATACAAATATATTAGTAATAATATTCAATAAATGGAATTTCAAGATATTACATCTATCATCACAGAAATATCAAATTTAAGAAATCAAGGAATCGTACTTTCTGAATTTTTGAATGAAGACAGACTTTTGAATGAATTTGAACAAATTGATATACAATTGAAACATGGAAGATATGTTCTACCTAAAATGTATTCACTGATAAAATGAATCCAAAAAGCGGTTATTGCTTCTTTGTATAACAATGATATTAATTTATTCATTCGGCTATTTAGTATAGTTGAAGCCATTAGAAAGAAACTCGGGGAACAGTACCAAGTTCGGTCAGAGATTGCTTTGAAAGTGAAATCTATAAGACGTTTGATTGATGAGTCTGAAAATGCAAGTATTGAACCCCACAATTGAAAAACGTTAGCATTTCCAATAATGACATCAGAAGCATTAACTACCAGACTAGCCCGTGAGAGGTTAGCATTACTGAAAAAGTTTATACCAATTCGAGATAACGTGCGAGATAAACTACAACTTAGACAGCAAGCGCAGACTGACTTTTCTATTGGGAGCGAACAACTTTTTGCCCCTGTAACTAAAGCCACTAAAGATATGAAACTTGCAATAGAACGTGCTATATACGGCGACATCCCTAAAGAGGGAGCAGTACCTATTATTGATGTGCTGGGAAAGATTGCTACAGAAACTGAAAAAACCAAGGAGGAAATAAAACAGCTTTCAGGTGAGTTACAAACTCAGCGAGAAATACAACAAATGGGTAATATTGATATTGATGATCCCGTTAAAAAAATTGTTCCTTTTAACGAGATATTCACTGATGAAGCTATAGAAGAAATCAGACGAATTCAATTGCTGAAACCTGAAGACTATGTGTTATTTGGTGAATTCGCTGCCGAACGTTATTATAACAGGGGGGAATTTTTAAAAGACGAGTATAAAAAAACACAATAAAACGATATCAATGGGTGGATTGGTTATTTAAAATTAATCAAGAAATCACCGGCAATTTAAATAAGAGTGACTTGAATTACCTAGCTTTTAAAATGGGAGTTAATAAGTATGGTTTAGATCAACAACAACTAAAAGAACAACTAAAAGAACAACGAAAAGAACAACAACAAGGACGAGGTCGAGGTCGAGGTCTAGGTCGAGGTCGAGGTCGACAATCTCCAGAAATTCAAAACGTTTCCGAACCAGCTCTAGAAATTCAAAACGTTTCCGAACCAGCTCTAGAAATTCAAAACGTTTCCGAACCAGCTCCAGAAATTCAAAACGTTTCCGAACTAGCAAGTACTTCAGGAAAGGGTTATGGAAGTTCTCATCATGATTCTCATATGTGTCCTAGTAATATCATTAATGATATATCACGACTTGAGGTTCTTATGGGAGGTAAGCGAGCTGGGAATAACTCAGTCGAAATAACTAATGAAGCATTTGATATTTGCAGACGATTATTCCAAGGTGGGATAATTGATATTCATACGTATCGAGAACTCTTGGATGAGTTAATGGACGGAATTCCAGGGGAATTTAGTGGTTATTATAGCGATTGAAATTTCTAATTGCTTGCATTTAGAAATTACAAAGTCATTTCAAATAAGATGATAGTACACTATAATCACAATAAACCAACAAGCGTGTATGTAGTAAACTCAAGATTGCCCGTTTATAAGGCATACTATGGAGACGGCCTTGGAAATACCATAGCGGGTTTATTCACAAGAACAGCCCCAAAAGTGGCACCAATTGCTAAACAATTAGCGATGAAAGCCATTGATGTTATTCGTCATAAGGGAATTAACGCTGTTGGAGATCTTGCAGGAACGGCCTTTTCTACCGCAAAGAATAGAATAACGTCATTGGTGAAATCTAGATTCGGACGAAAACCACCACAAATAGTTTCAACAACGCTACCTTCAACAACAATGATGCCTGCAAATGTCAGTAAAGTGATAAATAACGCAGTGGAACAAAAACTAGCATCATTAGCAATGACTTCACCAGATAGTAGTAATATTGCAAGTATGATAGCGGGAAGCGGTCTTGGAGGAAATCGTAAAAATGTCAGACGAAAAAGAAAATGATAGCATTACTACATTTAGAAAAACGATAACGTTTTAGTATAAATGGCATTTAAAAAAATTGCTGATCCAGCGTTTGATATGGCAGCACCGGTGAATAAAGATGATTCTAAAATTAACTATCAGTATTATGCCTATCCTGCAAGAGAGCCTAATCAACGGGGGAGAGTTGAACTTCAAGTTCAAGATACAAGTAGATACTTTTTGCCGTGTGAGGCATTTATTGAAGTAGAAGGACAGCTTGTAACAAATGTTGCAGCTGATACACCATATGGGGATAACCCAAATATCCGAGTTGGTTTCGTAAATAATGGCATTATGGCGCTATTTAACAGTGCAAGATATATCATTGATGGAAAAGAAATTGAATCAATAGAACAAGATGTTGATATTGCAACAACAATAATCGGACTTGCGAGATATTCTGATGATTATACAAGGTCGGCTGGTCCGTCTATGATGTTTGCTAAGGATACTTCTGATCATCCGAACCATTATCAATTTGTTAAAGTACGAACTGCGGTAGATACTGCAGAAGCTGAACAACAACTCGATGCTAATCCAGACCGTGAAATTAGACTAGGCGCTGAATTCGACATTTTAAAAAGGGTCAATGATGATTTCAATCTAGGATTTGCAACACGAAAAGGAGCATTAAAAGGACAACATCGACGGTTTTCATGTGCAATTCCGTTACATCATATATTCGGATACTGTAGAAATGTCAGAAAAGTCATCTATGGAGCAAAGCATACAGTCGTGTTAGTGCGAAAGGAAAATGACAATGATGCAATTTGGCGTGCTAATGGTGTTGCTGATGGTAAAGTCATTTTAAATAAATTGACTTTATGGATACCCGTCTTGACACCAGTAGTTACAATAGAGCAACAATTACTATCGTTTATGGACACAGGTGGAAAATCATTGCTAAGTTGGCTAACAACAACGACTGATACGAAGCAGGATAATGTAAATGGCACATTTACATGGCACTTAGCATCAAAACAAGGTGTTTCAGCTCCACGTCATATCTTTATAGCGTTACAGGATGCAAATCGAGTGGGTCGTCAATTATCTAGTCATATGATATTTGATAAATTAGGGGTAAGTGAA
Source organism: Potamilus streckersoni (assembly GCA_016746295.1). Lineage (NCBI taxonomy): Eukaryota > Metazoa > Mollusca > Bivalvia > Unionida > Unionidae > Potamilus > Potamilus streckersoni. The sequence continues at coordinate 8,618 of JAEAOA010002123.1, forward strand.
GTTTCGTTGAGAATAAACGGACAACAAGAGCCAGCAGAGATTGTACAGCTTAATTATGAAAACAACAACGTAGCACGTGTATATCATAGAATATTGTCGTATATGGGTCGTGATCAAAATGTTGATACTGGTTTGCAAAAATCGCAAATTGATTTTGAAAAACACTATCCGATTTATTACTTTTCATTGGAACATCTTGACATGATGAGACAATCTGTTGTTGATATATACTTCCAAGCTCGGGTACAACGCCCTGCTGGTATAGCCGATTATAGAGCAGTTGCTGTCATTCTCAGTGATAAATCAATGTTGTTAGAAGGAATTGGCGGACGAATGAGACTTATTGATGCACCAGTAGAAAACCTTTGATTTTCCAAACATGTAGTTAGGATTTTCACAATAAGATCAATTGAAAGTGTAAATTACATTTAGAATAGAATGACATATAGTATTGTTAATGTCCAGTTGACTGATGGTCAGGTCAAGAAATTGAAATCAAAGTCGGCTAAAGAATGTGGAACTACAATAACGCTGAAACCCACTCAAATGTCCGGTGGTGCACATAAATTATCATTGACAGATCGTCAAATAAAACATTTCAATGATGCGCTAAAGAACAAACGAGGAGTTCAAATTGATTTTTCGAAAGCAGCAATCGCCAGTATGATAAAATCAGGTGGTATATTCCCGCTGTTAGCTGCTATTCCAGCATTGATTGCAGCGGCTGCCCCAGCGGTTGCGAAGGCGGCAGCGTTAGGAGCCGTTGGTACTGCTGCAGGAATGGCCCTGAAAAAAGCTACTGGGAATGGCTATAAAAAAAAGGAAAGGGTCTAAGACTACCAGGAACTCCACACAATTGGTACAAGGGCACGGGCCTAAGAATACCAGGAACGGCTTATTAGTGGAAAAATCCCTAGGATTTTCACCAATGTCCAATTTTGATTTAATTGATGCTGTAAAATCATTATCAATAAAAAACTTTAGAGGAGTTTTCATGAGAGATCAATTACCGTCAACACCAATGAAAAATGAAACGGGTATTATCAATCTTGATAACAGCAGCGGAAAAGGAACTCATTGGGTCGCATATGCAATTGATCCACGTGGAATTGTATATTTTGATTCATATGGATTAGCTCCACCAAAAGAATTCATGCGATATGTATCCACAATAACAAAGTCATCTCCAATTTTTTATTCCACGCTACCAACACAACAGTTAAATGATCCACCGATATGCGGTCGTGAAGTATTAAACGTCCTTGCAGAGATATCTAAATTTCCAATGAAACCACCACAAGTTGTTGTTAATGAATATACTAGCAGGCAATGGCAAAAACGATAGCGTTATGATTTAGAAAAACGTAGCGTTTTCGTATAATGATTGATATTTGGGGACGACCTTTATCAGAATCAAAAAAAAAACAGAAACCGATAGTAAATTAGCTGTCGAAAGTGTAAAAAAAATAATCGAAGATGAAATCGCCGAGACATTAAATTTGTCAAGTGTAGATCCTGGGGAAATAGTTGTATTTCAAGATCGCCAGGGCAAATTGAAATCTAGTAATGTTTCATTGGATGATGTCTTAATACGAAGACGTGACGTCGTTGAAGATACAATAGTGTTATATTCAATTGATGGAAAACTCAAACGAGGTGTACTTGTTTCTACAATCACAGATGCATTAAAAAATTTAAATGAAGAACTTGAAAAACATATAACAACATATACTTCCCTTCGTAGAAATATTATCAATAAATTTTTTGGAACACCAGCGGTAACCTCTCCATCTCTCGCTGAAATTAAATCCAATTTTGATGAAATTAAATCCAATATTAAAAATATTAATGATGCTGGATTTAGTATTATTAGAGATAGCATTAGTAATATTAAAAAATCTATCGAGGATATTACAAAATTTAAAACAGACAATCTTCTGCTACTTGAAAAATAAAGATTCCTCATGAGAGGAATATCATAAATATGGTATACACAGTTCTCTCTGGATCATTAGATTGGGAACCTAAAAAGAATACAATAACTCTCACTGTGTCAAAGCCGGGTATTTATCGATTAACAATAGTGTCACTGAATCAGTTTAATATATCATCATCGACTTCATATGGATACAACAACGTGATTTCAACGACTATTGACCTGGATGAATACAAACGGTTTACAATAACAAGCACTGATCCTAATTTATATAAGACATCATTTGTATGGTACATGGAGTTTGTAGCTGATCTAAATTAGAATTTTTAACAATTAGAAACCACTTGAGATTTTAAAATAATGATTCCATCATCGCAATATCGCTATGATACCGTCAAAGAGTTCTTAACAAAACTCAAAACACTCATTGATGAGTATGAAATAAAAATTAAAAAGTATCGCAGGAGAATTACCGCAATTGATGTTACAGTATACTCGGTATCTGGTATAATGGCCGGTGCTGGTATTATACTATCTTCAGTGACAATGGTAGCTCCGATTGCTGTCCCAATTGCTATTTCCGCGGTGACAACATTTGCTGGAATTGCAAATGCTATTACTAAAAAAATATCATCGTGTTCTCAAGAAAAACTTAACGACTATATAGTAAAACATCAAGCAGTATCTAACGGTTACTCACAATTATCCTCGTTGATGTCATCATCGATTGATGATACGATAATTACCGAAGACGAATTCTCCGCGATGATACGTATTTATGATACTACGATTAAAAACGCTAGCGTTTTTTCATCTATTGCAAAATTAGACATTGTAAATAATAATAATAATAATAATAATAATAATAATAATAATAATAATAATAATAATAATAATAATGTCGCAAGAGATTCAACTACTTCAGCGGATTGCAGAAAATACCACTCCGCGGAAAACAAGCATGATATCAATATCGTCAACAAACCCTAAATTCAGTGTGAATTTTCCTTCACCTGTTTCAGTAAAGGAAATCGCGTTGGCAAAATTACGAGTGTATCATAGTTGGCCTAATATCAGATCGGTTCCATTTGGCGGTCAGAGACCTAATAATTCTCTGGTATTTGCATATAGAAATAAAAAGGATGACACTCCAGATTGGAACGTTGTTTCAATACCAACTGGATCCTATCAAATTGAGCAAATTAATAATGAATTACAACGTAGAATAAAATCCATTACTAAAAAAGAATCAAAAATTGCGATAACAGTTCATGAACCAACACTGTCATCTACAATTGAAATAGGCTCTCCTGGGTATGTTGTAGATATTTATAACAGTTCAATAAGAACAGTATTAGGATGGCCCGAAGATCCACCAAAAAGTGCTGGTAATTCCACGCCCGAGCCTGTAAAATCTGATTACGTCACTGATGAAATAGGACCTGAAAATCCATCAAAAACTTATAAAAAATTCGAGGATATAAACTTCACAAAAAGATATCGATATAAGAACCAATATGGTGAAGATGTGTGGAGAATTCCATTTTTTAATGATTATATCCCACAGGAAGGTGAAATTCTGGAAATACATAAAACAGGTCCATCAGTCGGAGATATTGAATCCCATATCTTCGAAAAAATGAATCAGGATTTTAAATTGTTATTACCGTCGTTAAAATCCGGTCTTCTCACACAAGCTGAGTTCATTAATGTAGTCTCCGCGGGTAATAAAATCATCGATGACATGGAAATATTTAATTCGAGGATTACTAATCTCTTCACTGATGAAAATAGCCCGATTTCAAAAACTAGCTCAGCCCAAGATTATAAAAAAAATATAAATGAAAATCCAAATTATAAATTACCAGGATATAACGTTCCCGAGTTAAAGAAAAAACTCAGAACTGCCATCGACGAAGGATTTAATAAAATTTATCAATCATGGAAAGATAGCCAGCCGAAGCCTATTATCCTCACTTATAATAATTCTCCCGACGGCGACGGTAGACATATTGCACCGAACAATGTGAATATTTCATCAGTGATCGCACTTAATTTAACGTGTGATGTAATCGAAGGAAGTTATCAAATTAATATGGAACAATCAAATCAAGCCCGACAAGGTTACATTCTTTATTCATTTGCACCAACAGCACCCCCCGGATTTTTAATTGTTGAAAATCCGACTAATCCAGTCTATATGCAATGTCAAAATGATTTACTAACTAGAATTAATTTTACACTCACCGATCAGTCAAATAATTTGATTGATCTACGTGGTGAAGTATTATCGATTAGTCTGTTTGTGAAAAGCTAACAAATAATTTGTATTAATCAGCAGCAGGGGGGAGGGTGAGATGACAACATATTTGCGACGTAGATGGCAGCAATTTGAGGGTGGTTATGACAATGTATTTGCGACAAAATCGCTAAGGCTCCATTTGTAAAATGGGGTCTTTATTTTTTTTTTGGTTAAAATATGAGATTTCGTAGGAAGGTTCCATTTGGCATTCTGAGGCTTTAATCGATTTTGTCGCAAAAATTTGTAGGGTTCACCCTCCCCTGCTGCTCCGACTCATCAGCAGATCTTGGTTTGGAACTGGAAAACACTATGATAAAACTGGTGGTGTGATATTTGGAAATTTATCTGTGACTGGCCAAGTGACTATCGATCTTTTCATATCATCATCTCCCTCAGGAACAATATCGCAAAATTTTAAACCAGTTGGAGTGTATACCGGGCTGAACACGAGAAAGACTATGATCTATCAATTTGGTACCACGATTTGTTTTATCAGGCTCTTAAAAAATTTCAACGGAAGGTATACACTAGTTGTAATCCAAACCGTTGAAGGTTTCAGTGTAAATAATGATTGTTCTGATAAATTGTTACTCATCAAAAATACAAAAGTTATCTTGTACATAATTACATCGATAGAAAACCAAAAATTATACGGACTTCCACCACAAGGCCTAATACGGATATCACCCAGGTGATATTGTATTCACAGATGAACTCGATTGGTGACACATAATTATCTACCACTGGAGGAACACTCACAGGAAATTTCACTGTGGCCACTGGAGTCTTATCAGAGACGGTTTATCCACCAAGGGCAAACAACGAGATAGCCACGAAAATGTACATGGATACGCGCCGTGTCAGAAACAGCTCTGGATACATTCCACACTCAAAGGAAATAATGGAAACCGTTGTAGAGTTTCTGTATCGGCATCATCATAATTATTAAGCTCCTACCAGGCTTATTATGTTTAGTAAATCACCTGGTGGCACCCAATGATGGAAACAAGTGGGCCACGGCTGAATTTACATCGAATTTCTGGCTTTAAATGGAGGTACCTGCCAAAGTAGGCACCTGTAAATTCCAAATATATGGACGCAGCTCTGAAATGCAGGGCAGCCTCCCTTGGAAGTTAGATGGAATTAAACTAGATAGCACTGCTGATCCTCTTTACGACGGTACCTCTTCAATTGGTTCCACAACGCTTGAAGTTTACTTATCCTCCGCAAGCATTAAGTTTACTGCAATCACGGCAGAACCTTCTAATCCCGGGTTAGTATAGATCCATAGATCATTGACACGTAATGTAAGACGAATATTTTACCGTTATTCAGTTAATATAGGTTTCACCATGGCGGAAATTTTCCAGTAGCTATCTAACTTTACCAGTCATTTTTTGATGATACTTACAGGCAGGATGCATCATATGCAGGAAATAGCAATCACGTGCTCAGGCAGACCATGGGAATTTACTCAAATATCAATCCGGTGAGAAACTGGTCTACGTTATCAGTAGAAATGCACATAAACAGTCAAAACAAAATGAGACAAAACTGTCTATTTCAGTTGGGTATATGCAACAATAATAGCTCAGAGAAGCCACAGACAAGTATTTTGTTGCTTTTCAATTTTGTTACGATTTAGAGAATCAACACGGCTGGCAAAATGTATCGAAAGAATTGTTTACACAATTAACCAGGAACTGCAACGGAGCATCGTTAATACCGTGAACATCAGATACATTAAACGACGACGATTTGGCAAATGAAAGTCGATGAAGCACACGAAAAAAATCACGATTTCATGGACAAAAGAGTGTCAAAAATATACATCGACAAAAGGAATTTTTTTCCAATATACCGGATTAGAGTATAGGGACTTCGAGGTGATCAATAAAGTGACGGCGCTCGACGATGCAGTTGTTTCTGAACCATCGGTTCCGCATCTCAGGAACTACTTGATTAAATTAATGATCAAGAAAAGTATCGAAAAAAATAATGGATGCAGTGGGCTTTCAGGGATTGAGATTTTATATTTTCAGCGATAAAAGACTTTGAAAAAAAAAGGAAACCTCAACGTGGAAAATATCGCTCTATTTTATTTCTACGTTTACAAATATCATCAAAAAATACCTTATTCCGTTTGTAACATGTAGAAGCACAGCGATATCTGAACCCTCTTGAACTTGCAGCGACTCCTGATATACTGTCGGATCTTGTAAAATTAAATCAGCTGACTGAAATCACAAATCGTTTTAAATAGATTTCCACTTTAGCTGTTGGAGAAACGGAGAGTAAAATTAAAGTTAGTGAGGATAAAATTAATGTTTATGTCATCTTTTTAAGCGAATATTTATCACAGTTTTTAAGTTAGCATTTATCATAACTTGACCTTCTGCTGAAACGTTTAGCTGAATCGTATAATCGCTATTACCGTCAAATGTACTTGTACCAGTACGCGTACAGGACATAAAAACGCATAATGAGATTCATCTCGTTGTAATCGCTCGCTGTGACGGCCAACGGAACGATCTCCACGGACGCAAAGATCAATCTGATGATGCTGATTCTCTCCAGCGTCGGACTGGCCCTACAGACTAAGATGAAACTCATCGAGTCACGACTGGAGGCCCAAAAATAATACCAAGCAGTCCATACTGTCATATTTGAAAATGCTCCATTTGACATCGGCGAGATGAGAATCTCATCATGGACATGGTGGTCAACTAGTGCAATAGAAAATGTCTTGCTACAGCAGGTATATTCCCAGTCTTGACGATGGCTAGGCTTTCGTCACTGACGTGATCTTGCAATTCCAGAATCGCTCCATGAAGCCATGGCGATGATGATTCGAAATTACGTTCCTGTGACGCTCGACCTGACGCTGACTAAAACCCAGGGAGCAGCACGCAAACTTTTGTTACTGACACGTGACCAAAGTTCGGATTTATCCAGAAACATCATAAAGAGCTTTTACGACGACGATCTAATTAGTCATCATTGTTTGAGATGTATGAGTGAAGAAAATTCGTTACAAGATCTTTACATTATCTTAGTCTTAAGATAGACCAGTAGATGATGCAGTCAACAATTAGATTAACCGAGTTAAAAATGACCAAGTTTTACAATGCGCTAACGAGAGGAGAAATCATCACGTCTAAGCATTATATGAAGGAACTGCGAAACAAGTACAAAGCTCTCAAATTGGAATTTATCAATCCGTGGTCGAGATTCGATGAACCCTTGATGCCATCCCAAGATGCTTTTTATTCCATTCTGCACCAGCCAGGGATTACCTGAGAGGAAGGCCAAAACGCGAACCAATTATAAATTATACCATCTACTGTTCTCTCTCTCTCTCTCTCTCTTTCTCTCTCTCTCTCTCTCTCTCTCTCTCTCTCTCTCTCTCTCTCTCTCTCTCTCTCTCTCTCTCTCTCTCTCTCTCTCTCTCTCTCTCTCTCTCTAAATTATACCATCTACTTTTTCGGATGAAACCCTACATCGACTTCAACACGACACAATGAGCCAGCATCACGATGGTGTTCGACAAAGACTTCTTTAAGCTCATAAACAGTTGCGTGTGAAATGGCAACAAAATCAAAATTGTGAATGACCTACGACAACGAAATAAACTGGTCACCAATGATGCATTTGAACGCATGAAACTCTTTTACAAAAAACTCAAGATAGAATCCAGGAAAAAAGCATCTCAATCTGAAAAAACTATCAACACTGGTGCAGCCGCTGTCGACCTCTCCAAGAAGCTCACGCTAGAGTTTCGCGATGACTTCATTAAAACAGATATGGAAACAAAGCCACTGTATATGACAGTGGTCTTTCAATACAGATTTTACTCTGCTCAAAGTTATGACTGTTCAATTACAATTAGACCATACTGGCAATTTTAAATTATATTCTAATTAATTACTAAATTACACCACTGATGTTGTAATGGAACCTAGGTCTGAATCCCACAATAGACTAATTAAGACTATCATTAGCTTAACACCTGACAGTTAGGATAAGTATGTATATTTTTTATTTTCATAATTTTTTATGAAATTAAAAAGACAATTATCTTTGCTTTTGTAATTGACTCGTAGCTGAACAATTATATAAATCTAAACTTTCAGTCAAAATTACAATTACATGATATTGGTGATGTTGAGTTACAGTTACATTATACTTGTAAATATTTAACTACACCAATTACATTGTTATTGAACCCAAGTCTGGTGTACCTATTGTGATGGCATGACAACCAATACAGGTTGTATATTTAAAATTAAAATAAAAAAATGCTTAATACATTATATTTGTTTCCCATAAGTAATTGTTGAATAACCATGACAGTAACTTTTTTTATTCTTAAAAATAGTCAAATTCAAATTTTTTAAAAAATGAGAATTGAGTCACCTCAACCTATACAGATCTTAGCAGTTTACTCAATATATTTAAATTTCTGATCTGGCCTGGTTTTGCGAAATATTTTTATTTTTCTGCTTTTTTTTTTTATTTGTTAACAATTCACTTAAAATTAAATGCAGACAAAATTTTGGGCAAAACATCAAGTAACAGAAAGGTTTTAAGAGTGCCAAACAACTGTAAGGTTAATGGTATTACCCAAATGAAAAAATTGTATACAGACCTATAAAATGATGTATGAAATACTTTGTTTTCTAGAATTATTTAATAAATGATAAAGTAAGATTGAAGTTCTTTATTAGACCAGGTGGTCATCAAGATTGTTAGCTGCTAACATGATTTTTATTGATAGGACTGCTGTACTACTTAGTGAAATTATTTGATCAAATTATGGAGAAAAATAGAAAGAAAATATCATCAAAATGCATGTACACAATTTCTCAATTATCAATGTGTCTAAATTGGCAAATAGTTATCTCCCTTTGGTAGCATAATAAGTACATGTACTTATAACAAATATTTTAGATATTTACTTGGATGGAACAATGGTGATGATAAATGATGGTAGGTTCAATGAACTTCTTTGATTAGACTGGGAGGAAGTTGGAAAAATCTTTGTATTCACTAGTCCAAGAATAACAAAAAAGCTGTTTGAAAGTAGCATGTTCTTGTGTTTCGATTATAGTTGGCAATGGAATTATATATAAAACATGTTATCTGGAACTGAAAGTTGCTTTTAAAACAGTATGGACTGAAGACTGAGGAGGGGAGATTCTTGAAAAGGTGCTATACTTTGCAAATATATACAGAAATGTGGTGCCATACAGAAAATTAAATGAGTGACACAGACTCTTAAATATCCTTCACCGAGATGTGGCTTTACTGACATTTGTCATCATGTGATAGACTATACATGTAGATCATTATAAATAACAGATGAAGAATCCAGAAAAATTGATCAGATCCACCATCCTATAGAAAGCTAAAGGCATTCTTTCTCACATGCACACAATGGCGGAGCCTGAAACTGAATCCAAATAGACAGATATGCAATGGCAATGATCTGGAGTGCTGGAGAGGGTTTTGGATGACTCAACCTCCTGGGATGATCCCGCTGTGTGACAGCATTGGTTTTAAAACTTCTTCCATGAAAAGGATGATTCTAAATTATGGTACAAAATAGTTGTTTTTAACCTATATCATTTTCACATGCAAGGTAATTCATCACACTCTTAATAAAAGAAATAATGAGAAATATTTTTCATTTGAGAACAGTCAGACATTAATGAGCTTCAGTAAATTAATATCTTTTTACAACACAAATTAATGAATTTAAAGTATAGTATGTAAAAATGGAAGTATTAATAGAATTTCGAGGGTTATGGACACATACTTTGATATCACAGATGATCATTCTGTGCAAGAAAATCAGCAAGATGCAAGAAATATACCTTCTTAGATATATATTCCTATGACTGGGTTGAATCTATATTTGAAAACCAAAATATAGAGGAGGAAATAATGGATTTGTTGGACTTGTAATACCTAATGATGATGCAGACTGCTTGAACAAGCTGAGTAAAAGTGATAAGAGCATGCATGTACCTAATGACCGAAAACAGTTGTTTTACTGAGTATAGCTTGGTATGACTGGATTGAATACAAAAAGTGATGATATCAAGCATGCATGTACCTAATGATAGCGAAAAGTTGTTTTACTGAGTATAGTTGGGTATGATTGGACTGAATACAAAAGATGATGATATCAAAGTACTGCATGTACCTAATGACAGAGTATACTGAATACAGTTGGGTATGACTGGACTGAATACAAAAGATGATTATATCAAAGTACACAGAAGTCATATGGACAACTTTTCTTAATATGTCCACTTACAAACATTAAATACAGACTAATGTCAAAAGTGTGAAAAAGACGATAACTTTGATTTCTTAAAATACCATTGGACATGATAGTGTTGAACACATGTAACTGAAAGATATGGTTAAATGTGAATTTGATTGAACAGGTCAAGTGTGTGTATGTGGTGGGGGGTCGACCAACAAGTAGGTCTCTGCTTTTATTTTTTTATCTGACAGCTGCTGTCAGATAAAAAAAATAACAGAGACCTATTTGTTGGTCTAGTGGGGGGGAAGAGGTAATTAGTGATAAGGTGCTGTCTATTGGTTGGCCATATATTAAAACTTAAAAAAAACTCAATAAATACTTTATGTTGTTGTTGTTGTTGAGCTTAACGCCATTTTTCAGCAAACGATAGGCTATTCATGGTGGCCAGTATTAATGGTGGAGGAAGAAACCGGGAAATCACCGACCCAAGAGAAGCTACTGGCAAGCTTTCTCACATATCTACATTCGCCGAATCCTAGACTCGAACTCACGCAGACTGAGGTGAGATGGCAGTGATCCGTAACGGACAGCGCTTTAGATCACTCGGCCACTCGGGGCCCCAATAAATACTTTAACTGCCTTCAATTGGGCAAGACAAAATAGCTACTCTGTGGGAAAAATAGTTACGAATTTAGTCACAGTAAAATATTGGTAAGGGTTGTAAAAAGGCACCATTTAGCCACGTCTTGTGCTCGTGTAATTATCAGAAGATAACACATACTTTTAAGATATTACCATAGCTCCACTCAGCCTAGTCACTAAATTGCTAAAGGCATTTAATACATTTAAATTGCTCCAAAATTTATAAAACAACTAACCCTCTCTACGTAGTAAGCAAATTCCAAATGTACAACGTTCACGCTACCTTTCGCTTTATACTCTTCGTTGAATGCGACCATCCGAGCCATGCAATTAATGCAGAGCTTTTATAATTCATAATTTGAAGGGGAAAAAATGGGCAAGCTAAATTTAATTTTTATTGAGACTTATCTACAAACCTCCATGCGAACCAAATAGAACCATATTATACTGGTACTCTTCCTATTATATAAAAGTTTTAGAATTGTGTATATTGATATAAACCAGTCTGCGTTGATAGCTACATATATTGGTCTCCTATCGTATTTATATATAAAATGTTCCTTAGTTACAAAAATGCTGGGAACCAATCTAAGCCCTCCAAAATTAGTCTGGTTATCTGCTGTTTGTCTACTTGTACATATGGACCGGAGGTTCTAAATAACCTGCTTATGTATTAATACGCCAAGCGCGAGCTGTTAGGAAAGTGTATCCGAATTTTGTAGCAGACGACAGACAGGATTGAAGAATGCACAAGTTAACTGCAAACATGACTATTTATTGGGGTAATAACGGTAGTATATGCATGTCATATTTAACATCACTGGAAAATATTGAAGGAAGATATTGTTGATCTCCTTAACATTCATGTTGTTTTAAATATTGTTTTAAGTGCTACAGTATTTTTTTTTATAATAGGGCTGCTTGTTTCCATCAGTACAATGAAAAAAGTATGAGCAACACCCACTCCCATTTTATAAATTTTTGGAAAAGTGGTTGGGTGTTTTCAATAACTATTACTTTTTACTGACATAAACGAGTGCCTGTACTGATCGTTGATTGTTTGTATCTCTAATGTGATGTTTTTCCTTAGTCTAAATAAATATTCATGATAAATGCTTTCTTTTTTAAAGGAAAAAGTTTAAGTAAATTTCTTTAAATTTACGGAGAAATAGTTAATCATTAAGCAGGTATTCTATCCTCTATGTAATTTTTCACTGTTTATTTTAAATAAAATACAAGTTTACTTTACCGTCATACTTTTGTTAATAATTTGATAATTTTACGCATACTGTACTGTTACATTTATTGCAACCACTAAAGATTTTAAAAACGAAAAGCGTCAAAGATGTACAAAAATCAAGAGACTTAGTCATTTCCTTCATCAATTTTTAGACATTTCACTCATCAGATCAAAAAGTTTAACCTGTTTAATGCCAGGAGAACTTTAACTTTATTTGATTAATAACAAAAATGTGTCGTCTGAGTCAAACATTTATTAAGTCTAGTTTTAATATTTCTAAAACAGAATGAACTAATGAAAAGGTGAAAGAGATGTCGCTCAAAAATGTACGAAATTATTGAGATCATTAACGACGGGTGTTACTTGAAAACATGTATGGCAACCGTATTAGTGAAGAAACTCCCGTATGATTCAAAACGCCAACAGGTTGACAGTTTTTGGAGCCTCATGGCGACAATTAGGTTAAAAATTATAAACTGATGAATGAAATGTCTATGGTTTGTTCATTTTTTTATATTCTTGATTACGTATGTTTTCTGGCATCAATATTGGGGTACATGCAAACAACAATCAATAGCTTGAATTGTGCGTATGTTAAACATTTATCTCCTTGTTTTCTCGTTTGGACTAAAAATCTGAAGATTGAGCTTAATTTGGGTAGATCTTCGATCCTATTGATAAAGACTGCCCTAGAGACAAATATCAGTTGTGTAAATACATTTGTCCTTTCATTTCCAACAAATATGTCACTTGTATGTGATTATAAGGTGGGAAAGTTGCTACTTTCAAAGCAATGACCCAGGGGCTAAATCTTCTGAGATAATGGCTATTTCGGTTGCATATATTTATTTTTCCAAGCTATGATAAAGGGACAAAAACGTCTACTACAATAGAAGTGGTCCCAGTGTTTGAAACAAATGCATTCATGAATATGTTTGTTCTTCCTTCATGCCGGCAATTGCATATATGACTGTAGGGTGATAATCTAAAGAGTTTAATTATTGTGATACAGGGGCCACGACACTTGTGGACTCGGCGATTATACTTAAAAGGCATGGAATCTTAACAGTTTTTAATGTGAGATAAATGGCTGTATCACATGGAATAGGAATGGACGCAGAGTCAAAATTTAGCAGCATGTATTAACTTGAATATTTCTAGTAAAGTCCAAATACGTCTATAAGGCATCGCTAATTTTTCCCATGTTTAACTCGGGTAATTTTCAGGTCATCGTCATTACATGTAGCTACAATTACCTGATTCGTTTGAAATAATTATTGTGACATGAATTAGGTATTTTATGTAACGAACTATAATAGTAATAATAATACAAATAATACGACTATTACATTAATGGTGGTGGCTAAATTAGTACAGTAGAATATAATTTTAGATCAGAAAAAATATATTGATGTGTATAAGTTTACTTTGCATTGTTTACTAAAAGTCTATATGTATGTATTTTGTGAATTACGTATCCTGATTTATCTTCCTTATATCCACAGCCGGCAGTGTACCCATCTACAAGGGCGTCGTGGTGACGGAAGACATCTTGCTGGTCATAGACTCCATAGCGTGTAATCTCCAGATTTACAGACTTGTTGACGGCAAGTTGGTGTCATCACACAGACTGGAGGACATTCCCACGGGTGTCTGTCTTATTAGCAAGACGGAAGTGTCTGTGTGTCTGTCTAACAGTACGATTGTAATACTGTCATTTAAATCGATAGATGACGTAAAACTGGTCAATACATTCAAGGTACAGACAGGAGTTCTTGTCTGTCATTCAGTGGCAAAATGGAATGAAGACAAACTCATTGTCAGTGGTGTGAAATGGGACGCCATGTTGTACTGGTGTATTGTAAACCTTACAGATGGACGTGTACACTCAACTCACAACGTCTGTAGAGTGGGCTTTGGTAGTAGTAGTCACGTGGCCATAAAAAATGACACTGTCTACATCTCGTGTTGGTCTTTAGAATTCGCTGTTGATGATGGCGTGTATGCATATGATATTATGAATCCACACACACCAAAGTTTGTGTATCAACATGATGGATTTAGACCATGGTCAATAATGGTTGATGAAAGAAATTTCATTTACGTGTGTGAGATGGACTCTAACAGCATTCATCAGCTGACGGACAGCGGTCAACTAGTGACTACACACACATTGTCATCAATTCCCCATGGAATATTCTATGATGACCAGCATGGAGTACTGTACACATGCAATGGGAGTAATGTGATTACTGTATACAGACTGGAGTATTCACATCAACCAGGTATTTCTATTATATTTTACATCCATTTTTACATCACACGACGACGAAATGTACATACTTTATTTATTTATAGTCATAACGGATTCCAATTCACATTTGAAAAATAAAATATGAATTATAAATGTTACATTTACAAATATATTAAAAGACAACAACGTTTTAAAGATGTAATAGTAAATTAAAGTGGAATAAATAACTCACTTTCTATTATTATGATTTAAGTGTTCTGCAACGACAGCAACTTTATTCATTTTAAGTTTAAATAAAATATTATTTCTTGATTTTAAAATTCATCACTAATACATTTATACTCAAATGCATCCATTCATGATTATTAAATGATGTGTACCTTGATAATATTGATATAAAAATTTAAATCGTCTTTGGACTGTCATAATGGCGCCAGGCTGCTTAACTCCCATTATTATGGTGCTTTCATTGATGGCCTTAGTACACAATTAATTTTACTATATGGTCTCTACATTTGTTCCTCAGTACTGAACTTTCCACTGTGTGACAATCAATACAAATCATATGTTAATCTAAAATACCTTCAAAGATGACTTTACAGTTTAGTTCTTGTCAAGGGTTGACCTGCATTTTTTTGAGAGGCTGAATTGTAAACAAAACACCAGGCAACGGAACACAGATTTCACTTCCGGATCATCACCATGACCTTATTACTCAATGTGCACTGTTGCCGAAATACACACAGACAACCACACCATAAGATCACATTTTAAAGAATAATCAATTGCCTTTAAATCCTTACCAAGAATGCCAAAATCTAACTCTAGTATCACCACCAAATTTAGACCGGAAAAAGTGATCTAAAAATAGACTGGGACTACATTGGTGGGTACTGAACCGGATTTTATTAATTGTGTACTGATTCCTGATATCACCTTACATCCACTCTAGACTGGTTCACCATCTGGTGTTACAGCCTTTAAAATTAACATTCATCTTAGTAAAGTTTTCATAGCATTGATGTTTACGGTGCGATTCTGTATGGATTTTGCAAGGAATATTTATCAACTAAAATACAACTGAAAAAAAAAAAACACTTAATTATCGCCATTGAAAGATATGTGTAGTGAAATTTAAGAATAAAATAATACTATCATGTACCAAGTCTTGTACAATTCCTAGATATACATTATTCTTATAATGTTTTGATACAGGTA
This sequence comes from Potamilus streckersoni, assembly GCA_016746295.1. Taxonomy (NCBI): domain Eukaryota; kingdom Metazoa; phylum Mollusca; class Bivalvia; order Unionida; family Unionidae; genus Potamilus; species Potamilus streckersoni. The sequence goes on from JAEAOA010002123.1 coordinate 24,484, forward strand.
TAAGCAGTACAGGGTACCAGTCTAATTCTTGTTGTACCAAATTTGGATATTTGTCTGGAATCCGGGCACTTTACAACGTCAGTGCTTAGTTACGACCCGACGAGGTTAAAACAACCGCTATATTGTTCTAGTGACTTGAGTAACGTGTGTGAGACAGTTAAACAATATTTTTAAGATATGCCTAAGATTTGCAGTGTTTGTGGGTGCACAAACCATCGATTGCAAAAGGAAAATTTGTCGTTTGTCAAGTTTATGATTCACTTGTCAGACCAATATAATATTTTTACAATTTTTTCCGATGTTTTCAAGATGCACTTTCTGCGTTTGATGAATATAATTAACTGCTTGTAAATCTTCATTGAAATCCCAAAAGTTTTACAAAGCTAAAGCCGAGTACTACAGTGGCTACAAATAAAAAAAAAATCAAAAAAAGAAAACCAACAAAAAACAAAACAAGAAAAGAAGAAAAAAACACACACACAACAGTGAAGTTTTTTGATGCATGTAATCCCATGTGATCAGCTGTGTATTTATCCAAGGTCTGGGGAGGACGTGTTTCTGATATTGAAATATCACTTAAATCAGGATATATCAATATCAGCAGAGCATTTAATTACCTTGGGGATCAGATTTTGGCAGACTGGGTTTTACTCTTTAAGAAGACATAGCAACTGAATGATCTGCCGAGTAGATCTTGCCAGCATTTACAAAGGAGGAAAAAAAAAAAAAAGCTTTCTGCCCGTGGAGTCGAACAATCTTGAAACTATCATCAGTTTGAATTGAGAGAGAGAGAGAGAGAGAGAGAGAGAGAGAGAGAGAGAGAGAGAGAGAGAGAGAGATTCATGAAGTCAAGATTTGTGAATTCAATTAAGTCAGTGTTGTTAAAATTGTCAGAACATGTCCCATTTCTAATTTTTTATTTATTAATGGACACATTTTGAGGAAATGTCACAATTGTGTTTTATTATGTAGAATTTTATTATGTAGAATAAGTTTCAATTTTCATTTACATAATGATACATGTAAATGGTCAAGCTGAGCTACTTTGTTAATAATGTGTGATAAGCCTATTTCCATAACTGCAATCATGAAAAGTGACATTTATACATATTTTGTTTTCACATATAAATTGGAATGTTGATTATATAAATTTATTTTAGTATGACATAAAAATGACAAATAATGCATTTGTTTCATTAAATCATAAAGCAATATTTTCTTGCTATTTTCCCTTTTGCAATCTTTACTCTAGCCATTCAAATAAATTGGACTGATTTTTTGGTGCACTCCATTAAGTACTCCTTTTCACTCGCACTCACTGTCACAGTTGGCATGACTTGTTTACACTTTTCTACTAATTCTTCTCTTCTAATTAGATTAATGCTGTCTTGTTTAAAGATATCATTGGCATTGGCAAGCATCTTACTGATATCTGTTTGTCTTTAATAGCAAAGTGATGAGCTGTTTCTTTAAATGTGCTTAGTGTTATAGGCTTGTGTAGGTAGCTCTGAAAGATCTGAATGAATCCCAGCTGTTCTGAAACTAGTGGTGCTGGAGGCTTTATACTTGTAAAATTTAATTGATGGAACTGGTGATGGTGTCAAAGACTTAAGAAAACACTTATTCCATTCATATGGTTTCTTTGTGCATGTTTGGTGTGTGTATCCCTTGTGAACTGCAGCTTTTATTTTGAAAAGAAGGGCACCAACAGGAGAACATGACTTTCCCAGCCTTAACAATTAAGCAATAGTTACACAGTTACACATTTGTTGTATTCTACCATGATTCAGTAGCAAAGCAGAATATATAAACTTCTCTTGTTTATGTGTACTGATGAGAACTATGCAGTGTGAATATTTGCAAAGCATTAAAAAATTACATAAAAATAAGACAAAATATTAAAATAATAGTTTAATGGCTATCAGTTTGATTACTACACAAGTATTACCCAACTAGAATGTGACTAATTTAATGTTTATATAACAATTTAAAAAATGCTTTCCCTGCCAGGGAATCACAATGTGCTGTAATGGTAACAGCAACCCATTGAATGATTGGGTTCATCTGTCATTCTACATTATGACTTGACATCAGCCTTCAACACAAAATTGTTGCTTTTCTTATGCTGCATATATTGTTTGCACCCATCCTGATAATAAACGGTTATGTGCCTCAAGACTCATGCAATTTTTCATTGACTCTTTGATGTACAGTCCTTGCAAAAAAAGGAAAAAATATTATAAACACTGTGAGATATAATGAACATGGGTTGAAAATACCCAACTTTTAGTGCTTAATAATCAAGGTTTAAAAAGAAAAGTGAAAGAATAATATTATTGGAAAAATATAAAATAATGAGAACTTTAAAAAATATTAGGATCACAGGTAATACTGACTGAAAATTTCAGATTTTGTTACAGTTTGGTTAAAGAAAAAAGATTTAAGGAAAAGGTATACCATTGAACAAAATATTGTTTTTAAAAATATTATCAAATGTATCTGTAAGATAGTTGCAAACATAAGGCCATGTCACTTCAGGTCATTTTGATGGCTTATTTACACAAATATCCGCTAATACTTTATGAGATCAATCATTAATTTCAACAACTTTTAAGTTTCTGTAAACATCGTGAATTAGCATCGCTATCATGCATCTCTTTGTAGCCACAAGGCATTGCAAGAATGGCCAACTGATGTCATGATCATTTCATTTATATTCGTCATTTTATAAATGAAAAGTGTACAATATACAAACTATTTTAGAAACAGAGCTTTCAAAGCGTCTTGACACTAACTAGCCTGTAATGTCGTGTACACATGTATGTCACACGTATACCCCACTGCTACCCTTCTCAACTTAAAATATTACATCTATAAAAATATTCGACAGACACACAGAAGACTACGCAGCACTTCCGAACAGAAAACAGAAAAAATAAACAAAATAAAGGTAAACCAAAACTTTGGAATATTGACCATAGCTAACGCTACCCTAATGTTACTAAGCAATTGTTTTCACCTCTGCAATATGGCGGAAAGTAGGTCGCTAAGCTTGTGACGTCATGCCGACCCAACCTATTTCTATGTTAAGGGGGCAGGGGCCAGTATTTATGTACAAATTTAATGCCGCAATCAGTGACCTAGTACAAAAAATCATAAAAAATCAAATACACAAGTGAGGTCAAGAATGCCCATATTTTGAGATACCTATATTAAAACAAAGCATAAAAATATTATCCACTTGACCAGAGAAGTCAGTGGCAGTTCATAGCAGAAGAAGTTTATGCACCCCAACCCCAAATTTATACCTGCAATTTTCATGTCCGAAGGTCATTTTTGACACCATGTGGTACTCACAGTGCAAACACAAGCCCTTTTCCTAGATTACAATTCTGCCAAACAGTGTGTACTAAACAGGCTGATGCAGTTGAAAATAGTTGTCATCCAAGCCGCTTTTGAGATATGCTCCTTGTCCCAAACCCACATATTTACTGTTACGAGAGGCTAGCTCTTCTTCGTAGACAACTATTGGTATTTCACTATCAACATATTGCAGAGTAACTATGGAAGGTGTACATGCCTGACATCAATTTCAAGAACAACACAAGCCCGAAACACCTAGCTCACAAATATATCCATATATTTAATTTGTAGACAATAATTGCTGAAAAAGTCACACCATAGCCTTAAGTTAAGAAATTTGCCAGGGGCCAAAATACGAAACTGTACCCTGCCTCCTTAAGAATTTGGGTCAAAATGGTTTATGTCATAAGTTGTGTATATATCACATATTTAGACATTATCTAGTACAATGGTATAGAGGAAAACCTTTTGTGTGCAAAATTAAAAATGGTATTACGCTTTTAGGAAAGTGACTACTTTGCGGCAAAAAGCATTGCATTATTTACATTGTGAGTTATGACTGACTGCATTTCTTGAAAGATTTCAAATTGTTTACAAACTTCAATGATTTTCTCTTTGTTTACCACCACAGCATAAGGACAGAATCAAAATTCCTTTACAATCTTTCATGAATGTCAAGAAGAGGTTTGGAAGTTATAAATTTTAGGAGTAAATGACAGAAATGCAATGTTACTTGTCAGTGAGAGAAGTGAAAATTTTCTATAAACCCTTCTAGCAAACATAAAGAAATCACACATTTAAGTTAATAATGTGCTTTGGAAGTACTTTTAGACTGATATAAAACAAGCAGTTCCTAACCTTTCATTATTATTCTGGAGATCCTAATAGGAGCATCAATGTTGTGTGAGTGTGTGTTAGGGGGAGGGGGTAATCACAACAACAGTCTAGCTAATCTGGAAATTTCAAAGTTTAATCAATCAACATTAGACCATGCTAGAATATTAACATACAGATGTGTGGACCCAGTTAAACTTACAAAGGGACATATCAAATAACTTCATTGATACATAGCCACTGAAATTGACCATACATATACAATTACTCAATACAAGTTAACAGAAATCACTTCTCAGACACCAATTCACTTACAACTGACTTTAATGATTTCTGGAGTTTACAAAATCATAGTAAATAATAAGAGAAGGTATAGAACAAATATTTACAGTGGAAAATTCAGTTCAAGGTAAAATGTATTTCACTTGCTTGGCTTTTAATAAGCACATACCATAAAACAACTCCTGAGGAAGTTAAATCTATCCGTCAAAGTCTCTCTCTTGTGCACACAGAACAGAATGAGTATCTGGATGAGATTCAAGCTATTGTTTCTTTCAGCATGACTAACCGATTAATCCTCATCTTCTACCATGCAAACTGAGACCTGCAAAAAGAAAAGTATCAAGTGATATTGATGTACTTTAAACATTCAATGAAAACTATAAGAATTTCAGAGGAGAAACTGTATGTGTAATGTCCAAGGCATGAAACTGCCACTTAATTTTAAGCTTTTCCCCTTTGTTAAGTGAACCTAGAAATTTCAGGATGGATATATAACACTGAAACATTTTCTATTATCACCCAAGTTTGAGATATGAACCTCATGTCAACTTCACAATGGGCTCATGAAGGTTGAAACTATGTCGGAGTACTAAAACTTTCATTCTTCTCACCAAAATATAACAAGCGATATGCCATATGCATCATTATTCCTAACACCATTCCACTTGTGACATTCAACATTCACAAGAGTATGCTTATGCACGATTCCTCCAAAGTCTATCTGCTCCTGTGGAGTTAAATTACTTTAAAGAATGCATGTTGACATGCTAAGCAATTGTTTATTTGGGTCTGTATTGAAATGTGAATAATATTCATACAAATAGATGTGCAAACCTTGACAACTACATAAAAAGCAAGACAATACATTGTGGTCACCATTTTCGTTCCATATTTAGTAAGTTAAGTCCAACATATGCTACTTTATCATGATGTAAACAGTTCTCACATTGAGGTATAAAACACAGTTACCTCCCTCGCCAAAGAGCATTACATATAACACTACATGAAATATGGAAAAAGGAAGGAAATATAATGAAGCTAATGCACAAAAATTATTTAAATATACACAAAGAAACAAAAAAGTATAATAGTCATGGTTGACTGCACCATAAAAATATTATCATTTTTGCTTAAGGGGGCAGGGGCCAGTATTTATGTACAAATTTAATGCCGCAATCAGTGACCTAGTACAAAAAATCATAAAAAATCAAATACACAAGTGAGGTCAAGAATGCCCATATTTTGAGATACCTATATTAAAACAAAGCATAAAAATATTATCCACTTGACCAGAGAAGTCAGTGGCAGTTCATAGCAGAAGAAGTTTATGCACCCCAACCCCAAATTTATACCTGCAATTTTCATGTCCGAAGGTCATTTTTGACACCATGTGGTACTCACAGTGCAAACACAAGCCCTTTTCCTAGATTACAATTCTGCCAAACAGTGTGTACTAAACAGGCTGATGCAGTTGAAAATAGTTGTCATCCAAGCCGCTTTTGAGATATGCTCCTTGTCCCAAACCCACATGATCATTTGTCCCATAAATCAAAGCCCAAACTTGGTGTTGGTACTGATGGATTATTTGTTCACTTTGTTCAGTATCAGTACAGGTGTGGGGCTGATTTATCAACCTACACAGTCCTGCTCCTTTTGATGGGACCATCTATCTATTAAACATAGCATTTCCTTTAAAGAGTATGATGAGAGCACTTGAAAAGTAGGGGCACTGATATTAGTACTTCTTGCCACAGGGGATTGTATTTTACCCATAAATTATACATGTATAGTATACTTCCATAATAGTATATAGTGCATCTTTGATTTATAGCTAAATTGTAAGGAATGAGATGAGACCTTGTTGTCTCTAGATATAAATAATTTCATAAACTTTTAGTATAAATATAAGGTTAGTTTGAAATACAGAGTCAAGAAATAGTTGAAGGGCATCCATATATTTAATCTTTGATGTAATAATTGAATTTTTCAAGATTAAAATTATTCTAATCCATGATAGAACTTGGCCTATCTGAATATGACAGTCTTTTTTTAACATACTGTAGCAAAGAACAGGAATATTGCTTTTGGAATCATGCATAAGTGTGCATGCAGCTCAGTCCTTTTATTACTTAAGGTCTTGCAGTACATGAAAGATTTAAATGAATATTTTGTATAGGTTGATATGTGGCTTTTGCCAATACAAAGTAAGATTTAACTTAGGGGATACACATTTAATTTTTGTATGATGGGATAAATATAATCTGCACCTGCCTCCTTCAAATAAATATTCAGCTCTAATTTCCTTTCCCTTTTCAGAGGAAATTTATGGAGAGATTTTGATGAGAAAGAGATAGAAACTTTTTGAAATTTCGAGTCATAGCAAAGACTTATACAAATGGTACTAGCAACTGCCTTGCTTGGTGTTGATCATTATAGAGGTTAGTGTTAGAACAGGTCAGCCTGGTGTCAGGATAATTTGACTGGGTGGGGGCATAATCCTATATGCATGCATCATGATGCCCTGGTACTAGACATATCACAATAAACTGTAACTCTGCATATATCATGATGATATGATTGAATACAATGATAAAGTTACATTAAAAATCCAAACCATACCCCACCAACTTCCTCGACTTCAAAGAAAATATGGAAATAAAAAGACATCAAGTTTATTTAAAAAATAGGTTTTATATCTATTTTAAATTTTATTGTAATTTCAGAAGTAGCTATTGCCTACTCTGGAAAAAATCAATTGTTCTATTTTCAATTAACTCAAGTTTGTTCATTTTTGACTATTTGAAGCAACTGTCAAAATGTTAATAATATATGTTTAACTTGTCCGCTGTTTTCTCAGGTGTTCCAATAGAAATTTTAAACATGGATAACAGATCCATCCAGCTTTTTGAAGAGGCTTTAAAAGATGGAAAAGAAACAGTACACAACATGCGAATCATGGTTGTCGGACACATTGGTGTAGGCAAGACCACACTGGTCAAGCGTCTCCTTGGGGAGGAGGTAAACATTCCTGAGAGATGTAGTACAGAGGGCATAGATGTTTATGTCAACTGCTGTGATGTCTCTTTATCGACCCATGAATGGACAAGGCAAGCAAAAGGTATATGGGCATACACAATGATAAAAGATCTATATTTCTGTATTTATACACACACAGTGAGGTGAAATGTATCTTTTTATACTGTTATCAGGCTATTTTAGTTTCAGTTTTGATTTCAGATGAACAATGGACAGATGTTGGACAGATTTATGTACATACTGTGAACAGTTTTCACTCATACATTTTAACTGTAGAACAAATTTGGTTAACATCATGGAAAATTAGATTTCAAAGTCACATGAAATAGTTATTTTTAAATTATAAAATAGTATTTTCATATGGTTAACTTCCCACTTAGTAAAGCATGTGTCTTTTAACATTTTTGTTGTCTTAAATCAGTTTTAAACTTCCAACATTGTACATAATACTGTATCTACTTAAATTACACTCATCCAGTTGTGTGAGCTTCTTATAGCGACCTCTGCTTTCACTGACACCAGACTGCATATGAACAGACAAGCAGACATTTTTAACTTCATATATTCACTGCTGACTGCACTGTATGTTAGTAGCACAATTATTTGATGATGTGTGTATTGTATGCTTTATTGTGCTTCATTATAATTGCATAAAAGTATATGCTGCTTTCATCCTGTATGCACCTTTTGGCTTTTAGTCATTCTCTGTTGCATGCTAACCTGCTACGTAACATAGCCACATGGTGAGTGGTATCTGTATTAACACCATATAAGCCATTAACCAGGCAACTTCATTTACAGAAAGACCTGGGGGTTCTGGTTAGAAGGATCATACTGAACAATTTGTACATGTATTTGTATTGTATTATTCTCAACAAGCTTTAAGACCTAAGAACATATTTCATCAATGATGGATTTTGTTAAACACAATCAGTGCTTGTCTTGTCTATATGCAGTGACTTGAATATTTTCATTTTTATGTTTTGGTATCACTATGATAATCACCTGCAAGGTCATGCAGTTATGGCCCAATTATATAGGTGAACTAAGCAGTTGTCTAGAACTCTAGGGTTTGAAGGGTGCCATATTAGATGCCAAAGGTACATGGAAGTTGTCATGATTTCTTGTGGCCATGAGTGCAGCTTCAAAGCCACAGTTTTCCTGGGTACAAACAACCTGTGGACCAGGCCTGAGGTCATGGGTAATATTAACATCATATTATTAACAATTGTGATGATACCATAGTTAAGAATTAAATGTCATGAGAGACTTACAATGGATATATTTCCAATAAAGCTAAGGAAGAAAGAATAATAGGACTCAATTGTAAAATGCAAATTATTATTTTATTTCACACTTTATAACTTTGTATGTGTGCTTGTTTGATTTGAACTGAAATGCATAGTAGCAATATTTGAATACATTTGTGTCACATTTGAACTGAATAGATATAAAGTGGAATTGAACTGAATATTACAATTCATTGTAGATCAAATGATGATGTGGAAAAACTAGTGAATTAAGAAAGCTGAAATTATATTCATGCTTTGTTAAATTAAGCTATTATATAGTTGAATTTGACTAAACATATCAAGTTGGTTAAACTTTGCATTATTATTTTAGAAAAATATATTTGCTGTATTTAAACTATTCTTAGATATGGAATTAAAACAAACAAATATGTATAGTTCAGCAGAGAATAATATCATAAAGGTGAATGTTACTTCCTAGACTTAATTATAGACAGAAATTAGTTAATGTAAATTTTAGAAATACTGAGGGCAACACTTACTTTGAATTAGGGTGGGCATTTGTTCAGTTCAGTCCTGTTTCAGCTTGTCTGTACCATGGTCGGTACTGATACTGAACCACACTTGAGTGTAATCTATTTAAAATTGTCATATTGATGCTGCAAATGCAAAGTTCCAGTTGACCTATCCAAATGTGTGCCTCATAACACATAGGTTGGGTCAGGATTATGCCATGCCAAGGGACCTAGCTCTGCCTGGCTGTAACATGCTAATTTTTGCAAATGTGTATAGTGGTTGGCAGACAGATGTGTATAGTGGTTGGCAGAGGAGGGGGGTCTAGTAGTCACAAGTTCTGTCCATAATCATTCTACTTGAACCATACATTTCTTATAGGACACACACTACTAATGGTATGGAAAAATGGGATCCAGCCTGGAAATGGATGAACATTTAATAGAGTATTTATGGGTTTGGCTGGCCCAGGATTGGTTAATAATGTAAGATGTTAACAAGAATCTTTTGAGACATTATGCTTGTAGTAAGAGAAAAAAAAATGGAGAGATTATTTTATTGATGGAATTCCAGTCCTTTAACAGTCTTGACCTTGGAACACTCATTACTAAAATTAAAACCTGTTTGGTATGAAATTGAAAGCACATGTCTCAAACACATGCAGGTCCAGAAAATGCAGTGGCTCATATCCTTTCCTCTACACAGAAGCTGACATCCAGGTTTCATCTTTACTGATAAATATAGGTTTGATCATGGGCACAGAGAAATTTTAAGTTATTGAATTTTTAATATCATGGTGTTCGCATAAGTTTACTTTGGAAATTGAATTAGTACCATGATTCCTATAGCAACTGATATAACAATTTCTAGTTAGTCTATTAATTTTATAAAATCTAAAGTGTATGTAATTTGAAAGAGAGAGAAACATTAACATTCCCAAATTAGATAGTATTTATTTGTATGGTGGCTATGTACTCAGTTCTGAAAGACTATTTGCATGACTGCCATGTACTTGTTGTAGAAATGACAAATTATTGTTGTTGTTGTGGAGCTTAACACAATTTTTAGCACAATATAGGCTATACATGGCAGCAAGTATTAAAGGTGAAGGAAGAAATAGGGAAATCCCCCAAAAGATCCACCAACCCATGAGAATCTACTGGCAAACTTTCTCACATAACCACATTCGCTGAATCCTAGACTCGAACCCACAGACATTGGTAATCCATAACAGAGAGCGCTTTAGACCACTCAGCCCCTCAGGGCCCCAGGACTGAATAGACTTTGCTTATAGAAAATCAGTGTTAAATTAAAAAATATAATTTAGTTTTAATTTAAATTGAGTAAATAATGCATACTTGACTCATGAGACATGTACTATAGATAGGATCGCTGTGAATAGCCTCTGGTAAATAAATCTATTCTTGTGTTTAAAAAATTAAAGCAAAAATGTTCTGTCCAAAATATTTTCAGAATTTCAGATCTTGTACAGAGAAGTAATTTACTCAACAACAACAACAACAACAACAATAATAATAATAATAATAATAATAATAATAGAAGTAATTTAAAATGTCACACTAGGAATCTTATGAGGAGAATCCTAACAAGCAGCCAACATCATTATATACTACCAATGAAGAAGCATAATGTACAAGAACAACATTACATTTTGAAATTTCTGCAAAGATTTTATGTCGAAATACTGTATTTACTAAAAATGCTAATGAGAGTTTGGAATATGTATTAGGTAGTGTACTCATGAACGTTACCGAAGTAGACAGCATGACAAGGATCTGAGCATATGTTAAAAGATACACAATAATCTCAGAGGAAATCACAAATTAAGCTCAATGATATAGGAAAATGGAGAAAGGGGTAATTTCACCACCTTCATTAGGTATCGTGCAGACTGAAATGGTTAATTAAAAATAGGTATTTTGGTCAAATCAAGGATGTCAAAGGCTGGGGAATGGTTACTCTCTATTTTCGATAACCTTCGCAATTTGTAGACTATGCGAGTTAACTGTAATTTGAAGGAAATATGAACATACAAAGAGGCGAGTAATCCTTTTGAATCATATAAGAAATTCTTTATCAATGCAATCATAGATGAAAATGGAGACTCATCTAGTCCTACAATGTAAGAAGCATCATCCGATATTTTTGTTGTGGGGTGAGGGTGGATGTGTTTAACTGCCTAACTAAGCTGTGTAGCATGTTTGATGTCGACTAACACTGTAACGAAATTCAAATCTTCATGAATATTACATACAACTGGCAAACAATAACTACATTTTTCTACAAAGTAAAGTTTTAATGATTGTGTCAGACTTTACTTTGATGTCTTTATTTAAAATTTCCAATTCTCACAAAAGAAATATACCTCTTTTCAAGTTGTGCTGGCCTACATTTCAGTTGGTTGGAAAGCAAAGAAAGCCAGTAATGCAAAAGTCAGGTTAACAGTGTATTATCCCCCAGGGGTGTAAAACTAAGGGTAAAAAAAAAACCTTTGGGTGTCAGAATGGGGGGGGGCAAATAAAAAATGTGAGGATAAAAATGTACTGGCAAATTTTCATTTGATCCATACATTTTCAGCTGAAATAGGATATTGCAACTTGCACAACACACATACTCTCTCTCTCTCTCTCTCTCTCTCTCTCTCTCTCTCTCTCTCTCTCTCTCTCTCTCTCTCTCTCTCTCTCTCTCTCTCTCTCTCTCTCTCTCTCTCTCTCTCTCTCTCTCTCTCTCTCTCTCTCTCTCTCTCTCTCTCTCTCTCTCTCTCTCTCTCTCTCTCTCTCTCTCTCTCTCTCTCTCTCTCTCTCTCTCTCTCTCTCTCTCTCTCTCTCTCTCTCTCTCTCTCTCTCTCTCGCTCTCTCTCTCTCTCTCTCTCTCTCTCTCTCACTCTCTCTCTCTCTCTCTCTCTCTCTCTCTCTCTCTCTCTCTCTCTCTCTCTCTCTCTCTCTCTCTCTCTCTCTCTCTCTCTCTCTCTCTCTCTCTCTCTCTCTCTCTCTCTCTCTCTCTCTCTCACACATAAAGAATCACTCAACACACAAATGCATTGTTCATACAAGGGATAATTTTAATAGTTGTTTTTCCAATTAGTTTAAAGTCCTACTTTTACCAGTCCCTATATAATCATTTTGTTGCAATATTATAGACCAACAAGTTACATATAAATAAGCTAGTACAAATCTTCAAATAAATCTTTTTAACCAAATGACAGTTAATTCACTGCCTGCCTTAAAATGTGCTATCATTGGTTTCATTATATTTCATTCTAAGACACATTTATCCAAAATTCAAAGAGGCTAATGATTCATCTTTTCTTAATAAGTTACATTTGAACTTTTAGATCTTTCTTTCAATGCAGCAAAGCTAATAAAATCTGCAAATCCTTTAAATTGTAATCCAAATAATGGATTTGTCTTTGCAAGTTTACCTATTTCTTTGTTCTTAAAGAATGTCTTAGGTAATAATGTGTTCAAAAGACATCTTGTGATGATCAGGGGCAGAGTTTTTAAAAATAATTAAACGCTGTCATGAAAAGATTATTCACTTGTGCAGTCTTTGCAGTCACGAGATCAGAAGTCACACTGATAATCCCAATGATTGTGCTGTATTCCAGTCAAGTGAATTATTTTATCCATTTTTCATTAGAGTCAGGTCCACAGTTGTTTTATGTTCTGCTTCTTTCACTTTCTTTGCTAATGATCCTTAGTGCACACCATTTTAATCTTGAGATCACATTTTAGGAGTCACGGTATTAATTCAGTTCCCATAGTAAACCTGTGCAAACACCATGATATTAAAAATTAAATAATATTTCTGAGTGCCCATTGATCAAACCTATATTTAACAGTATAGATGAAAGCTGGATGTCAGCTTCTGTGTAGAGGAAAGCATGTGAGGCGCAGCATTTTCTGCACCTGCATGTATTTGAGACCTGTGCTTTCAGTCACACACCAAAGAGTCGGGTGCTAATTTTAGTAGTGAGTGTTCCAAACTCAAGTTAGTTAAAGGACTCCCATTTCCATCAAAAAAATAATGTCTTTAATTTTTTCACTTACAACTAGGATAAGTTCTTAAAAGATTCTTTTTCCTAAAACATAATTTACATTATTATCCTGGCCACCCAAACCTATATATACTTTATTAAATGTTCATCCATTTCCAAGCGGGTTCCCATTTTTCCATACAAGTAGTACCATGTGTCCTATATCCACTCTTGGTTTTCTTGACAGCCGTAGGACTAATAGTTTAATACATAAGTAAGCAATATGCAAGGCTCTGCTTGTCAAAGATTACATTAGAGAATATCAAATTATATTGCAAGTTTATTTTCACCTAAAGAGGAATGATGCATCTCAGGCAAGATTAAAATATATGAGCTTTATTTAAGAAAATCAGTAAAAATATTAAAATAAAGCTAACTGTAATTGGAAGCAAATTAGAACATACAAAGAGTAGAATAATAATTTTGAATCATATCAGAAATTCAGACTGACCATATCTCTCTCACAAGCTGGGTTGTTTTCACAGACACTTTATATGCTTGTTTATTTATGTTATTGTTGGCTCTATTTGTTTATAAAAATAACAAAGAATGTCAAAATTTTAATGTTGCAATATTAAAAAAGCTTGTTATACTGCCATGGCAATCGATAATGAAAAATGCATTGTGCATCGTTAGAATTAAATAAAAGGATACAGTCAAGGATTTGGTTTGATAGAATGTCCAATCACAGTTTTAAAATAGGGCCAACAAGAATTTGACATGGGCCATAACTTTTTCCTCATGGCTGTTATTTTGTTTTAGATATTTATTATTTCTGTAATAGCAATATTATTATACATTAGCATATTTGCATCACATGATTATATGCTAACATGCAGCAAGCACCATTCTTATATTTGTACTTCTTTTTGATCATTTTATCCTATTATGGATTGAACACTGCTTGGGTAAGATTTAAATGTATCCAGAATTTTAATTATACCAGACTTTGCATATAGTTTTAACATTTTAGTGTCATGCGCCATTATTAACTTGAACAGTATTGATACCATTCATAGATTACATAGTGCCATTTCAGTATTCTAAAATTCATGCTAATTATTGGAGACAATGGCTCCACCTGACTTCATGGAACATTGGCATGCAGAGGTTGAAGTCAACAGTCTTAACTTGATAACCATCTTGTTTTTATTTATAAGCTTTTTGTTGATCTCAGTTGAATGTATATAACATTCTTCACTATTAGAAACTGTACAGTAAAAATCAGGGAATTCATGAAAAGGTCATAACTGGTACTTAATAACTATGCCACATTAATGGCTGTGGAGGATTAAGATGTCACTGATAGTATGGCAGCTGTCTAATGTTAGTGAGATCTTGAAATTGAGCCTTGGTCTGTGATGTGAATATTTTCAAAGTGAAAAACACATTTTGAATGTCTAATCTGTATTTCCTAATAGCAGCACAGGTGTTTTGCATTTGAATAAAAGGTAATACAAAATTAGTTTTTTGATGTTTTCATGATTTAAAAAAAACAAAATGATTTTTGTGTTATTTTGAATTTATTTTTAATATTGTTTGCCTGCCAGACTCCAGGTTGGCTAAATCCTAAAATAAATCTTACCTGGCAAGTGGAATTTTCAAAGTTTATGTAACACCTGCCCAAAGAGTATAAGCTGAGTCTGTATGCAAATGGGATGGTAATGTGTGTCTGATTTACTTTTTAAATTTCAATGCCTGCTTTATTGCTTGATGCAACATAAAAATCAGCTGTATTTGCTGCATTGTGTTTTCAGATTCTGAAGAGGATTATCGATTACAGCGCCTTGCCAGAGTCCTGAATGAGCAGCAATCATTGAAGGACAAGGCCTCTCGTGAAAAACAGGTTATAATTCCTCCTCGAGGAGAGACAACTCATAAGAGCCATGAAGTGACTCAAATTGATGTTGAAGGCGAGGAATCAGAAGTACTATACATTCGTTCTCCACAGCATGACATTGGCCGAGATCTTTCATCTATAGATAGTCAGCAAGGAGAATCCCCCCCATCATTAGCTCAGTCAGTGACCATTCAATCAGAAACAAACATGGTAGCCATGCTAAAATTGTTGCAGGAAAATGTTTATAAATTAAAACAAGATACAGACAAAACTTCACCACTGACAATATGGGATTTTGCAGGCCAGTATGCTTTTTATACAACACACCAGACATTCCTGACAAGACGAGCCATATATCTCTTGGTTTCAGATGTCAGCCAACAGCTTACTGATCTTGTAGCTGATGAGTGTTACTTTGATAGTGATGGGATAATGAAGTGCAAGGTTCATGGTGAGTTGTGATGAGACTTATTTTGATAGGGAAGGGATAATGAAGTGCATAGTTCACAGTGTTCTACTTCTACTATGCCAGAATTAATAACTATTTGTTCTTAGTTATATTAGACATTAATACACAGTCAGCAGTCTTGTTCCTCAAGAGGAAAGAAATGACAATAGAAAGAAAGAGCAGAATAGGAAGTTTAAAAAGAGCAGACTCCCATCATTTGTGTGGCTTTAAAAATGTATTAAACATACCTATCCATAATCAGATTATGTTGAAAGTCTATAATTAGAGACCAGTCAGTCACATGCAGGGTTCATAAAAATCACTATGCCTACTCATGGTCCAGTAACAAGGAAATGTTACTGCTAATTGACTTAGGCTGGGTGCATACTTTGCCATTGACACTAAAGTGTATTTATTTATATAGACAGTTGATTGACTTTTGGGTGGGTGTATATGTCATTGACACTAAAGTGTGCTTATTAAACAGTTAATTGACTTCTGGTGGGTGCATAATATGTCATTAACACTAAAGTGTGCTTATATACACAGTTAATTGATTTGGTGTGGGTGCGTAATGTGCCATTGACACTAAAGGGTATTTATTTTATATAGACAGTTTATTTACTTGTGGGTGCATACTGTGCTATTGACATTACTCTTGTTTATATTTTATTTTCAGAACTGATTGAAGTTTGGCTGAACTACATCCATTCCTGTTCCCCATCACCAGAAGCCAGAACCCCACCTGTGATTTTGGTGGGGACACACATGGATAAAATTTCACAGGTACAGTTTATGGCCATTAATGTCATATGTGTTTTAGATTTTATTTTCTGCCGATTATCTCTAATGATTATTGACCAGAAGAGCTTATTTTATGTGCTGTTGTCCACTTTCTGTCTGTCAGCATATGTTTGTTAATGATTTTATTATCATAATGGGCTTTTCACTAAACAATTTCTTATCAAGTTGGTTCTAAATAAAAAAAGTGCTGAACAGATAGATGGCCAATGTGGCTGCAACAGCAATTAACATGAAAATCTTGCTGTCATCACTTTCATGAATGGAAAGTCCTGATAACATACACCGATAAACAGTTTCAAAGTGCGCATGCATACAATTAGAATTAGGCAAAAGTTATTTTTTCTTGAACTGCGAGTAAACACTGGCGTAATGTGTGCTGTGAAGCTTTAACTGTAGGAAATCAAATCATATATTTGATTAGGCAACTAAAATAAAATAATAAAAATATCTTTTTCCAGTTGGAGGAATGTTCCTGTTTCTCACTGCCGACCCTCGACTTTTTCCCCAATGGTATAAAAACTATGTTTGGCCGTAATTGATTTGTGTATCTAATTGAGCCGATTTTATGCAGTACTTTGAAGTGCTGGAAATATTTGATTTATATATAATGTTTTATAAATTTTTTTTGTAAAAACCGCCAAACCTAATTTTAAAACCAGTGTAATAGGAAACACACATCTGAAGGAAGTAAACATTTATCGTAAGTTATAACTTTTATGCCATCACTTTGAACAGTTTTATGTACTATATATTTAGAACACACACACACACACACACACATATATATATATATATATATATATATATATATATATATATAGTCTCTATCATAGTTACAATTTTTATCGTACCTTTAACTATTTGGTTTCGTATCACTGTTCGGTACGAAACCTTTTACCATTTTTAAATAATGAAAGATATAACCTTTTGTATGGCGCTAAATAGCTTCATTGTGCTGGTGCACCATTAAAATTCAACCATACATTGATGTTATAAGGACAGATGACTGCATATTCATATTGTAAAATATAAATAATGCCTAAAATGCATAATTATCTATTTGCAACGTTTTGAATTACATATTTCTTTCACATATGTCACATACAAACTGGCATAAAACTACTTTGCACATAACTTGATGTCAATGACATGCATTTGCACTTCATTAATACACAAACACCATTTGTGATAATGAGATAAAAAGGTCATTGACCATTAAAAAAGAGACATGGGAGGGGCGTAAAAATGATGTTGGCATAGAAACAAAACACTATAGCACAACACCGTTCTAAAATGGCATGTGTGAAACAGTATGCCAAAGCCTTTTTTTGAGTCAAAACAATATTTTATTTCAGAAGGCATATTATTTTTACTAATTTATGTCTAAATGGATTTTTTACTAGAATTTAAAAACAAAATAAAAATTACTGTCATGTATCATGAAAGTTTGTTTTTATTTAGAACTACTGCAAGATCAAAAGTTAACAATTTCTTGTTTACAGGCTTTTAATACAGAGCCTAGTAAGTTTACTCGTACATCTAGGCTCTACTAAGCAAAATGGCAGTTATTCTGAAACTGTTTATCGGTGTATTGAATGTGATATCCATTATGACATTTTGGGGAGCTATCTTTAAAATCATGATATCTCTATTCGTCTTGAACAGAAAGTCATATTGACATGTGGTTGTCACCAGAAGAACATTGTATTATTTCTAGTTGGTTTTAGTGCACATGTATCCAATGTGACACCATTGTTATTGACACTCTTCCAAAATGGAAAGTATTATGAGTATGGGGCTTTCACCAGTAGACTTGGTGTATAGTTGGATGTAAATAAAAAGATACAGACTTGACATCCAGTATGGCCATTATTGTAGCCATCTTGAAAATATGACCACTGCTTCTTCTGTGTGGATGATCACAACCACAGTGGCTTATTGCATTCATTTGAGCCTAAATGAAAATGGTTTTCATTGCAATATTTTCTGTAGAGATATACAAGAAAGAACAAAAAAGTGACAACATTGAAGATAAATCTTTCCAGATTTTTCTTGGTTATCTGGTTCAAAGGTCATTATTATTGCTGATTGTGAGAAAAGCATTGATCACCGTATAGTCACTGAATAATGTGACAGGATCACACCAAATTTGTGAAGAATTGTTGACTGTAGAATCAGTGATTAATGTGAAAGGACCACTCTTGATTTAAGTTAAGGAACACGGTTAAGAATTCAACCATGAGTCCCCTAGAAAACATTTTAATCATGGACATCAGTGCCAAAGTCACTTTGAGCTTAAAACTCCTTTCCAGCAGTCTTGCTCACAAGTTGAGCTGAGAGAGGCAGGGCAGAAACTCAATGGACTCCCTTACCAAGTCTCATTCTTCCCATTGGTCCCAGTAGGTGCAAGATGAAGCCTTATTTCAACAATCTTGATCAGACCTCTTGTATGATGCATATGTCCTTTTCACAGTATGGAGAGGTTACTAGTAGAGCTGGCGAAAGTTTAGGTATTTTCTACTGGCTACCTATCGGTCCAAACATCAGATATCTGAGTGCACAATCAAATGGAAATTGTATTGATTGTGAACTTGAACTGCTTTTTTGTAGGCTCATGCATGCCAACCCACAAGAGGGGTTAAAGCATAAATATTACTTATATAAATGGTAATCTAAGCATAAAAAGAATAATTTATATATTACATGCTGTAATTACAGAAAACTCTATGGAATATGTACATTTATTGCTACATGCCTTGATCTGCAGTTAAAATTCATGTCACAAATCAGCTAAATCCATGTACATTAGTCATTAGTATGAGAGTATAGACACAAAATAATTGGATAAATAAATGTATGCATAACATTCACTTTAATAAAGACTACATGTCTAACATTTGCTGAATGGTTGAGAAGTCCACAAATAATGAATATGTGTTATGTCACTGTCAAATTCTTTTTTCAAAATTGTTAGTGCTATTGATTTGTCTTTTTCCTGATGCAACATGTTCACAAGTTTCACAAACACCCTCTCCTAACATTTTTCAGTCATATAACATCCATGAGTCACATTAATAAAGCCCATATATCTCTATATCTGGCACTTTTTTTAATTTAGACTGGTCCACCATGTATGTGTGTATCAACATATAATGAATCTGTGAAAAAAGGTTTCACATTTATGAAACCATGTTTTCTTGGACATCTTTCATGTACATATATTATAAATAAAAAATGAAATTATATGGTACTCTAACAATTGATAAATGCAGAGTAGGCAATAGTCACACGACACGAGTTTCAAACTTAGTCTGATTCTCTTAGCATTTTCCACTCCATTACTCATTGAAATGAGGGCTTCTCACTCATATCTCTATGGCAAGAAAACACCCTTCTTGGGATGAGCACAGTAGAGAAGGTGAAGAAAAGCATAGTTTGGGACTATATTTTCAAATTGTGTTTCAGAGCGAAGGGGTAAAGTTTTTACTCTTTATCCAGCATTCCTCTGGACAAATTCCCTCAGGAAATGCAGTTCATTGAACTCGGTCACGAATGCCATTAGGCCAGATATTTGGATGGTCTCTATAGATCTTCATGATGTTTATCTTCAAAATCCCATTCTCAATGCCTGTAAAAATGTGTAGCTTCGTCTGGAATTTAGGGGTCTTCTAATTTTAAACTCTTCCCTTCAGTCTACTTTCCAATTCCTGATCCCTCATCAGGGTAATGGTGTAGCAGTAGCTCATTTAAAGACCATATGGGTTTCTGTCCTCCAGGACTGCAGAGACTGGTTAACAAACATCTTCCACAGACATGACAATCAGAGAGAGTTTGATTCTCTGTTGGAAGATGCTGATTTTCAGGGCCTAATTCTCAAGCAGAAGAAGTCGGGTGTGATCCCGTTTTAAACTTTCATTTATGTTGTTGAATACTCCAAGAGTAGATTAAATGTTTAAGAGACATTATGGTTGCTTCAGAAAAACCGTCGCTCGTATAATGACTACACTTTAACCTCACCTCTGTAGCAGTCTTCCTTATTTCCATAGCATTATTGAGAAGGTATGACATCCATGATTTTTAGTAGAAAAGAGTTATTTATCCTTTATTTGTAAGTAGGATTTTATCTTATTTTGCTAACACACAGCCAGGAACTTGCTAAAGTTTGTAGCACCTCTTCCTGCTGAAATCCCAAGTCTGAGTCATAATTTTGCTGATGATCAAATTAGACTCTAGCCCAGTTAGAGATAGATAATTATATCTGTCAAACTGGAATAATGTTCTTGTACTGGCACTGGTACCATGGGAAGATATAATGCAATAAAATGATAGCATATACATGTTAAATTATTATGTAATACAAGTTAAATTTACCACACACCTCTAATGCCCAGTAAAACCATGCTTGATTTTAGTCTTAATAAAGCATTATATGATCAGCAGATTGTCTCAGTAAATATAAAGGCAGAGCCTGTTCCTTGCCGATCTCAACCATTTGGTGTAATATAATTAGTGCATGACAAATCCACTTTTATGAAACTATGATGCCTTATTTGTCTGAGTAGTATATGTTCTAATATAAAACTTGAAATCCAGTGTTAAATTCATACATTGTTTGCTTTATCGGACAATTTCAAAATGGCTTGCATGGCAAAATTCTAGGAATAGTATGTGTCGTAATGTTAGGTGACAACGCTTTGATTCTAGGAATATTATATGTCATAATGTAATATGACAATTCTTTGATTCTAGGAATATTATATGTAAAATGTAATGTAACAACCATTTGATTCTAGGAATAGTATATGTCATAATGCAATGTGACAACCCTTTGATTCTAGGAATATTATATGTCATAATGCAATGTGACAACCCTTTGATTCTAGGAATATTATATGTCATAATGCAATGTGACAACCCTTTGATTCTAGGAATATTATATGTCATAATGCAATGTGACAACCCTTTGATTCTAGAAATAGTATGTGTCGTAATGCAATGTGACAACCCTTTGATTAAGCCATCAATGAGATACCCACTGAGTTAAAAGTAACAGGTAACTGATTTCAATTTTTGCTGCTTAATTGACACGTGTTCAGTTCCAACTTTTAAGAGATTTTACACATTGTATGTTCAGGTTTTAACACATTAAAGGCAAATGCCTTTTGATCTGGTACACAGGTAACTGATCATAGAATGAACATGTACATGATAGGTGTTTGCTAAATTCTTGATAGCCTTACTTTTTTGTACATATTGTTTGCAAGGGAGTTTTAACAGACTTGTTTAATATCTTCCTAGAAACAATCATCAGCAAGAGGAAAAGAGTCAGAGACAAAACCCATCACCTCTGAAACAGAAGAGTTCACCCTGCCCACTGCCTCAACACTTTCTGCCACTGCCTCCAATAAACAACCCAGGGCATTGAACATCTTTGGAGCTTTTAGAAAGTTTCTTAAACCACGGACAACAAAAGGAATAGTAGAAGTGACCTCTGTCTCAAGTATGACAGGTAAGTAGAGGTGATGTATGAAATCTATGAATGATTATTTACAATAAGATGCACTTTTCCTCTGACTCTTATGGTCCAGTGCTTAGGTCAGTTTTGTCATTCATTTCCATCAGACTGGAGATAAATAGAATCTTAAAGCAGCTAGTATTTTAATAACTATGCAATTTATACAATGATTCTTTGTGAGGAACCACTAAAAAGGTTATATTTAAGGAAGGTAATCATGTAAATACAGTGTATGACTTCGACAGTAATTATGTTTTTGTTCTAGTCTGTGGTGATAAAGATTTGTGATTATTTAACACAGCTGTACCTTCTCCCATTCAGTTTAAGATTCTGATAAAATAAATCTCTATGATGTATATGATCACTTAACACAGATGATTCAAGTCTTTGAAGATAAATTTTTAGAACTTAAACATTACTGCTATAATTTCTACAATAATAATGTTGTGGGGATCATTATAATGTGACTTTTGAAGGCAATATTTAATACAGGTGTAACTTCTACATTACTTCTCATCATAATTTCAACAATAGTTATGTTATGTAGACCATGAAAAAGTTTCTGTTGAAGGCAAGGACTTGATACATGTGTAACGTATATGACAAATAATACTAGGTGAATAGAAGTTGGACTTCACTTAAAATTGCTTGACTTAGCCAGAATTGACTTATTAAACAAGCATAAAGTTTTGGATGACACTTGGAACAATCAAAAGAGTAAATTAGACATGTACCCATGCAATGATAAGTAACATATTTCACAACCTGTTTCAGAGACCTGCATCATTGACACCATTAATATGACTGTTTGCCATGGCAATTGCTTTTCAGTTGTGGCAGTATTTCCAATTAACTGAATTATAATAAGGATTGGAAATTTTTTGTGATGAATATTGAAAGCTAGTAAAATGGTAACAAGTACAATTTGAAGTTTGGCATTTTAAAAGGAAATATGCAGATGTAGATTATCAATGAATACTTTCTTGTTGGCACCTGATAATGCAATTAGATAAATAGTGTTGTATTTTGAGTACCCTTCATTCTAAACATTTGTCTTTTGTTCCCAAAATGTTGATTCCGATACATCCCTCCCACTGCTTTCTCTGCTAATGAGAATTTTCTGAAATAAAAATTTGTATGCATTAATAAAAGTATATATTGGTAGGTTGCATTTACTGGATATATCTGTTCATTATTATTCTAATTATCTCTGTTTTTTAATTGATATCCAAATGGTCAACACCACACACTCACACTATCATAACAACATGGAAATTATTAAACCAATTCTCCAATGGATTTCAGTCTTCTCTCTCATGTCCCATTTTTCTGACCTTGCCTCAGCTCAAACATCCCAACCCTTTGCAGTAAGTCTTATGGAAATGACTGTTAAAATACAGAGTTACAAAACAAAGGCACAAGTTATGGAAATATGATTATTTATAAAATCCATAAACTGGCTTGACCGTGTTTGATTCGGATCAGAGTTTCCTATTAGATTTAGTGGAATTGGTTAGGGATTCAGGCTAACATTATTGTAGTAACTCGGGCATTTTAAACTGAATATTTTGTGATGAACTTTATCTGCATGATCAAACTGTTGATTTTTTTTTTTAGATTACAATCCAGCACGTGACTTGTTAAGATGAAAGAGGTAATAAACTTCTTAAAACGTTTTTGTTGTTTAGAAGTATTCAAGGGAATATTTTGATTCTTATGAAAAAAGTCAGGAAAGGTAACTGTTGCATTCATTGGACAGCAGTGGTTGCTTTTAGTATGTCACATGGTGGGAAAGGTGATTGTTGTCATGAATTTATTAAAAGGATTATGTCAGGTTGAGAGACATACAAATTTACCATCCTAATATAACACTTGTGAAATTTTTTAATGTATGTTTTCCAGCTTGACAATAGCAGTGCATGCTATTTTCATAAATCTTACTGAAAAGTTATACAACTAGTGAACAAATTGACCACTTACAGAGAAGGTCTTCCTAGAGTTGGCAGGTCTGCTGTACCCTGTTTAATACAGTAAAGTGCATTCAGTAATTGTAGTGTGAATTTTTTAGGCACTGGGGAGTGCATTAATTTACTGTAGTGTGCAGTGCCTTTTATGGTGCTGTAAATGTTTACAAAATGCACTTGAATGAAATAAACATTTGATACTAAACATCTGGAGCAAAGCAGCTTTATTCCCACATGTTATTAGTTTTCTTTCCCTTTACCCACTAAACATGTATGAATATTTCTCTATCACCCAGCATGTTTCCTCTGCAGCCTGTTGTAGTGGCATTATAGCTCAAAAACTAGTCACACATTTCTTCTTTAATTATGTTCCTCAAGCACATTAACATTAAGAATATATGTCTACCATATCTAGCTCTACTTATAGACGAAACTTTGTCTTTTATGTCTATATCTTGTAGGTAGAGTCAATTAACTCTTGCTCGTTACCTCCCTTTCCTGGCTTTAGGTCTTGCTAGCTTTTAAACCAGTCTTACAGCCAACATTGTACAAACACCACACATCAATTCATGCCAATATCAATGTAAATTTTACCCATTCATCAGAGAATTTTGATTTCTTTATTAATTATCTTGTAGGTAAAGTCGATTAACTCTTGCCCATCAATTCCTCAAGCACATTAACATTAAGAATATATGTCTGCCATATCTAGCCCTACTTAGAGACGAAACTTTGTCTTTTCTGTCTATATCTTGTAGGTAAAATCAATTAATTCTTGCTCATTACCTTTTTTCTGCCAATAGGTGTTGCTAGCTTTTAATTAAACCTGATTGTCTTACAGACAACATTGGACAAAAAACTGCCCATCAATTCATGCTAGTATCAATAAAAATTTTAACCATTCATCAGAGAATTGTGATTTCTTTATTAATTATGCCCCTAGATGTTGAATACAGTAGTATTTATATTTTCCATATTTTTGTGAATATGTTACTTTTTTATACTGTCTACTTAGACTGCATGGTGCACTTTCTCATTGTTGTTAGTAGTGGGTGTTATTTTAGCTACATGCTTCATCATTAATTTAATTTAATCACCATCTTTATAATAATTTATACATTTTCTCTGGTGTTGAATTATCTTGTTTTACATACATTATTACAATACATGTTTTATCACATGTTCAGGTAACTTGTGAACACATTTGGTTGATAAGAAATGGGCTTTACCAAGGAAATGTCCATTCCATATATTACTCTTATTGAACGTTTGGAATCAGTCATTATCTACTAGCATTTCACATAATAAATATATATGCTTTCTCTGATTACATTTCTTTCCAAAACTAGCAAATCATTAACTATAGAACAAATTGTGCATTTACATAAATCTAGTCACTTTGGACAACTTCATAATTAAACCAATTTTCTTTGTCATAGGGGTGAACTCAGCCTTGAAAATACATTATACTAATGGCTGTCAAACATTGTATTTTGCAACTTGGCTGATCATCACAAATTTTTAATTTTTTATTGCTAAGTACATTTTTATAAAAGCTATTATCATTTTCAGCTTCTTATGTTTGGTCTACATCAATTCATGCATCAAAATTATAGAGTTTTGTTGTCACGCTCTTCTGCTTTACTCTGTAATAACAGCAACATTTCTGGGTGATCTCAAAATACATATTTTATATTCCTTTCTTCTCAAAAAGCAAAATTGTTATATTTTTTAATCATCTCAGTTTCTTAGTGAATTATTAAATATCATGTCTTAACAAATCAGTGAGTTTTATCTATCAAGGTATGAAATTAATAGGCAATCTCAGACTGGCATGACTGTCATGTCCATATCATCATAAGCACCAAATCCATTTCCAAATTTTAGTTCCTGGATTTAAGAGAAAATACAGTATTGAAGCTCCTTGGGAAAATTAATGCAGCAGTGGATTTCATCTTGCAAGGTTGAAAGTTTTTCCATTCTACCTATCTAAATGATCAATACCATTGAAATATGGTTTGTCTTGATAGGAATGTTTTTCGAAAAGCCACGATCAGAAGTAAATATATAGAGACTGCATAATGTACTAGTTGGAAACCAATCTGTTGCCAAACTGCAGTACGGTGAGCAACATATCTATACCAGGGGAACTGCCCCTTTACATCAACCTCCATGATATGAAGGCTTTCATTATTGTTGTTTGTTTGTAGAAGCAATGACTCTAGGGGAGGTCAGTCCTGATTATATATTTGACAACACTGTAGTGGTAACTGGACTCCTCTAAGAAGTTTTGGTAGCTTCTTTATGGGTGCTACCAACATAAATAACAAATCAGACATCTTCCCAGAAAATTCATTGTCATCGCTGACATTCTTTCTAGAATGCTCCATTCATCTATCAGTTTTACACAGAATTTTTACAGTTTGATCAACATTTATTGTGACAAGGTGGAATCACAAATCTCTTACCTTTGTCCAGTCAGTTTCTGACCTAATTGATTGGGGTTTGGATGTAATATCAGCCAGTTGGGATTTAGGGTTATAGGCCTCATTCAACTCTTTCCCCCCACCCCCAGTCTTAGCACAGATATTACGGAAAATATGGGGTCATATTTGGAACAATTCATATAGCCCATCTCAGTCATGGGTCAACAATTTACTCAATGTCAATGATACAGTCCACCAAATCTGCTTGAAAATTCAGTGGATGATGTTCACTATTGCTCAGTTTGTCTTTTCCTTCATGACTTCATCTTGTCAGGATAGCTTGAATGAGAAAGCATCTACGCCTTTGATTGTGGTGGGAATAGTGGGCAGTTGTGCCCTCACCTCTATGACTTAAGAGCAAAAGTGGACAGATTGAATCAGTAACATTGTCCCTTGATTACCTCAGACCCTCAACTGGCCACCCTGTTTACTGGATCTAATTAGGAAAATAATTAAGCAAAGTTGTCATTCATGAAAGATGATATAATAGTCATGATAATACAGATCTGTCAGACCTTCCAGCAAATTTTGATTTAAAATGACCATAGTCACAAAACCTTGTTTCCCAAAATATGTCTTATGTCTTGCATCTAAACATGTGTTGTAAAAGGGAGAAAATAAATCATATAACCTTACATATATAATATTTATAACCATGTGCTGGTCATATATAGTATTTTAAGCATGCCAATGTTTTAGATGTTATATGTTATGTTAGAATAATCCAATAGATGGGGATACATTGAAGAATTTATTTCTTGGTTACTCGCCTAATTCTTTCAAAACTACCAACTATTATTAGATTTTCTTGGAGTAGAAGAGTTAGTTTTCTTGTAAAAAATCATTCTGTAACCATTGAAGATTATATTTTATACATATCCAGGTATATAATCAATCACTCTGTGGAACACAGGAAGGGGAAAGGGGAAAATTAACTGTGAAATACATAACATAGATGGTTAAAAGTGACCTTTTGGTTTCTATAATAGTAAAATGCCATTCTAAATTATAAGTTTTTGAAGCAAGCAGATCTTTATATTACTGAGATTTGTGTAAATTTTCATGCTGTTTCCTGAAACTAACACGTTTTGTAAAACTTAAATATTTTAATTATCAGAATTATAAATAAAGATATTAGGTCAACTTACAGTATTATCATGTGAATCCAATCTAATCCTTATAAAGGTCTATCCTAAATGAATTAAATTTTCCTTATAAATTTCAAAACCATAAATGTAATGGTCTTCCAATAACCATGTTGTTGTCAAGATGACATTGTCCTGAATTCCTTAGAATAATTTTTTTAACAGTTCTAGGATAATATTATAAATAATGAGCAATGTCAATTTCTACTGAATTTCCCAACATATGTTTTTGTTTCTCTCGAATAATGTCTAAAAACAATGTAAAACATATCTTCAGATGTATAACTGTAACACAAGAAATGACAATGACTCCTAAATCAGAAAGATACTAATTGCTTAATTCTCTTCTTATACATGTATATGTAAAACAGTCACAGTAGTCCCCATGTGACTAATAACACTACGTCAAGTTGGGACTTTTAATGTGATCTAGCTCAATCAATGGGAAATTGTAGAAGTATTCCAGAAATGTCAAAACCTATCAGCTACCGATATATTAAGCTATAAGTATTATGAAGTCTTACTGTTAAGATTATTATTAAAAACTGTCAACACATAGAGTATCTATTTATAGATCATATGTAACTACTACACTCTGAAAATACTTAAAATACTTTGTAGCCAAGAACCAGTTTCTGTCACTGTGCATTCAGAATTGTGAGACATTTTCTCATGTTTATAGATAATTTGAGAGCAATGGATATGCATGGTCATGTCCACTCTCTCATATTTCTAGATAATTTGACATCAATGGATATGCAAGGTCATGTCCACTCCATCATGTTTATAGATAATTTGAGAACAATGAATATGCAAGGTCATGTCCTCACCCTCAAGCACTTATTATTTATTTATCATGTGCAGTGCATGTCCAGTCATTTAACAGTGTCAACATCTGCAAGGTGTAGGGCCTGCAGTACACCATGGAATTTTGCCATTGGACAGTTGTTTGCACTGTGTGACCTGATCTGCAGAGCTCCAAAGCTACAAGTCAGTGGCCTGGCCTAATCAGACAAATCTGACTGTGCACTGAAACTGGTCTGTCCAGAAGTGAGTGGTCCAAAGATGTCATAGAATGTTGAAGATAGGATGGATCTGCTATGATGGAGATAGCTGCCATATCCATTTGACAATGGACCTAACCTAAATTGAATGACTCAAAGCCAAGTGGACTGCTTCATGTGAAATGATGTCCATGTACAGTAGAAGTTTCTTACTGGCATAAAACTAAGCCAGCACTTTTGTGCTTGCTTTCTGGTGATAAATATGTGGTGGAAGAATGCTGCAACTAAAAAACATTCCTTTTCAAGCACAACATCAATTACAAAGAAATAAGTTGAAGCAATTGCAATCATCTTGTTTTCCCTATGAAGACAGGAAACAATGGTGCCACATGCATAATAGAAAATTAGCATATGTGAAACATGTACCCATTGGCTCATTTTATTATCCAGATTATTGTCAATGGCTGGGTATACATTCACAGCAATCCTGGAAAGACACATTATTTTGTATGGCCTCATCTTGACCCATTTCATCTTGGTTACAATGTCTTTTCCTTTGCACAGAATGAATGCGTTCAAACATGTTATTACAAATTTTATGTCATCAGTTAAATTTGGAAGGTATTATGTTGTTAAATTAAAACAAAATAAATAATTTCTGTGTGCAAGGAAAATGCTATCTAGAACATGTATGATTGCAGGAATGGAAATGATAAACAGCAGAAGCTCATGTATTGTGTTTCCTGCTAACCAGCTGCTACTCAGCACTAGCATTTCTTTCTTTGATTGAAAAGAACTCTTGATTTTGTGCAACTTTTGTTTATCCTCTTGTCATGTACAGTTACTAGGCAAATACACTGTATATCAATTTAAAGCGGATATTACAAACTTGTTACAATCTATTATTCAAGTATATTTCTAATCATTTAAAAAACACTTTACTGTAAAGTGTATCTGTTGCTTTGCAACTAATTTAATTCAGTTTGGATTCTTACACTTCTGTTTTGTCATGTGATGAATAAGGTAAATTCATTTCTGATTGGTTGTTATTACTTTCTCAGCACTGGAACAAACATTAACCACCAATCAAGATTGAATAAAGAGAATTTCCGTGCCTTACTGACAGGATGTTTAGGCCTTCAAATTCAATTGAAATAGACATCACATGAAGCAACAAGTGTATATGAAATGATCGGTAAAAATACATAAATTGTCACGGGTAACACATTTGAAAAATCTCTTATGTTATCGGTCTCAACATGCTGATGGGATAAAAGCAAACAACATGGAATTGTTAAGTTAGGATATGGGTAGGTAGGTTTAGAATCACACACATTATTAATTTTGATGAACTTGTAGCAATGCAATTTGTATCATCAATATGTTTGCCTGACATAAATGTGTGTCTGCCTGTTAAAGTTCCTTGTATATACTTTTATAGGGTACATTTAGTTGTGTATTGACTCAATCCCTGTTACAGTTAATTGTATATACTTGTATAGGGTATGTATAGTTGTATTGATTGGTTCCCTGTTATAGTTACTTGTATATACTTGTCTAGTGTAAGTATAGTTGTGTATTTATTAAATCCCTGTTAAAGATACTTGTGTATGGTAAATATAGTTATGTTATAGTTAACCCTAATGGATGGACAGGGTTAGTATTAGTGCAGGATAGAAAAATTATGAAGGTCAGAATGTTGCATCATATCCTGAATGTGACTTAAATATGGAAGTTTAATATGTAACAGCCATGGATATTGAAGCATTATTTTAAAATTCACGCCTCGGATATGGGAGGTAATGGATTCAAACCCTGGCAGTCATAACAAGGACTTATAAAAATGGTTTTAACAGCTGCTTTCCTAATTGCTTAGCACTAAGAATTTTGTGTTTGGACTGGTCGGCTTGCTGTCACAATAATGTGACTGGTTGGGACATCTTGGTACATGTCTGCAGCATGATGCCCCAGTACTAGACATCACTATTACATGCCAAACTGGAGATATCAAAGTGGTATGACTGAAAAATTGTTAAAGCTAAGTTCAAAAACCAAATCACACACACACACACCTGACTGACAACAAGTTTAAATTGAAAATTTTGATTGTGAATACTGATCTAACTTTTGAACAGTAAATTATTGCATTAAAATTTCTTTGCCTTATAATATTGTAGGAAGTTTAATTTAAAATTACATTGAATATTTCATTTTTAGCCATGTAAACTGTCTTGTTTAAATCCATGCCAGCATCCAAAGGAAGTTGTTCGGACAGCTGACGTTACTGGCATCCAAACAGTAGTGGTTAATATGCAACATCAAGATTTGTATATAGTGACAAAATCTGTGTTCAAAGATCAGATCCGTTAGAGTCGTAAAACTATTGACTACATCATAAACAGTTCTGTTTACAGGTGCCGATGCCATACCAGTTGAAACTTATATTGTGAAACAGGTAGTTTATCGCTGCTACAAAAACTCTAGTCTTTATAAAAAAAAATCTTTATGATTTAGATCTGATAGATTTTTACAATGTGCCACATTACCAATTCTTTTTGCAGGTGCCCATGCCCTTCCTGCTGATATTCATCAAAAGAAACAGAAGTCAAGATTCTGGTCAGAGAGGAAGAAGACACTAAAGACAGGTGGAATGGCTGTCGTTTCCACTGAGAAACCAACTGGAGAAATGATTTTGGATGCAAATGCAGAAAAGGTATGATTTAGAGCTAAAGAACATTTCATCAGAGTTTGAAGAGAGGCGAAAAAAGATATTTCATTTGGTTCCTGGCATTATTATTTTTTTTTAACTGCAACAGTTTTTTTTATACACCACTCCCCCGATAACTCGCGCCCAGATAACTCGCGAACCTGCTTATAATGCGATGTCTGGCATGGCTCCCGAATTTTTCAAAGGAAATATATTTTAAAATGTGTTAAACATGAAAAAAATATGCGATAAGAATTAGTATATTGAATCTTGTTATATACTGTATATTATGTAAATTTTCGTACACAAAAATAATTATAAATCATTAATTTTGTTAAAAACAAAATGGGAATACGGTATTTTTGATCTTTTTTGCAAACGTAAATCTTCTCAGTGGAAATTTTATGTCTGATAGCTTAACCAATTTTTTCAGATACAAAGAGATCTATACAAATAATTATGATACATTTAAATAATTATTATTTTGATAACTGGATTGTGTACGAAAAATTAAAACGTACGAAAAAATACATGAAATACGGTAGCTCATTATATCATTGGAAATGGTGATTATTGCTGTAAAGATAGACTCTATATCATGAAATTTTCAAGTTCTAATTAGATGTTTCATATTATGTTTGGGGTTTTTTAAGAGAAAAAGTTGTTAATACTCAGTAAATAATCATTCTGGCGAAACAGGATCAATGAAATATTATGCTAAGAGGTGGCAACAGATAATAAAATAAACACCACTTAAATGTCTTGCTACGTGAAATTCACGTTCTAATTCTTTAATTTCGCTTCAGTGTAAACACTAGAATTGCAACATATTCTCTTCTATGAAAATAGTCAATCGTCTGTCACATCGAAACCCATGAGAACTTCTGTGAGAACCTAAAAAAATGCCAGCTTTGTTTTGATCAACAACTCAGAGAAGTGTTTGTTTCATTAAACAAAAATCAATTAAAAGACACCTGTGTTGTTTTATCACTTTGAATATGTCTTTTGTATCAAATCAAGCAAGGGAAGAACAATAAAAAAAATCAAAGGCAGCATGCCGATAGCAGCATAAGTTCTTGAGGTCATTACCATTCTCGAAATTCATTTTATTTGACCAGTCAAAAATGGTTTCACATTTTTATGTGATATTTTTAAATTATTTTTTTTCACTTTTGGAGATTCCAGCACCAACATAGAATTAAACAAAATTCATTGTCGGGAGAAATACGCTCAGCGAATCTGTATGCCGCATGTAATTATCCAAACCAGCTCAGAGAGAAAATCACCCATGAACAATACACAGAGGCAGCAGAGAAATCAAAGAGTAAAAAAAAAATGAGCAGATGTTTTGAAAACGTGAAGTGATATTTGTCAAACGTGTCACAAACTGCAAGTATTATTGTGTTCTAATTTACGTTATTTTAAATTTGTAGACCCATTAAATTGATGTTGGTAAAGGCTAACCCTTGTAAAAAAAAAATAATTTTACTTCTACCGCAATCAAATCAACCTGTCGTTTGATTGACATTTTTTTTTTTTAAATGGATGTCGATCTTGTGTATAAAAGAAAATCTTCTTTGGATTAAACAAGAATTTATCCAATTCAACACAATCATTTGTGACATAGTACACAATGTGCGAAATCATACATGTGTTAAGCCAATGGAAAACGTGTGGATTGTTGTTTTGATGATCTCCTCAATATTTTGTAAGTTATCCTGAAATTAATGTTACTCTGTGATGACAAAAGTAAACAAAGTACACCACTGTGAAGAAATATTTGATCATAGTTAATCATAGCACGATTATTGAGTATTCAACACTAACATGCCAAACCAACCCACCCTCCACTTTTGCCTGTGTATGTCGATCCGTTTGTTTGTTTTGTTGTTTGTTATAGGTTCCTCGATATCTCACGCCCTTGCTTATAATGCGGTCGATGTTTTTGGACCCCTTTGTGTGCGAGTTATCGAGGGAGTGGTGTACTTGGTTGCTGACTAGAAAATGACTTTAATAACATATTGTCATGAAAAATTAGCATGCATTTGGTTGTCCATTTGAAAAGTCCTCAATGTTAATCTGTCTATACTGATAATTCAAGTATCCCATTGTATCCATTTGGAAGGTAGGCAGATTTGTTGGTATTCATTTTTTAGGCAGTTATACCTGTCTAGTTGTTAATGACCATGTCTACAAAGTCATGACACTATTGTACTAGGAGCAAAATCATCTTTAAAATCAGCTTACATACACAGTGGTTGATTGTACACATGTACTCCAAACATAACAAGAAAGATTCAAGTTAGTGTTTAAAACCAGTCCAAACTTCTAACATGTCTTAGGCTCTACCCTACAATTATTATGTACTTCTGAAATAGGGACATATATTAAGGTGACGTTGCTTGCATTTGCAACACGTCCATTGAAGAAAATGTTGCCACACATTTATGCTAATTTCATGTACTGTGTCATTATTGAAAATGTTGCCACACCTTTATGCTAATTTCATGTACTGTGACATTATTGAAAATGTTGTCACACCTTTATGCTAATTTCATGTACTGTGACATTATTGAAAATGTTGCCACACCTTTATGCTAATTTCATGTACTGTGACATTATTGAAAATGTTGTCACACCTTTATGCTAATTTCATGTACTGTGCCATTATTTTATTCATGTCTAATTTCTTTACATGTAATTGCATAAATCCTGTGCTATTAAAATGTACAATCTTTCAAAATGGTTACTCCCATGTGCTCAAAACATAAGTTAGCAATACTAACTTAAGAAAGTGCAGTAAATGAGTTACAAAATATATAAAAGGTAATACAAGTTTGGTTAATTTATTTTTAATTTAATTGTAACATCCAGAAAGTGAAAATGACCAAGCAGTGCTAGCAGTCTTTTGGTAAGTGTCAGCTGATGAAAGGCCATGATTAATTCTATCCAGCCCAAATGACATCCATTAATCATTTTCCAAAATAAAGGGAATTAAATTGTCTTTCAACAGTACCTAAATCATATGAGATTTTTTTAAAAAGCAGAGTAATCATTAAGGAAAATATGGGCAATTATTTTCTTTAAAATACCCTATGCAAATTAAAGTGCTGAGCTGTGGAGCCTTACTAATCTTCCTGTATTTCTAGATCAGTCAGCATGAGATCTGTGAGAAATACTTCAGCAAGATACGCACTTATCTAAAAGACAAACCAACCAGGTTTCACTTAGTTGATGAGGATTTTGCCATTGACAACACCATTGTAGACAGCAGATTGCAGGATTTGAAGAGGAAAATTGTAGAGGTGGCATCACAGCAGCCATACTGGGGGGAACAAATACCTGCACGGTGGCTTCTTCTTGAACAAGAGCTGATGAGACTCAAGGCTGCTGGAATCAAGGTACAGACTGATACACTGTTTAAATCAGCATTAATTGATGTCACAAATCACACTGTAGACAACTTCTGATTTTGTCTTTGGCTTATCCGTTGATTGTTCAATAGCTTTTTGTATTAATATTAATTTTTGTGAAGTGTTTATGATCTGAAAAGCTCTTGTTCATTTGTGTATGTTTAAAAAGATGTGCAGTGTTTAAGATCAGAAAGGCTTTAGTTCATTTGTGTATGCTTTCAGTAGATATGCAGTGTTTATGAGCTTAGAAATTTTTTTTCATTTGTGTTTGCTTACAGTAGATACACATGGTTTATGAGCAAAGTCGCTTTGGTTCGTGTATCTCTGCTTACCATAGATACACATAATTATGAGCTGATAGGCTTTAGTTCATATGAATTTAATTAACATAGACACACAAGGCTTATGAGCTAAGAGACTTGAGTTCATTTCAGTTTGCTTACAATAGACACAGATAGTTTATGAGCTAAAAGGCTTTAGTTACTTGCATTTGCTTGCAATCAATACACATGGTATATGAACAGAGACTTTAGTTTATTTGTGTTTTGTATACAGTAGGTAAATATATTGTATGGGTGTATTAGTAGTTTGTTTTGCCTGCTAGCATATAGATGCACTTGGTTTATAAGCTGAAAGGTTATGGATCATTTATGTTTGCTTACAATAGACACATATGTTTTAATAATAAGATGGAGACAAATCCTGATTGATGTATGCTTACATTTATGGGTGCATTCAATTATGGGTACTGCATGTTAACTGTGTTTATATTAAAAGAATGTCTTCATTTAACTACTTCATTAATCTTGGATCAATCTCACACAATTTTGTATAAAGATTATAATACTCAATGAATGAATGTTGATAACATTGCTACATCCCCCTGCACACCCTCACTGTTAACTAAATGTTTTTTCCTCCCAATTTTGCACTCTCAAAGTTTATGGACCTTATTTTTTGCAAGTTATGGAGGGAGAAGCATCTGTAGAAAAAGGGTGTATATAAGGTACTGTTTCTTCAGGCTGAATGTATTGGCAGCATTATTTACCTTCATCGATTGTTTTGAGGCTTGAATCATTTTCATCCAATACATGTATGTAGTTTTCTGGATTTGAATTAAAGTAGTGCTGTGTTAATAGTTTTTAGCTTGGGCTTAAAACTTGGTTTTATGCACAGTACTCTGTGTAGACTTTTGAAACTGATAATTGCCATCCCCCTCTATTTTGTATCTAATCTGTTTGGTTTCCAAAAATAAGCTTAGATGATTTTAATGTCTCTGTAAAGTTAGTGATGTTTTGTATGAAGTTACATAAAGCACATTTTCATATTGTGGTTGGCCACTAGATAGCAGTTTAAGTGGGACACTTATGTGGAGTAAGGGTAGAATTTTTAGCTGTAAATACTTGTTTCTCCTTTGAATTATTTATTTGACCACATTAATATCGGGAATATAATCCAGATATCTCCTGAATCCTGCCAAAAATAGTATGAAACGTCAGTTAGAACAAATTTTGTCATGGTCTTTGATCCTGGATCATGTCTTGTTAGCCATTTCCAACTGGCAGGTCATTAACAGAGCAGCTGGCCATGCAAAGGCCCAAATTGCTAACAGGTCATTAACAGATCAGCTCTCCACACAATGACCAATATGGTGACTACCAATAATAACATGATATGTCTTCATGTGTGTTTGTGCTCCACTTCACTAAAACCACATCCAGCTCTGGTTTTAACAATGACTCCATTTAGGTTACATTGTTACTTGAGGGGAAAACTAAACAAGTCTTCACAGCATGCAGCTCAGGAACTGTACCTCTAACTGGCCATTCCACCTGTATCATCATTTAGGAATCCACCATCCCAGTCACGGTTAAAGGATGATGGATGATCACTTATGCCAAAAAATTCATTCAGATTCTAACCTTATTCCAGCAGACAGTTTAGGTAGCTATCTTACATGAGAGGTAATAAACTAGGCTTCTCTAAATGCAAGCCTCCCACTTCCCAATGTTGACTTAACACCAATACTGCCCATAGACAGCCTAGCTATGACCCCTACAGTATTGATCATGTTGGACAAATATATTCCCACAAAAGGAATGAGTGATCCCAGTCACTTTTGACTAGCTTCAGATATTGTTAATCCAACTCCCTTGTCTTTCTTTCCTGGGGTATATATATACCCACAAAAAGAATGAGGGATCCCAGTCACTTTTGACTAGCTTCAGATATTGTTAATCCAACTCCCTTGTCTTTCTTTCCTGGGGTATATATATACCCACAAAAAGAATGAGGGATCCCAGTCACTTTTGACTAGCTTCAGATATTGTTAATCCAACTCCCTTGTCTTTCTTTCCTGGGGTATATATATACCCACAAAAAGAATGAGGGATCCCAGTCACTTTGGACTAGCTTCAGATATTGTTAATCCAACTCCCTTGTCTTTCTTTCCTGGGGTATATATATATATACCCACAAAAAGAATGAGGGATCCCAGTCACTTTGGACTAGCTTCAGATATTGTTAATCCAACTCCCTTGTCTTTCTTTCCTGGGGTATATATATACCCACAAAAAGAATGAGGGATCCCAGTCACTTTGGACTAGCTTCAGATATTGTTAATCCAACTCCCTTGTCTTTCTTTCCTGGGGTATATATATACCCACAAAAAGAATGAGGGATCCCAGTCACTTTGGACTAGCTTCAGATATTGTTAATCCAACTCCATTGTCTTTCCTCCTCCTTCCTTGTAAGGGATGTGAACCTCAGGTCAAACAAAGGATCATATTCTTGAACAGGAGATATTAACTTGTCAGCAAATGAGTGGTGGGAATTGCACAAGAGCAACAATTTTCAAGTTCTGGTCATGGCTATTCCTTATTAAGAAGAGGCACAACAGACTTGATATGCCTGAACAAATTTATTCTTCTAAAGTTCAAGATGGAGGCAATGAGGTCTATCAAACTCACCATCTTAGTGGATGAGTATGCATGCATCCTCAGTCTAAAAGATGCCTAATTTCCTGTCCATATTCACCTAACATTGCAAATGTTTCTTGTTAACTTACCTTGTCGGAGTGTACCTTTCAAGTCTTTCCTTTCCATCTGAATATCAGTCCCATTGTCTTCACCGGAATTGTGTATTCTCATTGGATTATCACCTTGTTATAGTAAATAACCCATATGGCAATGGGAATGCATGAGGATGATGTCTGACAAAACTATGGTGATCTCTTGAATCTCAGTTTTTAGTGAAATGGAAAAAATCTGTCCTTCACTCATCTCTGTGTCTTTTTGAGTTGATGACTAGTCTCAGTCTCATTCATCTCTGTGATCTACAGGACCAAGACTTAGTCTGTTTCCAGCAGGATGTAGATATCAGGGAGAATTCTTGCATTGGGTTACTCAGAAGCTGCAGAACTGTTCCCACTTGAATGTCTCTATTTGCAACCTTTACAAATGAATTTGTTAGCTGAACAGTGTCCGTTATCCAGTTCAGTTGAGCATAAAGCCAGTGTCATGAATGAGATAAAATCATTCTTGCAAAAATGGCACAACTACAACAGGAACGTCTTTGCAGAACCCCTAACTAGTTTTGATGACATGTACAGATGTCAGTACATAATGTTAGGATGCCCACTTGCTGCCAGGTTATGGTATGGTGAGTGGCAAATGCCAACCAGGGAAAGAGACTCTTCACATCAACCTTTGAGAACTGGAAGTGATAATAAATGGAATTCAGCTCTACAAAAACTGACTGTGTAGGAAGTCAGTTATGATTCTCTCTGACAAATTGGTAGTGGTGACTTAAATTTACAGAATTTGCCAGATAATTCTGTTAGCCACTCAGAGATGGAACAAGTCCGGGATTATTTCGAACTAGTGTTAGAAGATTATGTCCAAGATGAATCTGCACAGGCAACAGGTATCTCAGGTGTTTCACCTTTGCCTGGACCATCTTTTTCATTCTTTGTTTTTATCTTAGTTCATGTTGTGAGAAAATGAATTCAGACCTTTGTGTAGAGAATTTCAAGCAGCAAGAAAGCCACCCACTCTAAAGGCTTATGAAGGAAATTACTTGTTTTCAGGGACTGTTTTAGAAACAATGACTTCATCTCTTTGAAGGCCTTGATCCCACAAAAGCCAATTTTATTATCTTCATCTGCAAGGAAAACTATTTCATACAATTACCATCAAAGGCCACTTCTCCATGATATGTAACACAATCAAGCACCTTAACATAGTGGGTGTTGGTCATTATAAAGATATGTCAGCATGATAACCAATTTTGATTTGAATAAAGTCCCTAATGCTACTTCCTAAATGGAATGCATACTGGGTCTCAACATGGGTTTGTTTTGAGATGTTAAAGCCAGTAGTCAGAACCTAACAAAAGCTCTTTATCATATGATACCCATGTCCTCATTTCTGTAGCTTTGCATTGCTGAGTAAGCAAGTTAAATGTCCTCTCAGTTGACCCAAAGTATCTATAATTTACATTGGAATGGTCAGGGATCCTCATGGCAGAACTAGGCTTCATGGCAAAGAAACAGTTGTCATAATTGGGCAATCATAGAATTATCATATGCTCCTTGTCATGATTGACAATTTGGTCACTTAGCTCCATACTGTGATTAGGGTATGCAAATTAGCTCTTGCCAGGGTTTTTTTACATAGGAGAAATGCATTTGCCCAGGACTAGTGGCTTGGAAAGTTTACTTATCCAACTTTATAAATGGATAGACTGGAATGTGGTACTACAGGATTTGATTTACAGCCCTTAACATTTCCACTCAACATGGCTGTGCAATTCAAATTACAACATTATAACATCTAGAATGTTGTATCCATTAATGTAAGAAACACTTTTAATGTATGTATAATAACTGAGAAATTTTATCATTGGAGGCCCCAAACTTACCTTTTTTGCATGGTTGTATAACATCAATGTAATTTATTAAGTGCATTAAATAAAAGCCATAAATTCAGTTTATTAAATTTACATGGAATCATGTAGTTTTGACATATTCAGATGAAAATCTTGTCAGCTAATTTATTACTTGGTAAATTTTTGGACATGATTTCATTTGCATATGTGAGGACATCCACAAAATATAAATGTGAAACTATGTTCTGTTTTATTTATCAATTTTACTATGATGAAAACATTGTATCTCACTAAATGATATTCTTTTATTTGTGTTTAAGGTGATTCCCCGTAGCCTTGTAGAAGACTTGAGTCAAGCAGGTGCTGTTAAGATTTCCACAGAAGAACTGGATTTGTTTCTTAGATTTCAACATGACATTGGAACAATCCTTTACTTCAGGTGAGATTGCAATTAGCTATCCTCTCCAAACAAAGCATTATATTTTACCTTTGTAATTCTTGAAATGAGAATGGACATGGTCATTGCAGGTATTTTCAGACTGTTAATTATTGAAGTGAGAATGGATATGGTCATTGCAGGTATTTTCAGACTGTGTAATTATTGAAGTGAGAATGGATATGGTCATTACAGGTGTTTTCAGACTGGAATGCTTGAAGTGAGAATGGATATGGTCATTGCAGGTATTTTCAGACTGTGTAATTCTTGAAATGAGAATGGACATGGTCATTGCAGGTATTTTCAGACTGTGTAATTCTTGAAATGAGAATGGACATGGTCATTGCAGGTATTTTCAGACTGTGTTATTATTGAAGTGAGAATGGATATGGTCATTACAGGTGTTTTCAGACTGGAATGCTTGAAGTGAGAATGGATATGGTCATCACAGGTGTTTTCAGACTGGAATGCTTGAAATGAGAATGGACATAGTCATTACATGTATTTTCAGACTCTTTAAGTGAGAATGGATATAGTCATTACAGGTGTTTTCAGATGGTAATGCTTGAAATGAGAATGGATATGGTCATTACAGGTGTTTTCAGACTGGAATGCTTGAAGTGAGAATGAATATGGTCATTGCAGGTATTTACATAAGCAAATAAATGTCAGTTATTAGAGATAGGCATATCTCCTGCAAATATGTTTCACAATTACTTGATGCTATTAATATGTCTTTGCTAGCAGTGCAAATCCAGCCCTACTAAATGATGAAAATCTTTTCATGTCAATCTCAAATAAACAAAGAACAATAAATCTTGCTCATTACCTCCCTTTCCTGCTGCCATGTGTTGTTAGGTTTTAGCTGTTGTTGTACTTATAACATTGTATATTTTACCTCTAACAATCCAAGTTTTTCAGTGTTTTAATTGGACCATCCAACTTTCATTTTGGATTTATTGTGAAGTTTAATTATTCTTCTGTATGCATTATTATAACAGTTTTTAACAAATCAAAGTGACTTTGTTGCCTTAATGGGCTTGGTCTATTTAACATGAAATTATACCACAGTAACCTTGACCTCTTGTTCTCATTTGTGAGGTAGCATGACACTATTTTCACTTGCTATATTATATTTGTAATGGAGATTGCTTTATTGAATGAATTACATGCTGCATTGCTAATGTAGGCTTTGGTTTCACTTCTTGTATCAATGCAGTAGAAATGTCAATAAAATGTATACATGCATATGTTCAAAGCATAGGCTAAAGGCATTAGCTGTGTTACTGATAAAGTTTGCTGTAAGTTAATAAAAGAATAGCTAATTTTCACTGTTTTCTCATCGTGTGTCACTTCAGAAGCATCAACTAATGACATAAAATGCCAATTTCAGCACAAGGGACCATAAGACATCATTGGGAAGGGAAAACATTAATTTGAAAGAGACACCAAAGACATCCTAAAGTTCATCACTGGCAATTTTTACTCATTGGGGGAAGTGTTCTCCCAGTATTAAGTTGCCTGGTGGGAGTATGTCTCCCCATATGACTGAGCATGGCCTTCATGCAATTAAGTTGTGACTCATAGTGTTTTTACTGGATCCATTGCATCAAATTTATAATACAACTGCACCATCACCATTCATCAACTATCACCACTGCCCAGCCATCTCATCATGGTAGCCATTTTACTGAAACGGTACAGCCATGAGTTATTGGAATCTTAGTAACAGATCCTTTCATTGTGCAACACAGTTTGCAACATAACCTTATTATGGTTGAACTTCCAGTGAGAAATCTGCCCATCCAACCAAGCCCTTTTCACAGGCTGTTACTTGTAATAGCCATCATCCATCCCAGCAAATAAATGTTTGATATGCAAATCAACTGTACCATGGAATGGAGTCAATTTAGCCTCAAGACCACAGTTGAGGACATTAATAGGTTTTTGTCAACTTCAGAATGTCTTCAACCTAGTACCACTTAGCAGGACTATAAAGCAAAAAGAGTGAGAGATTCAACAAGGTAGAAGAGATCCAATCTTTTTGACCTTTTCTGCAATTAGCTAAATTAAGGTGAATGATGGTTGTTTAGTAGGATTCATAAGCTTTCCTTTCAGGAAAGCAAGTCATTTCATAATGTGTTACCGTGTAAAGATCCCTTTAGACAACACAGTGGTGGAAGCTTACCTTAGCGGTCAAAGAGATACCCATGTTCTTACTCTTTGTTTGGAAGTCGGAGACCTCATCTGTTCTTCAGATTATTTGCAGATCACACTTGGAGTCCACAATGTTCCAGGCAAAATAAAATATCATTTTGAATAGCCTGTTGAATTGGGATCATATTGTCTTCACTCATTGCACCATTCAGTTGCAGAGGGAACCTTTCAGTTATGGGGGGATTCTACAGGACTGAACACCATTCTTTCTCTTGCTACAGGACTGAACACCATTCTTTCTCATGTCCGTCCAGTGATAGATTAGATGTCCTGGAGGTGGATGCATAATGTGTGATCTTGTGTTAACCTTTCAAATTAAATCTGCAGATGATCCACTTAGGTTCTCCATGTCTTTGCTAATTTTGACAACCCCTTGTGGCCCCAATTGCAATAGTTCATTGATCAACTTTACATGTTAGCAGATGAGCTCAGGAGAGTACCACATATGAAGGGTCTGCTGTTGTAGTTACCTATTGTACAACAATCCACATATGAAGAGTCTGCTGTTGTAGTTACCTATTGTACAACAATCCACATATGAAGGGTCTGCTGTTGTAGTTACCTATTGTACAACAATCCACATATGAAGGGTCTGCTGTTGTAGTTACCTATTGTACAACAATCCACATATGAAGGGTCTGCTGTTGTAATTACCTGTTGTACAACAATCCACATATGAAGGATCTGCTGTTGTAGTTACCTATTGTACAACAATCCACATATGAAGGGTCTGCTGTTGTAATTACCTATTGTACAACAATCCACATATGAAGGGTCTACTGTTGTAGTTACCTATTGTACAACAATCCACATATGAAGGGTCTGCTGTTGTAGTTACCTATTGTACAACAATCCACATATGAAGGGTCTGCTGTTGTAGTTACCTATTGTACAACAATCCACATATGAAGGGTCTGCTGTTGTAGTTACCTATTGTACAACAATCCACATATGAAGGGTCTGCTGTTGTAGTTACCTATTATTGTACAACAATCCACATATGAAGGGTCTGCTGTTGTAGTTACCTATTGTACAACAATCCACATATTCTCCATCTACACATTTGGCTCACAGTGGTTGCCTAATGAACAAAAATCCATAGATTTTCCATCTACACCCTTGGCTCACAGTGTTTACTTATTGTACAACAATCCACAATATCTCAATTTACACCCTTGGCTTACAGTGTTTACCTATTGTACAACAATCCACAATATCTCAATTTACACCCTTGGCTCACAGTGTTTACCTATTGTACAACAATCCACATATTCTCCATCTAAACATTTGGCTCACAGTGGTTGCCTAATGAACAAAAATCCATAGATTTTCCATCTACACCCTTGGCTCACAGTGTTTACCTATTGTACAACAATCCACAATATCTCAATTACACCCTTGGCTTACAGTGTTTACCTATTTTACAACAATCCACAATATCTCAATTTACACCCTTGGCTCACAGTGTTTACCTATTGTACAACAATCCACTGATTCTCCATCTAAACATTTGGCTCACAGTGGTTGCCTAATGAACAAAAATCCATAGATTTTCCATCTACACCCTTGGCTCACAGTCTTTACCTATTGTACAACAATCCACAATATCTCAATTTACACCCTTGGCTCACAGTGTTTACCTATTGTACAACAATCCACAATATCTCAATTTA
Source organism: Potamilus streckersoni (assembly GCA_016746295.1). NCBI lineage: Eukaryota > Metazoa > Mollusca > Bivalvia > Unionida > Unionidae > Potamilus > Potamilus streckersoni. The sequence goes on from JAEAOA010002123.1 coordinate 68,358, forward strand.
CACCCTTGGCTCACAATGGTTACTTATTGTAAAACAATCCACTGATTTTCCATGTACACCCTTGGATTCTCCATCTACTTTTGGATCAAAATGATTACATATTGTACAACAATCCACAGATTCTCTATCTATACGTTGTAGTTACCTATTGTACAACAATCCACATATTCTCCATCTACACATTTGGCTCACAGTGGTTGCCTAATGAACAACAATCCATAGATTTTCCATCTACACCCTTGACTCACAGTGTTTACCTATTGTACAACAATCCACAATATCTCAATTTACACCCTTGGCTCACAGTGTTTACCTATTGTACAACAATCCATATATTCTCCATCTACACATTTGGCTCACAGTGGTTGCCTAATGAACAAAAATCCATAGATTTTCCATCTACACCCTTGGCTCACAGTGTTTACCTATTGTACAACAATCCACAATATCTCAATTTACACCCTTGGCTCACAGTGTTTACCTATTGTACAACAATCAACATATTCTCCATCTACACATTTGGCTCACAGTGGTTGCCTAATGAACAACAATCCATAGATTTTCCATCTACACCCTTGGCTCACAGTGTTTACCTATTGTACAACAATCCACAATATCTCAATTTACACCCTTGGCTCACAGTGTTTACCTATTGTACAACAATCCACAATATCTCAATTTACACCCTTGGCTCACAGTGGTTACTTATTGTAAAACAATCCACTGATTCTCCATCTACACCCTTGGATTCTCCATCTACTTTTGGATCAAAATGATTACATATTGTACAACAATCCACAGATTCTCTATCTATACTCTTGGCTCATCACAAATGATCTGTTTGTCAATACCATTTTGCCAACCTGGAATTCTGTAAGAATCAGCTACCTTGAGTAGTTCCTCTTTCTACTGAGTTCCAAGTATTAACATTGTATGTGCTGATTATTATTCAGATAGGGCTTTAAGAGATTTTCTGGAGTCTTTGAAAAAGGAAAGTCAGAATTGACCCAAAGGTTCCTCGGATACTTTGGCAGCCACCAGGTACAGGTTGAGTGACATCACTATGAAGAGAGTTTATCAGTTTCTCATAGGAAGGGACCTTGTTTTCATGAGAATTAAATTCCAATGCAGTTAGAGTTGTGGCTGCATCCCAAGATTATATCAATCACTCATCTTTAAATGATGATATGAGAGCTTCCTTCTTGCAGTTACTCTTTACCGTTTCACATTCAATTTGTAATGCACCTGATTGAACGCAGTTATTCATATCATGATAGCACAATCATGATAGCACAATGTATGGCCTTGCCATCTTGCCAGTAGGAACACTCTGACAGCAAAGATAAGTGGATCTGTTTTCTTTTGCACATTTTTCTTTTCAGGACATCATCCTTCAAATGGTATATTCTCAGTACATTTATAGCAGTTATTGTATTACCAAACTAGATTTTTTTGGGAGTAAAATCAATTTTAATTATTTAATACCAACCAGCTACTCCTGCAAAGATATTCTTTATGGTGGATATGACTAAGGAATCAGACTGGGATTATGCTCTTTAAAATGCAGGTCCCCTATGATGAAATATTTAGTTTGAATACATCTTTGTAACTCAGAGTAGTGAAAAAGTAAAAGGTTAACATTACATAATTACAATTAGTGTCACTCCCAAAAGGCTAAAGTTTCCTCTGGAAATAAAACTTGGAATGGAAAGTATTGCTTTCTATAAAGTGTGGGAAAGCCAGACATCAAGGGCATATTGTATACCTTGGAATTTATAATACCGTATTTACTGCATGTTTTCGAATGGCAAAACAAAATTACTTTTATGTTGTCCGAATACATATTAAATTCTTTAATTAGCTGTCTGAAAACAAACAGGAGAAAACAAATTTTTACCTCCCCCCTCAGTATCCATAATGAAGTTACAATTATATAGCTCACATGACGACATGCTTCCATGAAGTAAAACAAGTATTTTGTCTAACATCACATAAATAAAAAAAAACCAGGCATTCCTTGCCTATTTTATTTATTTGATACATTCACCAGATATGTTGATCCATTCACCAGAAAACATGTATTTGAGCCACAATTGTATGTGTATTTTCCAAAATAGCCGACATATTAGTAATCATGCAATCCAGTTTAATCCTAACTAGCCTAATCAGTGATCAATAAAATCTACCTTGCAAATGCATGAAAGCTTTATGTCTGTGTAATTAAGATATTAATAGCAACTAAATTTTTAAATAATGGAATATACTGAAGATATTTATGACAGAATCATTTCAATATTGAGTACAAATACCGGTATTTGTATGAGTGCTAATCTTAGAGCACCATGGATGAGAGGCTCCATATGGGGTGAGTGTTGTAAAAACACCTAGGAAGGATAAAAATAAAAAGCAAGTTGCAATATACTAGTCATTAATATGTTGGTATGTTTTGTAAAATAAAGGTGATATAGTTGTTGTGGTTGTCTCCTCTTTTTGTTTCCCACCTAGCTGAGGGTGGCTTGAAAATGAATAGAACTTGCCGACTGCTCAAAGATTTCTTTGATGCATGATGGAGATTTCAGGGTGTCTAGGTGATAATTATTAAGGCATAATTTGTGAGATTGCTTTGACAGGTGTGTCTTTGGAAATATAGGGCAGCCATCTGGATTTCGTTAAAAGGACACAGGATATAATGAACATGTTGAACCCACAATCAATATTTATTGTCTACAAAGATGTTTATTACCTGTAGTACAATAACTACATTTAACCCTGTGGTGCGTAGTGCCTCCCTACAAGGGGTTTGTTTTGTTGCATGATGCCAATGAATTTACTAATCCATACTGACTCTCTGATGTATTGTTTGATGATATAAAGCAGGGATCACGGTATCTAATCAAAGCCACAACTATCACACCTGCATGTCATGGTGTCATTTGTAATGTTGTCTACACTGACAACCAATCCATGTGGAAGTTCCTGATCAGATTAAATAATTGCTGACCAAATAAAGTGAACTTTGTATCAGTTAAATTAACGGCAAACACACCGAAAATTTTACTTTAAAACAAAGCAGAAGATCTTCTTAGATTGTGTCCGAAAACATAAATTGTAGAAAAAAAATTATAGTGGAGCAACCTTCGAAAACAATGTCTGAAAACATGCAGTAAATACGGTAGTATTTTTTTGTATGAGGTACTCCTAACAGTCACTTAAATTACTTGAAGGAATCAGATCTGCTTTGATACGAAACACATTTGTGATAATTAGCAATTACTTCAGTGTCTATCTTGCATAACATAATTTTGGTCAAACATGGTGTTAAAATCTTAGGAAACAAATTGGTTTCATATAAGCTGTCAACTCGTGAAAATTATATTGTGCATCAGAGACCAAGTAACAGTTGGTGAGACTGTATATGTGTCAAGAAACAGGATTCCATTTCCTGCAGATGATGTGTTTGAGGGAATCACATGTATAAAATTAGCAAGATGTTATGGGGTTGTGTTGGCTGTTAACTTGGTGACTGTTCAATGACTCACTATGAGCTCTATGGCCAATACAATCTCATTAGAGTGAAGGCCCATTTAAATGTAGACCTTAACTCTATGAGGTCTCTGATGAAGTGGGAAATCCTTACAATACAAAAAGGACTAGGAATGAAATACAGGCTAAAATTTAATTTTCATCTGGTTTATTAAGTGACAAACTTGTATAGCATTAAAATTTCAAGACTCAACTATCATGTGCTTCGCTTATAAATAATAACTCATTGGTTTAATATCACAGTGGTAGTGTAAAGATGCACAAAATAAAGTAATTTAAGAAACAGTTTTTATGATAGCAGTTGATATGAACATTTATAAATTTCAAAGTTAATGTTCAGATGTTATATTAAAGTTATTGTTTAGTCACAAATTTTGAAACATTGGCTAACATTTAGTTAATATTCATATGGCTTGATTTCAAATAGAGCATTTAGACACACTCACATGTTGGTAAGAATAATAACTAATAATATGAAAAGACTTGATAAATGCTTGACAGTTTTACAATATAACAATTAACTAATGGAAAGGGCCTTGAGAAACATACATTGTCTCTATTTTCAAATCTGCATTTATTATTATTATTATTATTATTATTATTATTATTATTATTATTATTATTATTATTATTATTATTATTATTATTTTTATTTCATATTTCTTTTGAATTGTAACAAACATTATTTGAACAATATCTGCAAGAATCCCTTGACTTGACCACACAGGGCCTTGAAAATACTGCTGGATTCTATTTAACTGATCAAGAAGATATTAAGCTATGGTTGCGGATTTAAAACAAATAAAATGACTGAATATATATCCAGAAATGTTTTCATGTACAGATGTAGATTTCAGAATTTAGTTTATACCTGTCCAATATTTACTGTATGAAACCGGTATTTATTTATGTAGTTATTTATGTAGATATCTTTTCGTTGCACACTTCCTTATATGGTATTCATGGTAAACAAAAAATAAATAAAGATTTTGTCATGCTTTTTAAACACACTGACAAGCCTTTCATACCTCCTGCAGAATTCTTTGCTTGGCAGGGAAACTGTTGCCGTTCACTGGGTAGCAACTGCAGGGAAAAATATCTTTGAGCATGCACTTCAATTGGAGACTATAGTTTATTACTGATGGCAGCAGAACTACAGCATTGTTTAACAATTGTAACTAAAAAGCTATATAACACAGTTGTAGTTTAGTGTGCATGTAACAAATTTATTTCTGTATAGTCAAAATGTGTAATACAATTAAATGTTTAGATTCAAAATGAATGCTGTCATAAGCAACCACTAACCATTAAGGGGGCACTCATGTAGAGCATTACTTTTTGCGATATTCTAATGACAGTTTATGATACTACTATTGCAAAATACTGATAGATGCTATTTGACACAAATCCATAGTAAAAGAAGAGACATGGGAAAATAAGAAAATCATGGGACAAACTATCAAAATTAATGTTTATTTAGTTGTCTTTATGTAATTTGTATGAGAAAGATAAATATTTCTTGAAATGTAACATTAATTTTTATCATCTGTTAGCATTGGATAAATGGTGATTGATATCAGTTAGCATGTACTTCTGAGAGTGTGACGTGTACATTTTAAACATGCACAGTGGAAAGATGTTGGCATATCTTTATGCTACTTTGATGTAATGTGGCTGATATTTCTGTGGATATTGTACTTATGAAAATTGTACATGATCTTAACTCACTGATAACTAAAATGAATGCTTCTTTGTACTAAATAAATTAGCTTGAATTAGTTTAAAATACACTATCTTTTTTCAATACCTGAATGTGCAACTGATAATGTATCAAATGTAAAACTAAACATTATCTACTTTTTTACAATTTACCTTTGAAATCCAGGAAGTGAAAAAGACCCAGTGGAGCTAGCAGTTTTTTCAAGGTTCCACATCAGGTGTAAGGCCAGGCTGTATACTCTATAATCCATATTACACCCGTCAATAATACACCAAAATAAAGATTAAAGGTTCTTTAACAAAACACCTAAGGTACACAAAGTCTTTTTTAAATAGCCAGTGTAACCATTGAGGACACATAGGGAAATTCTTTAAAATTCTAATCCCTATTCAAAATATAAAACTGAAGAGCACCACCTAAAGCATGATAGTGATGAGAGTGTTCCAAATGTGCTAAATTTCAAAACGAGGCTAATACCTAGGATAGTAACATGTATTCCTGGTATAATAACATCAAGAAATTAAAGAGTTCAAAGGATTAAGTATGATCACTTTATATTGAAATATGTAATATACACAGGAATCATGCCAATTATCATTTGGACTTGAATAACAGTAGTTATTAATGAGTCGGTTAATATTGACTGTCAATGCTGACAACACCCACCCACCTGGCTATGGTGTTGTAACCTAGTAGAGGTTCTTGTATTAGTAATATCATTTAGGCTGATTTACCACCAGAGGCTTTACAAGAAATGAACTTTACTTTTCTGGCCATTACAACATAGCTTGTAACTGTAAAGGTTCTAGTTGCTGGACATCATTTAATATTAGTCAATACATTTTTTCTATTTAACATTAACAGCATGGAAATATTGAAGAACAAGATTGTGTTGGATCCACAGTGGATGATTGATGCCCTCAAGTCTCTCATCACTGCTGAGATGTTTGTCCTGAGAAGTATCCCAGCTGTTGCTGACAAATGGATTGAGTTTAAAGAGAGTGGAAAACTGTTTCCAGAACTAATTGGTTTGAAAATGTCTTATCTTGTGTCAAAGCATTAGCTCCTTATTATTTAATCTTATTATTATATTCCATACCTGAAAACCAAATATTCATTATTTTTCTAAAGTTTTCACTGCATAGTTTATAAATAATGACATTGAAAAATATTGCTCTTTCAAACATTGGTACAGGTATTACCTTCCTCTGATATGAATGCTTTAATAACGTATCACATGTGTTATCTCGCTTGATATGTATGAAGAATTCATATATTACTCAGGTATTTCCCACCTCTGATACGTATGCAGTATCACTTAAACAAAGAACTCTATTTTGTAGAAATTATAATGTATAGTATTTGGATACATTTTGAAATAAACAGAGATCACATGGAAATGTAAGAAATGTATATAGAAAAAACACTGATACTATACATACTGTATGTTTATTATTCCACTGTTCCTTAAAAGTAACAATGACATTTATTTCAGATAAATATGATAACACTATGCATTCAAACATATAATTATCATCTCAGCATTTTGAATCTTTATATCATAAGCCACATTAAGCAAATGAAAAATGTAATCAATATCTCTGATGAAAATTATCAATAATAACTCTTGGAAAATGAATTGCAGTTGTTTGAAATGATACATTGGGACCCTTTCCCCTTTAATTGGTACACCTTATCTCCTTACATAATATATCTCCATGTTCAGCAACTCTTATAAGAATTCCCAGTTTGACACAGTATAACTAAGAAATCCAGATTTCCTACTGCTTTCATTATTTAGAGAAGGAAAACCAGTAACCTTTTCAGATTTGTGTCATTGTGTGACCATATACTTCATAGAATATGTTGATTGTACCAGAAATAACCATGCAATCATTACACATCTACATTAGTGACTGTTAAGTTTGTTCTAAAATGATTAGGTACATAACAGCAAACTGTGCCTTGGTCAAGGGTCTCATCATTGTGTTCCTTGGTTTATGTATTTTCTAATATACATAGACACTTACTGTGATGTAGTTATATACTGGAATTTAAAAGTATTTGGTTTCAAGGAAGTGCAAGTGTATTGCCCTGATTCTGTATTGATTGTGTTTGTCTATCTCATCCTGTCCACTTTCAACTCATCAACATTTGACATATTCAAATTGTCTGATGAAACCTGTTGGATCAGATTGTGCAAGGCGTTTTATATGATACAGACTTTAATGTAATTGATTTGTTACATCACAAAGGTTTTTACAAAATTCAGAGTTATTATAATTTGCAAAAATTTATTTCTTTGACCAGGTGTAAGTACAAAGTTTTCAACTTGTTTTCATCTTTTGAGTTTAATGGATTAATTTTGATCAGTGATTGGATTGTTACACAGCACATGCTCTACCAAAAAATATGACAGAGGTGGTCACTAAGGCGATTATGTATCTTATATAGCAATAACTGCAAACCCTCTTTTCAATCTATTCTTTGAAAATGCTTAGATCAGTTTGATTAGGTATGTCATGTTCTCCATAAGGAACATCCTCCAAAAATTATTTAATCGATAAAGTGTAAAAGATATTTGTAGATCTGTTGGTTAAAAACCAGTAAAGTCTTATGTGAGAACCTGTCAGCTATCATCTTTTACCTTCCATTCCTTGAGGATAAATTTATTTTTACCACTTTTCCTAAAAATAAAGGGATGATTGCTATGAATCTTAGCATAGATTTTTCCCCGATTAGCATTTATTTTATAAAATAAAATTATTTCCCAGAGACATTGATGTAAACACCATCATGGTAAGCTTAGAAATCTTATTGTTATTCACCCTGATTAGTTGGTCATACTGACCTTTCATTTAAAGACTACATATACATGAGATTCAATCAAAAAGGTTCCATACGACTTCTAACTTGGCTATTCTAGCAGCCATTATGAAAGCCTTGATATTGTTGCTCTTCCTGATCCGATCATCTGATAAAGACAGGAGTTAAGAAAAAGAGTTCTTGTGATGAAATTGCATTCATTTTATTGCAAAATGGTCATCATAACATCCACCTTGGAAAACTTGCTCTTTCTTGTGAATGGCCTTATATAGGTGAGGTTCTTGTGATGTCTAGTTGAGCTTTAATAAAAATATTACCAACCTGACTTCCAAAAGACGCCACAACAACCATCTTAAAATTATTATTGCTAAATTATCCTAAATGGATTATCATATTGATATTCTTTGGGGTTTATTTTCCTGTTTCTACTTGTTATGATGTCTACTTGTTTAGATATCTTTTTATGATATTAGTCTTGTTTTAGAATTTACTTTTGGCATATGCTTGCTATCTGTGTGTTATGATGGTAGAGCTGTTATGTTGTCTACATGTTCTGATATCTGCCTATTATTATATCTACTTTTTATGATATCAGTCTTCTTAAGGGATAATTCTCTGGTGTTAATAATTATATCAACATGGGTTAATCACAGAAACACAGAGTTGCATTGTTTCAATTGTTTAGCATACAAAGACATATAATGAACCTTTGCAAAGTGTTCATGGTTAGCATACAAAGACATACTGATAATGAATCTATGCTTGGTTTCTATTGGGTATCTTGTAAAAACATATGAATAAAAACCAATGCATAATGTTGATTGCTTGTTTTGTTTTTCATCTAATGCCATTTGTCTGTACATGATAAGCTATATATGGCAACCAGTATAATTGGTGGAGGAAGAATTACTGATGTATGGAAAGCTACTTGCAAGCTTTCTCATATATCAATTGTAAGGGTGAGTGATTTAGACCACTAGGCCATTGAAGCACCCAGTATTTGATGGATTTCCATGCAAATCCTAACATGCAACATAGCTGATCTTGATCTGATTTAACTGGGCTTGTTACTCCTCTTGAGGCTATATTTGACTGGGCTTGTTGAAGCTGTATTTGACTGGGCTCGTTACTACTCTTGAGGCCATATTTGGCTGGGCTTGTTCTCACTCTTGAGGCCATATTTGGCTGGGCTTGTTACTACACTTGAGGCCGTATTTGACTAGGCTTGTTACTACACTTGAGGCCATATTTGACTGGGCTTGTTACTACTCTTAAGGCTGTATTTGACTGGGCTTGTTACTACACTTGAGGCCATATTTGACTAGGCTTGTTACTACACTTGAGAACATATTTGACTGGGCTTGTTACTACTCTTGAGGCCATATTTGACTGGGTTTGTTACTACACTTGAGGCCATATTTGACTGGGCTTGTTACTACTCTTGAGGGCATATTTGGCTGGGTTTGTTACTACACTTGAGGCCATATTTGACTGGGCTTGTTACTACTCTTGAGGCCATATTTGACTGGGCTTGTTACTACCCTTTAGGCCATATTTGACTGGGCTTGTTACTACACTTGAGGCCAAATTTGGCTGGGCTTGTTACTACTCTTGAGGCCATATTTGACTGGGCTTGTTACTACTCTTGGGGCCATATTTGTCTGGGCTTGTTACTACTCTTGAAGCTGTATTTGACTGGGCTTGTTACTACATTTGAGGCCAAATTTGGCTGGGCTCGTTACTACTCTTGAGGATGTATTTGGCTGGGCTTGTTACTACTCTTGAGGCCGTATTTGACTAGGCTTGTTACTACACTTGAGGCCATATTTGGCTGGGCTTGTTACTACATTTTAGGCCATATTTGACTGGGCTTTTTACTACAGTTGAAGTTGTATTTGACTGGGCTTGTTACTACTCTGCAGGCTATTTTTGGCTGGCTTTGTTACTACTCTTGAGGCTATATTTTTTGACGGGGCTTGTTACTACACTTTAGGCCATAGTTGACTGGACTTGTTACTACACTTGAGGCCAAATTTGACTGGGCTTGTTACTACACTGGATGCCATATTTGACTGAGCTTGTTACTACACTTGAGGCCATATTTCACTGGACTTGTTATTACACTTGAGGCTATATTTCACTGGGCTTAAAAATACTCTTGGGGCCATTTTGGACTGGGCTTGTTACTACTGTTGAGGCCATATTTGACTTCGCTTGTTACTACCCTTGAGGTCATATTTGACTGGGATTGTTAATGCTCTCGAAGCCATATTTGCGATCTGATTTTGATCAAAATTTTATTTTTTGTTTCTAAGATCAGAATAATTTTCAAGTTAAAATCATGAGTGAGATCCGTACATATTAATGACCTATTTTTGCATTTCATTGGTTGATCATGGTGTCAATCTGGAAACCATATTTCTGACCTAAAGTGGATCAGACCTGGGACATATTTTTGATTCATCAAGATCTTTGATACTCGATGTATGTTAAAGGGATGATCTTATATTTGTTTGGCTGCAAGGTTACATGGCCTCATGTGCTGAAAGAATGGTGTTAAACCAAAAACAACCAACGAACCTTAGTTTTAATACACGTACAGATTAGGGCTGTGTGCAAAATGGGAGGATGTGAGGCAACACCACGTCCCTGAATATCTAAAAATAGTCTCTGCAGGCAACCTCATAATCCCAACTGATAAATAAGAAAAAGGAGCAAGAGATTGTGCATACTAGTTATGTTTTTATCTTTTGTTTTCTGAGGAATAGGAAAAAGAAGACATGATAATATATTATCAGATAGTATACGTAGGAAGTACATTTCCAATACCACACTAGTCTGCATTGTGAAACTGTCAAAAGTGATAAATTATGGAAGCAAGGTGATATCAGGTCCACTTCTGCCTTTTGCTTAATCTCAGTACTGGTATCTAATAAACCTCAACTGTTGATGACGTTATTTGCTTGTGTAGCAACTTTGTTTTTCTCATTTTAAGATGCTCTCTGGACAAAAGAGAAAAATCCTGACTTCCATGACAACAAGGAACACATTTTGAGACTCATGGAACAGATGAATATCATTGCGAAGCCAAAGTCATGGAGTGAGGATTTGTTAGAAACAAAGGTCAGTTCATACTCTAATGCTAAATTTTTGTACGAATGCTGATGCAGAAAGTAACAAGTATAGTTGGCCTTAGCCTTTTAATTGAAACAGCAAGTTTTACACAGTGTTTGAATATTACTTTTAATACGGTTTTTAAATAACACTTATTACAGTTTATGGCAGCTGTTAAACTGAATGCTTTAGAATTTGTGCTAAATTAATATAAGTGGTAAATATCATTCTACATAAAGATAAAAGACATAAAAATAAAACAGCAGACGAATGAACTAGATGGATCTACCTAGCTAATATGTGAATTGAATATTTCAATGCTTGTAAGGATTAAATAGGGAATTATCATGATTTGACTAGAAATGTGTAAAGAAACAATTGACCAATGATGTAATTTGCAAGTAAATGTGTGAGATGCTGGTGATTATTGTAGACTGTATATACAGCCCAAAATGTTTTTATAGATTACTTTTGTTTCATCTTTTAAAATGCATTATTTTAATCTCAATGGCAGAAGCCTGACATGATTATGCTGCTGTAAGTGTGACATGCTGTCTGTACGCCTGACAACATGTAAGCATATCCGCATGTAATTTAATTCAATAATATTTTATCTCATCATCACAAGATTTGGAATATAACATGGGTATGCTTTTACCTATATCTAGCTAAATACGTATGTACATTGTGGATGTAATAATCCATGTTTTAGCACTGTAAGTCAATCAGAAGTCTGTCACAGACTACATTTAATGGTCCTCATCATGGATAGTATTGGATGGGATAGGTTTTATTACCTCCCCCTGGAAGGAGGCAGCAATGTATTTATGTAATAGATAACATCTATTCATTGTCATTTGTACTACCATAGAGAGTTTATAAGCGGTTTTGAACTGTACACATTTTTTTCTTATTCAAAGATTCTCTCACTAAATTTGCTTTAACATGCATACTGCGTACAATTGTTGCAAGAGATGAAATATACATTTCTAAGTAATGAATATATGATAATCTTTTGGAGATTTAGCAGATATAAAATTCAAATAATTTAGTTTTTAAAAACATGGCTATGAGAAAAATGGTTTGCTTTTGTGAAGGTGTAGGGTTCATTACATGATTGTATTGACTTTCAATTAATAGATTAAGTATAACAAAGTTTTTACCCTTTATTCCACTCTTCACTCTACAAACCATCATAATCTTCCCACCCAGTACAATATCAGTATCATAGATATATATCATCTAGTCATCCACTGTACCACACCACTCTACTCAATAAGCTGTCCCACATTATAACTTGGTAACCCAGGTCCATAACTGCTGACCACATTATGAACTGAACTGCGGTATAGTGAAAATAATCAAACATGTTAAATGTATTTTTGTTTTGGTGTTTACGGGTAAATCCCAATCGAATGAATAATAATCCTGTTAGTGTATGCCAATTATGTTTTATTTCAACAGCTTGAAAATTATACGTTAAACAAAGAAGGTTGATAAGAATATTTTAGAAAGTAAATCAGAATAAACCACACTTTAGATTGCGTCCTTTCAACCCATATTGTCGTACATATGAATGAAAACAATTATATACAAAAATATTGGTAACAAATGTACATGTTATAGGTTCAGTATACAGTTGTATCAAACTTAAAGTGATTGAAATATTGTAATAACTTGCAAAAATGATAAAATTTACACTGCTGTTCAGGCTAATGCAGCCTTGCATTAAAAGTGTTATTTATCATTTCAGCACCTGTTTCTCAATTAAATAAACAAACTATCTGTAACAAGTGCAATGAGTAATATCGTCTTGTTTAATCATTGTCTGATTAGTATTTTCAACAACAAATATCTAAAAATACATCAATGTTTTAAAAACAATGCATCTGGACTGAGTAAATACTATGCTCAATAAACCAAGAGATGATATTATTCAAGTCTCTCAATCAGAAGCATAATTGAAATCTGCCAATAGGTTTTCATGCCTCTAATATTTGCAAGATTTCTTTGAAACATGTCTCTGGAACAGACCAAATCTGATATAATCACCAATATTTCAATTCAGTTTCAAAAGATGCTGATAATGATGTATGTCAAGGAGAAATTAACTGCTACTGCAATACAAAAATATTTAATTTCAAATGAACATACTTAAAGTGGATCCCTGCTTGTCTGTTCTGCATCAATGCATGTCTAAAGAAGTTTAAGTATTGATGATTTGGATTATTATTCACTAAATATTGGTTTGCAGTTTAAGTGACTATGTCTCGCATTGAAAAATCATCAATGATAAATCATATACCTGATTTGTCCTGACTTTATTTTTAAAGCAATACAAAATTTAACTATCATTAAAATCAAAGAGAACATAAAAAAACAATAATCACTAAAATAAAAAATATACAGTGGATTATATGATCTATAAGAACTCAGTATAGCTGACATTTAGTCCGGTGTCATTTAAGTCACTTATGTCCCAACCAAACATTTTTTGACATTATAGTTGTTGTTGTTGTTGTGGGTCTCAATGCCATTTTTCAGCACATGATAGGCTATACATGGTGGCCTGTTTTAATGGTGGAGGAAGAAACTGGGAAATCCCCGGAAAGAACGATCGACCCACAAGATGCTACTGGTAAGTTTTCTCACATATCCACATTCGCCGAATCCTAGACTTGAACCCACGCAGACAGAGGTGAGATTGTAGTGATCGGAAATGGACAGCGCTTTAGACCACTCGGCCACGCGAGACCCTTTAACATTATGCTTGTTTCATGGCTATTTGAAAAACTTACCTTTGTTAAAGTTGGTAGCTAGAAGTACACTGTTTACAGGGTTCGTAGGGAGATGAAAAAAAACTAAAATAGCCTAATATTTTATTTTAACCTAAAAAACCTAAAAAAGCCCTAAAATTTTGATGAGAAATCTTATTAATTAAAAAAAAAACCTTAAAAATCGACAACCCAGTAAAACCTTAAAAATCTTCAACAGTTACTTGGTAACTTAAAGTTGTTATATGAAACAGTCAGCACTGCACCCCCCAAAAAACTGCACTGGAAATCAACTACAGCTGTCTTACATCTGGGTTATGAGTAACTTATACATCCGGTTTATCCTGGCTTGCAGTAATGGCGAGCAAGACATGTTTTCAAATTAGTTGGCTCTCTAAACAGCAGTACGCTCCTTGGTTGGAGAAAGATGAAGATGTGTTTGCTGCTAGATGTAAATTGTGTAAAAAATCGTTTAGTATTATGAGATTAGGTGAAAGTGGCTTACAAATACATACAAAAGGAATAAAACATCAAGCGAACGAGAAGAGCATATCCTCCACTTTCGACTTGAAGAAAGTCTTGACTATGAGTATAAATATACTTTTCCTCTTCAGTTCTGCAAACACAGGTGGTTAGAGAACACCACCGTTGCTCATAGGGCTTTAAATCTGATTGAACCTGTAAGAAAATATCATGGTGAGGTAATGAAATCAAGTGTTTCTGACCCAAAGACCGAGTCCTTTAAGATCATGAAAGAAGCTCTTTTGAAGGATGAATTTTTGGCACCAAAGTTGGCATTCTTAATTTCACTTTCCAAGCATGTTGAGCCCTACCTTACAGAATACCAAACTGATGCACCGATGCTACAATTTGCTCATCACGATCTAAATGCTATTGCCATAGGCCTTCTGAAGTGGTTTGTTGTCCCAGAAAAGATTGAGGAAATCAAAACAACAAAAGACATTGTTATATTTCAAGTAACTGACCCATTGAATCATGTAACCAGACATAAGGTTGCTGTTGGATTTGTAGCAGAGTATGATTAATGAACTAAAAAAGGCCAAAAAAGTGAGTGAGTTACAAATCTTAGAATTTAAGGATGCATGCAAAAGTATTCTTGTTTGTTTTGCTGACAAATTCCTCACAAAATCTCCACTTCACTATGGTTTAGTGAAAGACATGGCATGTCTTGACCATGCTGCCATTTTAAAAAGTAAAGCACAAGCAGAGGCTAAATTGAAGAGAATCTTGCACTGATTAGTCAGCAAGAGAAAGTTCAATATCAGTTGTTGTGATGCTGTTCTTAATGAGTTATCCTGCATTTGTTGACTCGGCCATTAGCAGTGGATCACTTGGAGCTTTCTCAAGAAAGACCGAACGTGTTGACACTTTTCTCTAGACAGGCTTGCTCATCAGCAGCAATATTCCAACCTTTGGCAAGTTGTGAAGACCTTACTTCTCTTGTCACATGGGCAAGCCACTGTTGAGAGGGGGTTCTCAGTAAATAAAGAAGTTGAAGAGATAAATATAGCAGAAATTTGATTGCCAAAAGGATCATTATTTATGCCATTAGAGCTGTTGGTGGAATCAATAAAGTTGAAATAACTCCAAGGCTGCTTATCAGTGCCCGCCCGCATTGCATACAGCAGGTATGAAGTGTTTCTGCAAGATGAGAAGAAAAGAAAGGAGACTGAGACAACCAATAGGAAAAGAAAAGCATTGGATGAGGAAATCATGAGTTGGAAAAAGAAAAAATCAGCACTGACTTATGACATAGAAACATTGAACAGTTTATCTGATGACTATGCATTAAAAGCTGAACATCAGCACATCAAATAGCTTAAGGACATCTGTGAAAAAAAAATTGGAAGAACAGTTGGATCTGGACAAGCATATTGATGATAAACTAGAAGCATTGAAATATGTCTGAATTTTATATGACACTTTGTGCAATGTATATTGCTCTGCTTTTGTGTGTGTGTATGCTATATATATATATATATATATATATATATATATATATATATATATATATATATATATATATATATATATATATATATATATATATATATATATATATATATATATATATATATGATTTAACCTTTCAATGCTTTGTTAATTAATTTCATTTATATCTTACCTTGTTAAGGTTGACCGTTGTGGAAAAAAGTTCAGGATAATATTTTAAAAAAATATAAAATTGATGAGAATGCTGTTATTTGTGTCCATGAAAGTCTGAACACTGTATTTCTTTGAACCTAAAAAAATTGTCAAAAAGGGCTTAAAAAGCCTAAAATTTATAGAACTGAAATTGCTACTAACCCTGTGTTTATTATAATATTTACTTTTTTCAAACCGGGGCCCTGAGTGACCAAGTTGTCTAAAGTGCTCTCCATTACAAATCACTGCCATCCCACCTCTGTTTGCATGGGTTCGAGTCTAGGATTCAGCGAATGTGGATATGAGAGAAAGCTTGCCAGTAGCTTCTCAAGGGTTGGTGGGTCTTTATGAAAATTTCCTGGTTTCTTTCTCTACTATTAATATCATGTGCTGAAAAATAGCTTTATGCCCCACAACAACAACAACTTTTTTCAAACCTTACCTGAAGGTGAGATGTAGTCTGTGATAATTATCTTGGATGAATGCAAGATGATGCTTTTCATTGTTGAACTCTATTTGTCATTCTCCAGAAAAGCTTATGTGCTGATGGGATGGTTTGTCTGTCTATCTCTTTGCACTCATTTGTTATCACTAATCCTCCTAAACTTCCTGGAAGATTGGCATGAACCTTTAGACACATGTACATTCCTCTCATTGTCTAGTTGGTTCCAGATGAAAACGATTTTGCTTTGTTGTCTAACATAGCCATAGTCATGAAAGTCTTGTTATCACTATTCATGTTGAATAGGTGGTCAGAGCAACATGATGATGAGGTTATCACTAAAAGACGTGTAATCTTGTTATCACTATTCATGTTGAATAGGTGGTCAGAGCAACATGATGATGAGGTTATCACTAAAAGACGTGTAATCTTGTTATCACTACTCATGTTTAATAGATGGCCAGGGCAATATGATGATGAGGTTATTACTAAAGACATTTATAAACAAGAGGGTCTAAAATTACAATTGTGCCAACATGACAGTAGCAATAGATTTTTGGAAAATAATTTTGTTATTACTGCTGAGCAGAAGTAATATGTGACAATAGATGCCATTATTATGAGAACTCAAGGGCTTGCATATCCTGACCACCTTTCTGTTGATGATTTGTAGGAAAATTACTTTCATACAAATGATATTATGACAAACAAAGTATTTTCATCTGTGCTGAATATACCCACTAAAACTGATATTTGGAAAATAGTGATATTGCTATTCCTGCTGAGCAGAAGTAAAATATGCATGACACAGAAAACATTGTATGATGTCTTACTTGTCCTGCATAACAATAGTAACAATATATGCCATTATTATCAGAACTCAAGGGCTTGCATATGCTGACCACCTTCTTGTTGATGTTTTGTAGGAAAATTATTATAATTTCATATGAACTGATATTATGACAAAATTAGGTATTTTCATCTGTGCTGAATATACCCACTAAAACTGGAGGCATATATTTTTATATTTTTAGGAGGAAGTTTATTATCTCGCACCATGCATGCTTCGTACGAAAACACCAGCAGATGTTATCTCCCCCGAGTCAAATGCCCAGATCAAGAGTTCCTCAGTCGTGTGCTGTGTGTTTACAGGGAAATACTTACCATCGCCTATTTTCCATAGGCTTATTGCTGCCTGTATAACCCGCTGGCCCATCGCCCAAAGGAACGTGGAAAAGCTGATCTTCTGTGGCTGTTGCAGTTTTGAAATTGACCATACTCATAAACTGATCCTTTATTCCAGGGAATATGTTATTTTTGCAAGGGTTACAAAAATGAGTAGCAAAGAGGAAAATCCTGACCAAGCTGTTTGTATCCATGTTAGGCTGTTCATTGATACCAATCTATCCAAAATAATTGGATGTCTTGGTTCAACCCTGCAATATGACTGGTACATTCAGTGTCCCCAATCTAAGGGAGACAATTTGGAGAAAATGTTCCCAGTGACAGAACTACAGAAATGGAAAGAATTACCCTGCTCTTTTCATGGCAAGGGTCACATGGTGTCATCAAGTGATGTACTGACATTCTGGTTCAAGGATCAGGTAACTAAGACTTTATTTATCATACAATGACAAGATCTTACAGAATATTGAATTGTGTTTCTAAATCAGGGATCTGATTTTGAAGTAGTTTTTAAAATGATGATCTGTATGTGATACCTAAGTCAAATGTTATTATGATTGAGACTCAGGTATAATAAAGATGTAATCGATTACGAAATGTTTAGCTGGCCACTGACGTGTATGTTCTACTTTAATTTACCGCTCTAATGGCTTAGTAGTTAGAGTGTCCACCTAAGATATGGGAGGTCATGGGTTCGATACCCAGCTGAGTCGTACAAAAATGGTACTAACAGCTACTTCACTTGGTGCTTGGCATTAAGAATTTAGTTAGGACTGGTCAGCCTTGTGGCAAGATAATTTGACAGGGTTGGACATAAGGCTACATGTCTGTATCATGATAACCCAGTGCTAGCAATCACTATAAACTGCCACACAGCAGACATCATAGTGATATGACTGAAAAATTGTTAAAGCAAAATTGAAAATCCAAGTCACACTCACAAACACACATATTCTACTTTAATTGCACTATTTAATACTGAATTGCAAAATTTACTTGTCCTTCACTCTGTAATATTCAATTTTGTCAGGTGTACTCATCTTGCTGTATGTTATATTGACTGGCATCAGATTTAGTCATCCAACACTGTGTAATGATGAATTGCATTAGATTTACTTGTCTGACACTGTGTAATATTAAACAGGTTTGGATATACACATCCAGTGCTATATAATAATGCATCAGTTTTTCTCATCCAGCTTTATGTAATATTAAATTGTATCAGGTTTACTCATCTGACACTAAGTAATATTGAATTGAAACAGTTTTACATGTCCTGTACTCTGTAATATTCAATTTTGTCAGTTTTACTCATCTTGCTGCATGTAATATTGAATTACATCAGGTTCACTTGTCTGACACTGTGTAATATTGAATTGATTCGGCTTTACTCATCCAGTGCTTTTTAATAATGCATCAGTTATTCTCATCCTGCGCTCTGCAAAATTGCATCAGGTTTACTCATCTGACTCTATGTAATATTGAATTGCATCGGGTTTACTTGTCCAGCTCTGTGTAATAGTGAATTGCATCGGGTTTACTTGTCCAGCTCTGTGTAATATTGAATTGCATCGGGTTTACTTGTCCAGCTCTGTGTAATAGTGAATTGAATCTGGTTTACACATCCAATACTATTCATACTATATACTATGCATCACTTTTCTTATCCTGCACCATGTAACATTGAATCACATCAATTTTACTTGTCCAGAACTATGCAATATTAAAGCATCGTAAATTTACATTTGTCCTTCCTCAGTTACTATTCATAAATATGAGCAAATGAACAAACATTACAAGTCTTGATGAGGTTATGCTTTCATGATCTTGGAGGAGTTTGATAATGTGCGAGATTCCATTGTGATTCTTACCGCAATTAAAGTAACATCTTATTGTGATCAGACTTGGGTAGCTGAGCATTTTACCGCATTATAGACGTTACTTATCATTAGATATATGTTATTTAAATTAAAAGGCTTATATCATTTGATTTGATAAATTTTAATTGTCTGTATCATTAAGATCATGGATACATTTTATTATTATTAGGATCTATACACATCAATTGTAGCATTAGCTTTATAACTATTGCTTATTTGACCATGGGAAAAAGTATTGAATTATTCTTATAATTCCATGTAAACATTCTTATTAAAATAGTCAGCTGTTATGACACAAAAGCCAGTTGATATTTGGACTTCTATAGTTATGTTTTATGCAAAATAATTATTATCAGAAGAACAATATAATCAAAATTACATATTGAAGCTCTTGGAAATGGTAGGTACGTCTTTTTTATTTAACATAACTGCAGAAAATGATTATCACTGCCATCTCACCTCTGTCAGCATGGCTTTAAGTATTGAGCTTAACCAATGTGTTTATGTGAGAAAGTACCTTCCTTCACAGATTGTACTGGCTGCCATGTCTCTTGTGCTGAAAAATGACATTAAAACTAACACAACAACAACGAACTGGAAAATTGCTATGTATTTAATTTCTAATTAGGTGTCCTGGCAGCAATCAAGATGCCTTTTTTGTTATGTGTCTCTTTTTTTTTAAAATGCAGAATGTATCAATTTTTGCTACTTTTCATTTTTGATTGAATGTTTGGCAAACTATTTTTTTGGCTTCATTCAATCAGTTACATGGCCAGAAGGACTAGTGACCTGATATATTTTACTATTAAATAAATCCAGTTTATTCATCCTACACTAAATGCAGGTTCAAGTCTTGTGCTCAGCAAATGTAGGTATGTGAAAAAGCTTGTCAGTAGCTACCATGAGTTAGTGACTCACATGGGTTCTTCCGGAACCACTCAACATCTATAGCCAGTCTTGTGCTGAGCAGTGGCATTATACTTATGCGTTAAAAAATCAAACTTCCCAACTGCTTTTAGATTTATTTCTAATCAGGGGTTGTGGAAGTCAAGTCAGCTTATTTATTTTGTTTACATGTTTATAAAAATCCAGAATTAATCCATTTCTGATTTTTTCTTTAAACTAAAGAATCAATTCAACATTTACACATTTAAAGAATGAATATCATGATAGGAAATATAAATTTTGAATCACACAAAATCTTATTTCACTAGAGAAAGAAAACTGTATGCTTTACAGTGATTGTGTAGATTTCACAAAGTAGATGTTTAGCTGTGATTCAAATTTGACAGATTTCACAACAATCATGTTTAGTCATGATTCAGATTTAAAAGATTTCACAAAGTCATGATTCAGACCTTCCAGATTTAGCAATTAAGTTGATGTTTAGTCATGATTCATATTTGACAGATTTCACAGATTTTATGTTTAGTCATGATTCATATTTGACAGATTTCACAAAGCAAATGTCCAGGTGTGATTCAAATTTGACAGATTTCACAAGTAGATTTTCAGTCATGATTCAGACCTTCCAAATTTAGCAAACAAGATGGATAGTTATATCTTGATTCTGATTTGCGTGTCACTTTGTTATGTAATAAAAGATCCAAGAAAATACAAAATGTCTCTTTTGCAAATAAATATCTTGCGGATAGAAAAAAATGGTTAAGCTAAAAATAATATTAAAACTTATGATCTGTTAGTTATGCAAAATTATAATTTTGGACAATTTATGTTCATATTAATCTTAGATTTAAGGAGGTGCATATTAACTTTGAAAAAAAATTGGTAGGCTGTTGTGTGTGCCCTACAACTTTGATTTATAATTAAGAAAAAATGTATAATCATCATCAGCTGGGATTTAAGTTATACATAGCTGTGCATGTCTCACAAAATGAATTTAAATAAATCAGTTATCTTACAGGTGACAGGAGAACCTATCACACAAGACCACATCAACCATTTTCGTCTAGAGATTGCCTTGCGTAACATCTGTGCTGATGCCCTCAGGAAAATTCTGCTTAAACATGTTCCAACAAGGAATGCAGACATTTACCAGGCAATTAAAGCCAATGAAACCAATCTAACTAGCAAAAGACTGAACAAGGAGCAGTGTAAGGTAGTTTTTCCAGGTCCTCAGGATGTAGGAAAAGTGGAGGATTTTGACATTTCATTATTGTATACTTTGATCAGAAATGTCAGTTCCATTCCTGCTCCAACAACAGGTTGGGGAAAACCCACAACAGATCAACCAGTTAGGGACACAACACTAGAAGCTAATGTGGAGCGGATTCGCTTTTATAGGAATCATATTAGTGGCCATTCTGTGGATGGGAGGTGTGGTCAACAGGAGTTTGATGACTACTGGAAACAGATTGAATCTGTGCTTATTGACATTGAAAATGCTCTTGGGAAACAGGGATTCAGGGAAAAATTAGAGAAGTGTAAAAATCAGACCTTACCCTGCTAGTGCTTTCCCAAGACATGCAATGTGACAAGTGACTACATTTTTACAGTGACTGACCAAAATAATGAAATATATGATTTAATAAATATATGCTCCTACAAAATTGGCTCTTTTTTAAGGAGTTAAACCAACCAACAAAAACACCTCAAAGCTATTAAAATTATACAGATAATAGCTAATCCAACACAGAAGCATCGCTATTTAAGTTGGAGGGATAGCTGTCATCATAAACAGAAGCCTCACTGGCCAAGATATTTAAGTTGGAGGGGTCAAATTCGTCCTAACCAGAAAACTCGCTCTCCAAGACATTTAAGCTGGAGGTACAAAAGGCATCTTACATAAATGTTTAGCTGTCTGCGACATTTAGTTTTGTGGAACATTTGTCTTGCTATACATTAGTCTCGCTGTCCAAAATATTTTAGTTGTATAAGTTTTCCAGCAAAGAACTGCACTGTCAGATACATTAAACTGAAGGGATAAAATTCATCCTACACAGAAGACTTACTGAGACATTGCTGTTGGAAATTGCATAGTTGTTATCAAATAAAGCAACCACACTAATAGATGATAGTCACTTTCCTACAAAGTGACCATGCTGCTAGAAAGATGATTGTTGTCTTTCCACAAAGAGAACATGATGTCAGACAGATGAGTGTTGTCTTACTGAAAGATAAAAATGGTTTTAGAAACATGATAGCTACCTTCCTGCAAAATGAACATACTCATAGAGATATAAATTTTGTATTTCTGCAAAGTAACTATTCTGTCAGATGATAGCTACTTTTGTACAAAGCTCACAAGTTAATACCTGTTGTCTTCCTACAAAGTGACATTGGTGTCAGAGGAAAGATAATTACCTTCTTTCAATTGCCATGCTGTTAGCGAGATGAAGTTATTTTACTGCAAGTGCCCATGTTTGAGAAATTATACCTCATTCAAAGTGACCATTCTGTCATAGAGATCATATCTGCTGTCCAGGAAAGTATCCACACTGATACATTATAGTAACCTTAGCAACATGATGTCAAAATAATGTTTGTTTTCTTCTTCCAAAGTGACCTTGTTGTCCAAAAGATGCTTTTTGTGTCCCCACAAGTGTGCGTGATAGGAAAATGAGTTATATTTCTACAAAGTAACCATTGTGTGAGTAATATGATTGGTGTTTTTCTACAAAGTGACTTTTCTGTCAGATGATCATTACCTTTTACAATGTTACCATGCTGTCAAGGATATGATTGTTGTCTCTCTACTAAGTGACCATTGTGTCAGATAACCATTAGCTTCTACAAATTGAATGAGCATACAGTTAGAGAGATAATAGTTTCCTTACTGCAAAATGACCATTCTGAAATGATTGTTATCAACCTACAAAATGTCCATGCTGTTAGATGATTGTTTTTGGCCAAAAATGTGACTATGTTGTTAGAGAGATGATTTCTGGCTTCCTACAATTGGTCAACCTGTTAGACATGTTTTAGTTGTTTTCCTACATGCTGACCATGCTTTTTGAGAGATGATGGTAACCTTGCTACAAAGTGTGACCATGCTGTCAGGGAGATGACATGAGTTTTATACATAATTACCCTGCTGTCATAAAGATGACAGGTATTTTCCGACAAGGTTAACCTATGGTCAGAGATATGCTGGTTATCTTCCTATAAAGTAACCTTCCTGTTACAGATACAATGAAATAGTGGAGATATAAAATTTTACCAAACTCACCATACCAATGGAGAGAGTATAGTAGTCTTGAAATCGATGGTGTGTACCTACAAAGTAATGATGCGATGATATTCTTTAAAAGTATTCCATCTGTCAGACATGTATCCTACCATGCAGTGTTACTGTCAAAATGATGTGTCACTATCACTGTCAAAGTCATTTTACTCAAAGTCATTTTACTCATCATATATTGTACAGCTTTAAAAGATCTCAACCAATCCTTAGATTGATGAGATAATATTAATCATAAAGAGTGTCAGTGTTATTCGAGACATAATTGTCAAAATATATCCTCCCTAATGCAGACAAGATTGTTTTACTAGGAAATAACCACACTGTTGGAAGGTGGTCCATATGGACATAAATGATAATTACATTACAAAAGAAAACAGTACTGCTTTTAGAAGAATGCCATCCTAAGCGATGATACCCATCCTACAAATTTTACCAGATGTAGTGTTAATATAGGGTTAATTGTATTTGTTGAAAACAGTTTCTGGGGTATTATACATAGTATAACCAACCTTTAAATTAGCTTTCTACTATGTTTGCACAAAAATGTAAGGCAATCCATGTAAGTTATCATTATAGTTTTAGTAACTCTTGGCTTTGCCATTTCTTATACAATTTTAATTTGTGTACAGTAATTCTTAACTATGTTGACCATGACATTTTAACTTTATTTCTACAACACAATATAACTTTTCACTTACTAAACAAACTTATGTTTATGAAAACCTTTTAGTGCCAAAAACATTTACGTTTTTAATTAATAAGCTGTGTACAAACATTTTAAAATTAAAATTATTAAAATTAAATTATTGTTTAATCAGTATTAAATTTGACATTTGAAATGAGATGATGAATAATTTATCACCTTGGAAAAGACCTTGAGATTGGTAGTAACAGCAATGTCCCATGTAGATATACTTGTACCTTCCTGGCAGGGATCAGCATGACATGCTCAAGGTAAGACTAGTACCAATTAGTGATATTAATGTGATTACAGGGAAGAGGAGAGTCACATGACATGCTCAAGGTAAGACTAGCACCAATTAGTGATATTAATGTGATTACAGGGAAGAGGAGAGTCACATGACATGCTCAAGGTAAGACTAGAACCAATTAGTGATATTATGTATTTACAGGGAAGAGGAGAGTCACATGACATGCTCAAGGTAAGACTAGTAACATTTAGTGATATTAATGTATTTACAGGGAAGAGAAGAGTCACATGACATGCTCAAGGTAAGACTAGTACCAATTAGTGATATTAATGTGATTACAGGGAAGAGGAGAGTCACATGACATGCTCAAGGTAAGACTAGTACCAATTAGTGATATTAATGTGATTACAGGGAAGAGGAGAGTCACATGAGATGCTCAAGGTAAGACTAGTACCAATTAGTGATATTAATGTGATTACAGGGAAGAGTCACATTATGCTTTATCATAGATGAGTACATCTGCCAGATACCCATTGCCCATCCTGTTACAGATCATTTTTAACTATCAGCTTCTGGGTTACAAACACCAGTTACAGCAACCAAATTTTGAGGATCAGTCAAGGCAGCAATCAGCTCCTCGCTCCTCCTTAAATCTTTTTTTTCACTGGTCTTTGACACACTAGTTTGAAGGAGTATATTTGTTGGATGAAATCATTACAGCCTAATTTGTGACTAAACATTCATCTTCCAGCTTGCAGTAGTTAACACTCGAATCATAAGGGTAAGTGCTTTCTGAGGACATCAGCCTCTCGCCTAACTTGTAAATTCAGCAATGCAGCAGTAGCAGGATATGCACTACTGCTAACAATATCTAGTTTTCCAGTCAGTAAGATTTATTTTAATTATGTAATGTCATCTTAATATTGCAAAGATTTTCTCCCCCCACCCTGCTCTGATGTATTGTGGTCTTGGTCCAAGTTACAAGGGTTTGATGTTCACAATGTTGGCTTTGACAAAGGAATCAAACTGGAAATTATTTTCTTTACAATTATGGGTCTCCAATTCCTATCTGGAGTAGAAAATGCAAGGTTTCACTGTGAAAATAGTGTCAAGAGGAAATAAAACAATGCATTAGTAAGAGTAGAGTTTAGCATAATTACAATTATTTACCCTCCCCAAAAAGTTCTATCAAGATGACATTCAAGGACCTTGCAAGAAATGCATAACACTCACTGTTTTGGTGACATTGACTTCTGTGACTGTATCATTGTTGTCACAAGTCTGATAAGGATTTCCCTGGCCTAGATGAAATGTTTAAAAGCTTTACCCAGAGTGAGCTGGCACTAAAACTGAATTAACCCTTCTGACAAACGAACTTGTCCACAAACTGAGGAAAATTAGCACAATGCAAGATAAGAATATTGTATTAGTATTATAAAATACATGCTAATGGATTAAATTATAAAATACATGCTAATGGATTAAATTATAAAATACATGCTAATGGATTAAATTATAAAATACATGCTAATGGATTAAATTATAAAATACATGCTAATGGATTAAATTATAAAATACATGCTAATGGATTAAATTATAAAATACATGCTAATGGATTAAATTATAAAATACATGCTAATGGATTAAATTATAAAATACATGCTAATGGATTAAATTATAAAATACATGCTAATGGATTAAATTATAAAATACATGCTAATGGATTAAATTATAAAATACATGCTAATGGATTAAATTATAAAATACATGCTAATGGATTAAATTATAAAATACATGATATGTTGCTGAAATTGAATCAGATTTAAATTTACAAATAAACAAACTATTATACATTCATTAACAGTTTTTGCATTTTAATTTTTTTGTTTGCAAATAAATAAAGTTATAAAGAAGATACATCTAGTAATAGATGTTGATTGATATAGATGACACAAAAGAGAGGATTTGAATTTATTGGCAGAAATTAGATAAATATATATGCTAATAGATTCAATTCCTGTCCTATGTAAAAAATAATGCACACTTTACATGGAAATGATAATGGTTTTAAAATGAGTAATTTATTTATACGTCCAAATGATTTGAGAAGACCTTTCTCCATGTAATTTACCAAATATCAATAGTAGTTTATTTGGTAATGGATGTCAGAATTTGTGCATCTTCCCAATCTCTCCAGGAAAGAAAAATTGCTGAATTTTTTATAGAGTAAGTTTTCTTTAGCTAGAAGTCTAAAATGACTGGTATTTGCTTCATTTGCTAAATAGTTTCCAAATCACTTGTTAAGAGTCCTGTCATACTTGTTCATCAATCTGAGCATATGAAAATTATTTCACAGAAAATTCTGCAGTAAGGTTTTGGTTAAGGGTTCTTTGTTTGCTCTTTTTTCCTAAGCCATGAAATAATTGTAGCATTCTTGGGATGAATTATTATGAATCTAGGACTGGTCAATCAGTGATGTGCAGGACATAGGGGTCAAGATCAGTCATAACAAATTGAATATTTTGATTGCATTGTATCCATTTGTTTTTATTTGTTATACCTCATAACTGATTTTCTTCATTATTTCAAAGAAGCATTGCAAAA
Organism: Potamilus streckersoni; assembly: GCA_016746295.1. Taxonomy (NCBI): domain Eukaryota; kingdom Metazoa; phylum Mollusca; class Bivalvia; order Unionida; family Unionidae; genus Potamilus; species Potamilus streckersoni. Next base: position 95,748 of record JAEAOA010002123.1, read on the forward strand.
CATTATTTTCAGGTATGTGGTATCACTATTTACTCTCTGTTCTAATGTTTGTCTTGAATTGCAAGATATTGTATGTAATGAGATAATGGATTTCTTTTTTGACATACTTAAGACTATAATCTCATATTAAAATATGTAATCATTTCAAATGACTTTAACTTGTATATAAAGAACTGAGTCTCATCATATACACTTAACAAAATCTTTTCATTAAATATCTTTACCATAACAATAAAGATTGTTTATCATTAGAATGTTGATATATTTTTTATTATTTTAAATGTATTTATATTGAAAGGTGGTTTGAACCTGCAAAGTTAATAGACAAATTGAAGTCCCCAGCACTGATGAAATGTCAATTCTCGTAATGCCTTGCCATCATTGACAATTAACACAGATCCAGGACAAATTAACAAGCTAGACACAAAATGATGGGTTAGTAAATTAATTTTCTTGTACATACATTAGGAATAATTATGAAAATGCTCATACATTTTCAATAACCAAGTAACTGTCATTAAAATCCTAGTATCTGCCATTTTTTATTGTACCTTCGGGTAAGCCAATCGAACTGTCATTTACCAGTCTTCACATAAGTTGTACACTATCTACAGTCAATGAAACAGTTATTTACCAGTCTGGTGAATGCACATTAACATAAGTTGTACACCATCTACATTCAAACAAAAACTGTAATTTACCAGACTGGTAAATGCACATTTTCCTAAGTTGTACACCATCTACATTCAATCAAATTGTCATTTACCAGTCTGTTGAATGGACATTAACCTAAGTTGTACACCATCTACAGTTACCAGAGTCTGTGAATGACTTGTACTTGCAGAAATGAGGAAAGCAATTGATTTTGAGGTAAAACAAAAAAAAAAACACTCAGGGGCCACTGAGACTAAAGGAAGAAAAATGATTTCTGTACAATCTGTTTCAGTTTGCTATCTTTAACATATACCAAATGTTGTGGATGGTTTTCAACTTTGACAAGTTTGAGCCTCATTTATGTTCTGAAAGTTTTGTCCAATCCATTGTATGTGTATCTGTATGTATTTTTTAATAGGGTTTATCTTCCGAACATATTGTCTAATTCATTATCTTTTGTATATTTGTAGTTAGTGATTATTTTTATTTAAAAGGTTTTTTTCTTATCCTTTTAATTTTGACATTAATTTCTACTTTAGATTGCTCCATATGGCCACTGTTGTGCCAAGGTGACACAACACACTAATCACACTCTATGTAGCTAATATTGTGCCAAGGTGACACAACACACTAATTGCACTCTATGTAGCTAATATTGTGCCATGGTGACACAACACTTTAATTGCACTCTATGTAGCTAATATTGTGCCAAGGTGACATAACACACTTATTGCACTCTATGTAGCTAATATTGTGCCAAGGTGACATAAAACACTAATTGCACTCTATGTAGCTAATATTGTGCCAAGGTAACACAACACACTAATTGCACTCTATGTAGCTAATATTGTGCCACGGTGCAATTAGCATCATTACTCCCCATTATAGCTAATATTGTGCCAAGGTGCAATTAGCATCATTACTCCCCATTATAGCTAATATTGTGCCAAGGTGCCATAAAACACTATTACACACCACATAACCACTCTTTTGCCATGGTATCATAAAATACTATTGCATTCCATATAGCAACTTGGTAAAGAATTATTAATGAGCATTGTAATGTTCATAGAGATGTTGTAATTTAGTGGACACATGTTAAAGACTTATTAATGCACATATTAGTTTTTTATAGAAAATTGGTAACTGGACACCTGTTAAAGAATTATTAACAAGCATCAGAGAGATTGCAGAGATGTTTCAACTGGACACTTGTTAACAAATTATTAATCAGCATTATTTAGAGTTTACAGAAATAACAGCTATACTACAAGATAAAAATGTTATGTTTTGCATGTGGATCATCACAAATAATAATAAATAAGGAATTATTTTGTCTTGACATTCCATGATAACTTTCATTATGCAAAATTATATGTACATGTCTGGTCTTAAGATGAATTATTTATTCTCACTAAAAAAACTTGAATGAAAAAAATCAAAGCTTTTCAAATAACCAATGAAGATATTAATACTTAATTCTTTTGCAGACATTGTCAAATGCCAGATGTTGGATTGTCACAGATGGAGTTTAACTGAGGTAGTGAAACAGTCACAGATGGAACTTTTGTTTCTACTGCGTTAGTGAACCAGAGCATTGGAAGTTGTGATTCCACTGAGCCAGTAAATTAGTCACAGATGAATCTTTTGCATTAATCTACACAATTATGTCATCAAAAAACTGTCTATAAATGGTTGAGACATATTAAATGCAAATGATAAACAATATCATACACCCAGTAATAGCATGTACATTTATTGGAATCCAGATATAGATGGATACAAGTACATTGCAGATAAATTGTTTTAACTTTCATTCATACTGAATTTGTACAGTATGAACCATATCTATAATGTAATAAAATTTAGTTATTATGATGTCACATATGCTTCATGAATATTTTTTGAGGACTGCATAAATGCATTTTTTAAGTTTACATGTACCATTTCTAAGAGTACAAAAACTGGCATGTACCATTTTGTGTTTAACTGACATGTATCATTTCTAAAAGTAAAAAACATGCAATGTACCATTTGGTGTTTAACTGTCATGTACAATTTTTAAAAGTGTACAAAACATGCAATGTTTCATTTTTAGTTTAACTGACATGTACCATTTTTAAAAGTCAGTACAAAAAATGTAATGTACCATCAGATCTCTTTGAGTTTAACTGATATGTACCATTTATAAAAGTCAGAACAAAACATGCGGTGTATCATTTTGAGTTTAACTGATATGTACTATTTCTAAAAGTCATTACAAGAGATGCAGTTTACAATCAAATCTCTTGAGTTTAACTGGCATATAATATTTGTAGATGAGAACAGAAACATTTGTAAGTAGAATCTAATCTCTCTTTTTAACTGACAGTAAAATGCATGGTAAGTACTGTCAAATCTGTTTTAGGTAGCCATCATATTGAAACACTTCAAACTGGTCATAGATCACATGTGATCTCAGAATGGAAATTATTCTAGCAATCAGTATTAAAATAGTTAATTTTGGAGTGAAGCAAAACTTCTTTTGACATGTGATTTCTCAGTAGAGGTACAACTACCAAACATAACTTTTTATACACATAATTTCTGAGGTTTTGAAACTCATATTTTACATTAGATATTTTGTTAGTAAGTAGTGGTACTAGTAGTGGTCATTTATTCTTGTCACATTATCATTAATCAATTTATTATTAACTAACTTAATTGCCCATCCTAGAACTGGAGTTATTAAGGAAAGTTTCAACATATAAATAACAAATAAAGGTAAAAAGTAAATTTGAATGCATGAGTTTAAAAGAAAGTTTAAAGATAGCTATGTTCTTAAAACAAGTGAAAGGGGAGAAGCAAATGGATGTACAATTATTGCATATTATAGGATATTTTACTTATATGTACATTAATTGTATATTATTGGACATTTTTGCATGATATACAGCACTTCCTCATCTTACACCCTGATAACTCGCAAACCCGCTTTTACACGGGTTCAGGCATGGATCCCAACTTTTAAACTAGAAAATACCAAAATACTGAACCCTATATGTTGAACTTGAAGAAACTTGCAATCTAAATTGGTAATGGAACTTATCTATTGAAAACTGTAGATAGGATCTTGAAGTTTAATCAACATTATGAAATATGAGCTTTTAAAAAAAAACAAGATAATTTAATACATTTTCTTTTTAAAACACATTCTTAGCAAATTGCAATAGACACTATTCAAGGACATTTCAAACAATGGAAATGTCATGCCAAGTGGAGACAGTACTTTAATAAATAAATAAGAAATAAAATAAATTTATCAATAGAAATTGGTGTTCTAGTGCTTTCTTTTAGTTCTTTTTAAGTGAAATCATTTTAAATGCAAATTGTCCTCCTGTAATTAAACATAAAATGTATCAATCTACTGTAACAGCTATGCTTTTGAGCATTTTGCTGAGGACCTATTTAAGTGCTCACCATGTTTTGATATCGGACTAGCGGAAGCATTTGCTGTCTTGTTACACTAATTAGAAAGAGGGCCTCCTTTTTTTTATCAAGGTAATTATATCTTCTGAATCAAAAAAGCAGGTGGAATTGTGAAAAAGTCAAATACAAATCCTTCATGCTTAAGAACCAGTGGCACCGGTTGCATATAGGTTAACTCTGTTCATTTGATCAATCGAACACTGTGATACATTTTATTGTGCACACATTTAAAAAAACTACCTTAAATTAACCTACTCAATCATAAATGTGATTGAAGATAGCAAGGCAATCAAGTAAACTGATTACTTCATAAAATTAAGAGCTTTGTTTGGGTAAAATGAATTGAATTTTCAGGATGATAAGTTTCACTATAACTTTTGCGATGAAATCGCGGCATGAATATTTTTCTAATTGAAAAATACAAACAATGAGTTTCAACATAGACGATTGTCTCATGAAAAAAATGTTATGTGTTTTTGATAAACAGTAATCTTGTTTGGTAGTGTAGCAACAGTTAGTCTTGATCCCTAATTTGTAGATTCCTAGTTTAGGAAATACTGATATACATCACTCTGAGAACCAGAATAATCAACAAAACAAAAAGCCATGATGTAATATATGATTTTGTTTGCGTACCGTGTTGGTTATTTGAAGCCAGTTGCAATTGATCTTTCAGATCCATGACAGTTTGAAAATAAATGTGATATATAGATAATAAAAAACAACTTAATCAGATAAAGCACTTTATTGGCAATTTTTCTCGGACTATATATGATAAAACAAGTATTCATCCATTACACATCCATGTTTCCCACCACCCAAAAGCAACGAATTTTGCGATGTGTAGAAGGCTTTTGTAAGATCCCTCAGTAACTCACACCCTTGCTCATAGTGCAGTCTGTATTTTGGGACCCTGATATGCATGAGTTAAGGGGCCCCGAGTTGCCGAGTGGTTTAAAGCGCTGTCCATTACGGATCACTGCCATCTCACCTCTGTCTGCGTGGGTTCGAGTCTAAGATTCGGCGAATGTGGATATGTGAGAAAGCTTGCCAGTAGCTTCTCGTGGGTCGGTGGTTCTTTCTGGTGATTTCCCGGTTTCTTCCTCCACCATTAATACTGGCCGCCATGAATAGCCTACCGTGTGCTGAAAAATGGCGTTAAGCACAACAACTACAACTACAACTACTATGCATGAGTTATCTGGGAAGAGGTGAACATGAATTGCATATTTTGGGACACTTTTGCTTGGATGTAAAGTAATTGTATATTATAGAACATTTTGCTTTACTGTTGTTGTGTATTATAGGACAATTTTGCTTGGATATATTATTACTGTTGGATGTTTTTACTTGTATGTACAGTAATTATTTATTATAGGACATTTTTGTTTCAGTGTACAGTATATGAATATTATAAGGCATTCTGACTTGGATTTACTGCAAATGTTTTTAGGACGTTTTTTCTTGAACATACTATAAATGTATATCATAAGACATTTTTACTTGTATGTTCAGAACATTAATTATATATTATGGATGCATAACCATCTGTTGGATTTCATGAGTTGCCTCCCTTAGCATGTAATGCCCACTAACCAATATCAGCTTGATATGCCACGGTGTTGATAGTGTTATCTTATCAGAAACCTGGATAGCAAAGACATTCATTTTGCAAATGCAATCAACATCAACATCAATTACACATGTCACTTTCATATATATATATATATATATATATATATATATATATATATATATATACAGAGAGAGAAAGAGCATTATAACATTGCAGATAATATATTTGTGTGTATTGGAGACAACCAGCTGACAGTCATGTTTGTAAATACTGTGTAGTTTAATATCGTTATATGTTATTGATTTTGATATTATATTATTTTATGTTATTGTGACATCACTATTGCTGTACACCCTGGTGCAGAAAAACAATGGACAGTTTAAGTTACCTAGTTATTTTTGGCGTAAAAAAAAAAATGAATAGCTTGGTGATGGACTAATCTGAAACCCTATCCTTGTATAGTTACTATTTGTTTAAAGGTCAATAGTTGAGAGAGGGACTAGTCAACTTTCAAAGACTTACCTTCCTGTAATTTGGTTTAGGGATCAATTTTTTGGGAAAGGACTAGTCTGGTTCCCAATTCTTACTCAGTTGTTATTGGTTTATTGATCAATGATTGGAACATGAATTAGTCTCGTTCCTAATCCTTACCTTTCTATTTGTTTGGTTTAAAGATCAATAGCTGCCAGCTGGATTACTCTACCACATGCATTTAAATTGTTTCAAAACAAAATGCTGCACATATCCTGAATTATAGTAAAAGTTTTTCTGCTATATGGAAGGAATATTGTTTTAATTTGTACCCAGTTGACGAGTTTCACTTATCAAACTTTCATGGCAATATGGAAGGAATGTTTTATATTATTTCCGTTCAGTTGAGTTGAGGAACTTGCGTTATGAAAATTACACTAATTGCAAAGCTTTGCAAATCTCAACCATTATTGATGAAACAGATCTTGACTCACAATGGATTTAAAGTATACATGTGTACATTTCTTATGAATGCAACTTGTGAGTTTATGATATAAGCCTGAATACAATGTGCATTCCTGAGTAACATTTACCAAATGCTACTGAATAAAAATTTCCTTCACAATATGTCATCTAATAATAATACCTTAGTATAACTACTATTTCATTGCAAATCCTCCAACTTGTAAGTGTAGACTTCCAGGAAGTTGGTAAAGGATTTTGCAAGGTCTCTCTTGGTGAGAATGAGCTGCTTAGCTTAAATGGAAGTAGTAACATACAATTTGATGGGATTTGGCACCAATCTCTATTGTATTAAGGGGAGACAACCATGAAACTAACCTAGGCTGGCAAGTAACTTTTAGTTTTTAGGCTAAAAGTTTTAGCATGGGTAGGTGGGATTTGTGAGGTATTAGTAGTTCTCTCGAAGTATTATAATTGGATAGGTTGGTTGATTGGGTAGGTATTATTAAAGAAACATGTTTTACTTCCTTTTAAGACCATACTATATAGACACAGTTTGTTCCTTAGAGAGGTGACCATAGACACAGGTTTGATTATATCTATAGAGGTGAACATAGAGACAGGGTTGAATATCTTTTTAGAGGTGACCATAGATACAGGTCTGATTATTTCTATAGAGGTGACCATAGAGACAGGATTGATTATGTACATAGATCTGAAGTTAGAGAAAAGTTGGTTTGCTTATGTCTATAGAATTGACCATAGAGTCAGGTTTGATTATGTCTATTTAAGTGACCAGAGAGACAGGTTTGATCATTTCTTTAGAGGTGACCTTAGAAGTGACCTTAGGGACAGATTTGATAATGTTGCATTAAACTAATAATGACCAGCAAATCTTGAATGTCCTAACATTTCCACTGATTATATCATTTGAAAACTTTAGTTTCTTGTGAAAATGCTGGCGAATTTGAGTAAAATATTCAGTAATTTATAACCAGCATCATCATTGTGGAAATTGCAATGTGAAAGCATTATAAAATGATACATTTAATTGGACTATAATGGCAGTGTAGAAAATTTTGACCAGTAAGTAGACCATGGTAGCTAACATAAGCTGACTGTAGCAATTAAGAGCTGGTAGATTTAACCCTGAACTTATTCTTGTATGTAATTTACAAGAAATCAAATGCTGAGTCACTTTTTAAATTGGAATATGACAGATTTTTATCAGGGCATCCAGGCATCATTGCTGCACAACCACATTTCTCTTCTTGGCAACAACATTATTTGTTCTGCTTGTCAAGTGGGAAACCAGGTGTCTTTGCTGCAGCCCAGGTGTCTTTGCTGAACAAACAGGTGTCTTGACTGTACAAATGAATGTTGGTCTCCTTGTGAAGTAAGTATCCAGGTGTCTTTGGTGGGTGAAAAGGTGTTTTTGTTGGGCAACTAGATAATATTCACTTTGCTTGTCTAGTGGGTAACCATTTCTTTTTGAAAATGTTTATACCACTGTAATGAATGCATGTTACAGCCCAATTAAATGCACTCTCTTCTTTATATGAAACTAAGTTGAAAATGAGTTAAAAGCAAAATCAAGTCTGTTTTATGTGTAACTATAATTTACTTCAATTATGAATCATTTGATTTTCCTATACTACAATGAATACAGTTATGATTTAAATAGTTAGTTTTAGAATCCATAATTATTTTTACATGTGCTGATTGATTATGGTTGATATTATTTGTATATAGATATTGTTGTTCTGTAAAGGAAGTTTTGTACAATATTCCATGAATGACATTGATTTATATTTAGTAAGTAAACCAAAGAAATAAAATAATAGAGCCATACACAGAAATCTGTCTTGTACATCTCCCACATAACTTTGTTACAAACTTCAATAGGCCATTTTTCTCCATTTGTCTGTGTATTAATTTCTAGATCTTTCTATTTTTGTTCAAACTTTAAGCCCATCTATCTGCTTGTCTACGCACTCACCTATTGATCTGTCTTACTGTCGCTATCTTTATGTACCCATCCATCTATTCATCCACCCTTTTATTCACCCATTTCCATTGACCAGTTTGTGATCAAACTATAAGCCTATCTACCTACCTGTCTACTCAGTCAATATCTTATCCACCCATCTGTGTATACACCCATCTCCTTTGATCAGTGTTGTGTTGTCAATACTGCAGTGTTAATTAGGGTTTGCTCATTTATTTTACCATTTCAAGACTTTGGGTGAGGAAAATTATATTAATATTCATAATTTAGAACAACAATCAAAATTCTTCCTATACTCAATTAGTACAATAACCTTAATTATGTTTATATTCAAAAGTTAGCACAACAATCGTAATTCTATTAATACTCAGTACTACGACCATAATTAATTTCATACAACTTTACAACAACCATAATTCTTTCAATACAATTGTATTGTACTACAACCATAATTATATTTATATTCAGAAGTTAGCACAGTAATCACAATTCTATTAACACTTGGTTAGTACAACAACCATAATGATGTTAATATTAAGCACAAAATTCACATATCTTGCATTGTTATTAACATCCAAGGTTTGTCAACTTCATATAACGTAAATACATGATAAAAATGTGCACATAGATATTTTATTGATGTTTAACTGCCATCATATTATGATATAATTGCAACATTATTTACAACAATCAGCCAAAAAAGGTGACATGGGGTAGGTCAATTATTGATAACCTGACCATGTGATTATCATTTGCCCATCATACAATAACTGGATGCTGTCGAGTGGGAGCTGTAAGTGTAATCCGAGTTAAGACAGACAAAAAAACAGACTTAAGGTAAATAAGACCTTAGGTCTGTACACATAAATTATAAGTAAAGATAGAGATGAAAGAAAAGAGACTTAAAGCCAGTGTATTCCAACTTAAGAAATATGAAAATAAACACAAAATGTATATAACAGTTGAAATGGAAATGACTTTAGCATCCAATCTCAAATTAAAGTGTACCATCAACATTACTACTACTACTACAACGTTGATTTTGATATGTTGTTAGCACTGAATATCACAGATCATCCACTGGCCATGTGTGGGACATGGCTGATGAAAGAGAGAACGGTAGACAATTTTTGATGGTATTGTCTATTTCAGGTGATTCATATCTCCACTGATAGCCTATAGGATCAAGCTGAAGACTGTTGGCAGGTTAGAGTGTTCGCATGAATAATTTCCACTCCAGAAAATGAGTGTGATATGCAACAACATCCATAATGACTTTACCAGTCACACAAGATTCGTCCCCTTAGTCGTTAACTCTGATACTATATAAATCTCTAACTATATTCATACAGACATTGGCAAAACAGAAAGGTGTCATGTTTGCAAATTAGCCCTTGGGTTGCAGAATAGATACAACTGATATCTCCACCTTATTAGTATATCACTATCAGTGTATTCATCACCGTCATCATCATCATCATCATCATCATCATCATCATCATTAAAAGCAACAACCGATAAAACCATTCATGATTTATCATTATTTGTATACCTGCATGCTCAATGTTTTTTTCAAGGGTGTTTGATACAAAATTCAATATAGAAAATGATAACAACAATTTCCTATCATTATGTCTCGACTTTTTCTTCTAGGTATCTTTATGCTATTTGGAGCTGCAAATGTGTTAGGAGTTCCATTCGTATTGCAGGTAATGGTCATATTTGGCGATGGTGTAAATCTTCCAGAATTATATAGGTAAATGTTATCATTAGATAAATAATTCCGTAAACGTGGATAGTCATATGCAATGACAGCTCAGATAGCTGGGTTGGGTGAGAGACAAACATACGTTGATTAGTTGGGGTTATGTATGCAAGAGGGAAACAGAAAATTGTGTGCCTTATGATAATGTTATGTATGTCTGTGTTGTTTGCTTAACATTTGTTCATTGTTTTGTATCTGTATTATGATTAACATTTTATATGATGGCAGATTGTCAATCTAATTCATGAACAACTTGGTACATAATTAAGTTTTGTCCATGACTGTAGGTTGAACTTTAAGATAATTTTTTAAACATGTTTACAGACCTTTTGACATTAGAAGTCTTAAGAAAGAGAACTTGCTTCTTAATGTAATAAAACTTACCACATCGTCGCTATATTATTGTTTCGTATGGTTATTATTTGCTGTAGTGTGATTAAGACAAGCTTTTATTCCTAATTTAACATGTCTGGTGAAATGACGTTTAGTCTTGTTCATATAAAAATTTGAGAGGAGCTGTTTTTTTAAATTATTTTTTAATATAACAAAATGATCATTGACAGTTTGGACTAAATCACTTTTTGTGATTATTTTGCAATCAAGGACATGTGATACGTGAGACTTGTCATATAAGCACTTTCAAGTCTATTGGAACATCAGAACATTTAATACCAGAGTTCATTCCGAACACTCTACGTTTGGACTTGTGTTAGAGCTTGTGCAACTTTAATGAGTACTTTCTAATTCCAATATACATTTCAAGAAAATGATTCATCCCAAAATAAATGTATATACAATATTAAATATATACACAAAGTGAACAAAAAACTAAAACGGTAGCAAAAGCAGGATTGGATTTATTGTTCACCTCTTAATCCTTCTACATAAATGCACAACGGATTTTGCAATACATCTATAAGTTATTTCTTCTATAACTCAATATTTTGTCACACCATATGACTTAATTATCCAATGGAAATATGTCCTAAATAGTAAACAGATTAAGTCGACGTGAACTGTCTATTTATAACTCATTAGCTAACAATATAATACACCATTACAATCTAGAATCATATGCAAACACTAAACACAAAATAGAGATACATATAAGGAGAATTCAGTTGATACTATTTTTTTTCAACAGAAGACTTACATCGATGTATGTTTCTTCTAAATAAAAAGGGTGCGCAAGTAATGTATAGTTGTATGAAAATGAGTTACTATTTGATCTTTAATGCTCCCAAAATATTTGGAAGAGTGTAGAGTTGTTATTTTGTCTTTTAAGCGCTACAGGGTATTGGTTGAAATAGAAGAGTTGGGTTTTGAACCAGGATATCGAAGATCCATACTGCTTGCTTTGCCTAACCATAAACTGTGCGCCACGTTTTTGGCGACCTCGCGCGCTTTACGGGTGTTTGTTGACACGAACTGTGAGTGAATATTAGGAACTATTAAATGAAATGAGATGTAAATACGGATTACAATTTAAAACACAGGCAACGGAATAAATTTTTTAATTTAACTAATATGATACTTTCCTCGAGGTTGCGTGCTTGGAGTGACTATTAACTGTTTCCCAATGCTATTATGAAACATTTAAAATTTATGATAAGGGCCTAAACCATGGCAGGTCGAGAATAAATGCAAATTGACTATTGAAGTATGGTGTCCATACTACATTATGTGATGTAAATAGGAATGACCATGAAACCTTTTTCCAACGTGTCTAAACAAACGACAAATAGACAGATAGATACAACACTTGTTCTATATAGTATTCGGTACACTTATCTACTAAGACAACAGAAAATTAATGTTATATGCACATACACCGAACTTTTTGCATTGAATTATTCAAACAATCATTAAGTTAAGGACGTCCTTCAGCAAGTAAACTTGTAAACAATGTATTTAAAATTGTGCTTTTTATACACTATTTCTCGTGCACTTTGTAACGTGCATTGTCTTTTTTAACAATGTCTATAAACTGCTATCAGAATCGTTGTGTAAACTAAAACCTCAAGCAAGGAAAACCTTGGCCGATGCACTGATGCCTGAAACGAAAACAAAAAAATCAAATAGTAGTAATCGTACTGAATAAACTGAATTATGCACATTAAAAAAATCGTGATGCACATATGTGTATTTTCGTATATTCTTCAGGTCAAATATTTAGTAAGAAAGATAATGCTCAATCATGCTTCTAAAATGCATATGACATATAACAGACCATCTTGTGAGGGGCTAAACATCACTATTACATTTCATTGGTTAATAAAATAACTAATGTTTAAAAATGTTTGGTGTTCTTTCGTAATTATAAATAGGTAAACACAAATTATATGGCATGGACTAGAATATTGCTTTCGAGCCAAAATCTATTTTTAGAAAATATGTTATCCAATAATTGATATTCCCCATATAATTGCAATGAGTCAACAGTGTATGAATACTTTACATCTGTGGAATAACTATTGGTTACAAAATCGTTATATTTTGGCACTCTGAGGTTTACTTTTATTTCAGTTTGGCATTATAATTTTCTACGATTAAATCTTTAGTTCAAAGTTGCACAACATTTTGTTATGATGCAATTTATAACTCAGTTTTGCTCAGGCATTTGATTGATATAATCTTTAGTTCAATTGTGCATTATATAGTGTTAGTATACAAGATGCATCACAGTGTGTTGTATTATACGTGATGTTAAATGTTTAGCTTAGCTTTGCATAAATAGTTGTTTGTTACATTCATTATTAATTCACCATTGATATATCGGTGTACAAATTATTTGTAATTGATATACCGAATTATTGCATAATCTGGATATAAATTCATGAATGTTCATTTTCATTGTTCATAATTATCTTAAAAAGCAATACAATGACATACTTATACCTCCACAAATTTACCAATACTCCCATACCGTTGACACTGTCGCTTTCATTTGTTGCCCGTTCAATGGTATCGTCTGAATACCACGGATCAATGTTAACTCCCAATGTGGACTCAGACCAGATTGGAGCATTTTTGACAAGATCTTCACAGTGAGATATATACATGAAAAGTGTGTTGAACAAAACATGAACTTCTATGGCATCTTCGTAGAATTGACAAAAGACGTCGATACGGTCAACAGAGATGCACTATGTGTGATCCTTGACGCCTTGGTTGCGCTAAGAAGTATTCAAGATGACCCGACTTTTCAAAGACTGCATGGCAAGATTCTTTCTCTACAACGGGGATATCACTGAGTAATTCAACGGTTCTAATGTTTAAAGCAGGGTTGCGTTCTCGCCCAGTATTATTCAACCTCTTCTTTAGGTGTATACTGAACCAATGCTACGCGTGATCTCCAGAAAGGAGTGTACATAAAGTACAGACTTGGATGGCTCTCTCTTCAACCTTCGCCAACTGAATGTAAGGTCCAAACCAATGGCGAAACTCATTCTTGAAGCACTTGTCGATGATACCTGTGCTTTCATGGCACACACGAAAGCAGATCTCCAGATCATCGTTACTCACTTCACGGAAGCCTAGAGACTCTTCGGACTCACACACACACACACACACACATATATATATATATATATATATATATATATATATATATATATATATATATATATATATATATATATATATATATATATATATATATATATATATATATATATATATATATATATATATATATATATATATATATATATCTGACGTGGTGTAGTGACACCTGCACCTTGTTTTAAGAATGTTAGTTTCGTAAATATAAGAAATTTGCCTTGATCTTCAACGAGATTTTACCAAATCATTTAAAACAGACGACAATTGTTATCACAGAATGAATGTCGTCATGAATAATAATAATAATAATAATAATAATAATAATAATAATAATAATAATAATAATAATAATAATAATAATAATAATAATAATAATAATTTCTTTTTTTCTTCATAATGTTTTTTTATATTATTGTCATTAATCTCGGTTTGCTTAAACTTGTAACTTTTCTATTTTGATTTTGTTCATGAATAGCAGTGAGTATGGAAGACTAGAATTCAAGTTTAGGAACAAGTTCAGGATATAAAACAATTTTCCGGCTAAGAAATCTTAAAAGAATTTTCCGAACAAAATCCCGAATTCGTATTGAAAAGTTTGAAACAAAACTTTTGTATCAGTTACATTTGACAAACTTTGTTATCGAACCAAAGGTTAAAAGATAAATAACATAAATTTCTCCTTAGTTTGGAAAAATCTTAAAATTATTTCATTATTATCGTTATAATATGGACTTAAATGGGATTTCCATGTTCAAACAACCCACACATTGAAATAACGTGTGTGTGTGTGTGTGTGTGTGTGTGTGTGTGTGTGTGTTTGTGTGTGTGTTCATGTATGATGTGCATATTCACGTGTGTATGTAGATAAGAACATGTATATCAGTTGAATATTTAGTATATACATACTAAAGAAAGAATGTTTAAAACATCTAATGAACACGATATATAAAAAATAAATTCATTATCAATGATGTCATGAAGAATACTTTCTATAACAAACTACATGTAAAGAAGAGGAAATTATTATCTGCTCATTGTTTTCTCCGTTAACTTTACATTGTCAGAAACGTTTAGTATTTACCTATATTACAAACCTTCATATTGTACACCTTCAAATTGCACCCAACGTGCTCAATTCAAAGGAAGTATTTTCTAACGTAAACAATTTTTTATGAATGAACTAAAGCAGATATTTCATGGACTGCCACATATCAGCAAATGTTTAAAAGACTGGCACAAACAAATTGCTTTGGCACATTCCGCGTTTACTTTTTTGATACAATATTTCAAATTTAGCTAGATATAGGCGCTATACAGGGTTCTCACAATAACAAGAAAGTTATACACATAAACTCTCTTCTTTAGCTGGTAATAAAAGTGGCAGAAAATATACTAACAATTTTACATCCTGAATTTTATCAACAAAAAATACTTTCGTTGGTCCATAAATCTGAATTACACGAGCCATGTCATGGGTTCTCAAGGTTGTTAAACACATTTTGAAATTGTACTGTAATTTCGAGTACATTCCAAGTGCAGTCACATTCTCCTTACTGCACTCAAAATGAAATAAATATTTAATTCCACGGCATCTTTTCGATAATTGCAATGGAAAAACCTCATAATTTCCACACATTATGATCTGATTCATTCAATGGCAGAAAAGAAACACTCATGCCGATGTCAACACACTTCAAAGCGATTAAATTGGCAGACGCTGCTGGAATCCGCTCATTAATAATGCTGCGTAATGATCCATCAACCGTTATATATTTAGTTTGGAATACGGTATATATTTAGCTACTTTGTTTCTTGAAGTGTATTTTTGTTTATATATTTAAGCCTTAGGAAAAATATGATATGAGCATATAATAAAAGGGTTACTGTATTTGTATGGGACATTATGAACTGGTTTTGTTCATATTTTTCCACACAAATGCAGTAACCTATAAATATTAGGTAAACAAACGGAATTGTATTGTCAGAGTTACCTTTAATCTTTAAATAATAATAATAATAATAATAATAATAATAATAATAATAATAATAATAATAATAATAATAATAATAATAATAATAATAATAATAATAAAAGCATCACCTCCATCACATGTTGTTGAGCTTTGTATATACACGTGTAATGCCTTTCCTAAGGATTGTTTTCTAAATTTAACTATTAAAAATATTGGACCAAACCATATTTACCTTGAGGTTTAAATTATTTGCAATAAAATATTCTCTCTCTCTCTCTCTCTCTCTCTCTCTCTCTCTCTCTCTCTCTCTCTCTCTCTCTCTCTCTCTCTCTCTCTCTCTCTCTCTCTCTCTGTGTCAAGCAAACACTCATATACATACCCAATTAATGATCTACAAACATTTGTGCCAAAAATCAAGCTCGTGAAGGTAAAAGCACGTTGATTTTATTACGTTCCTAGTGAATACGGATTGTGTAATTAGTTCTGTATAAGTATTGGAGTAACGACGTTCGTGTAGGCTTAGTTACCATATTTGGCATCTGTATAAAGTATTCGAGTAACGATGTTTATTAGGAAAGAAGCCGATAACAAGCGTAAACTTTATCCCAGAAGAAAACATTGGTCACGTGGCAAAATATGCTGTATATATAGAAGTGGCTACATTACGAAGATCATTGTGCCAAAAATCAAGCTCGTGAAGGTAAAAGCACGTTACTTGTATTACGTTCCTAGTAAATACGGATTGGGCAATTAGTTCTGATCGGAATTAAATAATATGAATTACACTATATCAATTCCTGCTGCAGTTTTACACATAACTGAGAATCATAATAAGCAATCTAATGAATGTTAATATATTCTAGAATCTCCTGTTACCATACCTGTTGGATTCTAATAACGGTAACTTGATATATTATAGTGAATACTATTAGAAAATCAAATAGATATAACATATATCTTATACAAATTATTTGTAGCTTACTGTTTTGAGTTGCCTTCCCACACCCAACGTTGTCGTCACCTCATCGTTCATGTAAACTTACTTATCACGCTTCTCACTGGGTCTGATGCACCGAATTCAGGCAATAGACAGATAACTAGCTACCTATCTACTTAAATATATCCGACCATCTGTTTATAACTGATAAGTACTACTGTCATGATGGAGCAATTAAGATATTAATTTTAGGGCAGTACAGTTACCACACAGATGAAAGCAGGACAAGCTAACATTGATAAGTAAATAGCAATATCACAAAGGTACAGATCCATAATCACAATGTGCAAAAAAAAACAATTTTGTTATTTTGTTGTTAGCAATGAACAATGAATTGGTCTTGGACTTAAGGCCGATAAAATACTTAACAGAGATATCTTGGCATCTGATCTTCAGTCTTGCTTGACTAGAATGAATGTAGGGAAAAATAAATGCAAGCATGGTGATGTAACCCTTGTCCGAATTCAGGCAATATATGGTATTCTCATGTACCAACAAAGTTGTTTTTTTTTAAATCATTGTATTCTGCATTTCATCATCATCGTTTTTGTCTGAAATCATTCATTAGCAACAGTTGCCAATCGTTCGTCTTACATATCAACTCTAATTAGTAGCACAGATAAAGGAGTGTACTTAACGAACTGCTAACACTTATCCCAGCTCACTTCAGTGTCTTTTCCGATAACCCAATTTGAAGTATAAATATTATTTCATGCGATATGTAATCATGAAAATCATTAACGTCCATCGAGAGAATAAATCACCAAAATGCGTTAGATTACCATAGAAACACGTACAGTTGTTCTAGTACTCTCATACTGCCATAGTAATTATTATACGATCTATAGTTTTTAAATAAAATCTATGTTTAAAGATGCGCATTTGAACCTGTCGATAAAGAACACAATTATGCCAAACGGGTGTGGTCTCTGGAGCCAGGTGATATTATTTATATAACCAATAAATGTGAGCGTTTAGCATCTGCTATCCAACGCAATATGGACTCACATGACAAGTTAATTTATAGCGTCATCGAATAGATAGGTTTTGTAAACATTTTCACAATTGTACTGTTTAATTTACTTTTCATTTTTCATTATATTGTCTATAGTTTATTATTTTGCATTTCAAACCAGAGTATTCAAGGGCCTTTAGTCTTCTCTGCTGCGGAGCGCAGCTTGGACTCAGGTTCTGTAGGCAAATTGTATCATAAAATAGTTTACCTTTGTTGGCTGCTTATTTCTTGAGCAAGGCAGTTCTATAAAGAAGTACCTAAAGCAGGGCTCTGTTGGACCCGTAAAATGTTAATTATAAATGTATTTGGATTATTTCATTTTTCCACAAAAAATAATTTATAGCTCATTTACCAAAAGTAGAATTTAAACCTATAAACACTAATTAATTGTCATATTTTGTTTATAAATGGTCAATCCAATCTGCAGTTATGGGTGACCATGGTACTGAATATAGAGATGCATAAAAAAGAAACTATGGACACAGAGTTTGCAGCAAATAACCTATCATGATATATAGTTGGTCCTAAATTAAAAAGGCGATAATGGAATGTACAAGTGGTAAAAAGAATGTCATTTTTGACATATGTCGTTCTCAAAATGTTTATAAGAGTGTAGAGTTATTATGTTTATGTTGTAATTAGTGGAGTATTTTTCGGATTAGGAGAACTGGGTATTGGTCCAGAATATATTGGATCCAATCTACTTGAACATTGTTAACCGGACAATCGTGCACGTCCCTAATTCAAGCTCAATGTTCCTCGAGATCTCGAGCGCTTGTTCTGAGATCCGGACGTAATGAGCTGTCTAACCCGTGTTTGCTGAAAGTATCATCAAGTGATGAATGGGAATTGTTATAAGAAATGTTCTTTAAATACGTATTAATATCAAATCAGAAGAAATAATAAAACATTTCTAATTAACTAATGTGATATTTGCGATCCTGGAGAGATTGTGAACTGCAGAAAAAAGTACTTTAATTTACATTTTCATTTTCAGTACCTTTCTAATTTTAAAAATACTCAAGACAGAGATTCCTATGAAAGATAAAGTAGTGTAAATAAAAGGTTAATATAGCACGCATATCTCTTATCATGCTCTACGATAAATCCAACAGGAAACTGAAGAATATGGACATTTTTGCACTGGATTATTTTAAAAATAAGACGCAAGCACCTTGTTCTTGTAAAATAGCCTTAAATGTCTTTGATAAATTTGCTATATATTTCAATGTGGTAATTTCAATGAATTACCTTTAATTTTCCTTATTCCGTACTATGTCTACATTCTTGCTATCATTAATTATATATATATATATATATATATATATATATATATATATATATATATATATATATATATATATATATATATATATATATATATATATATATATATATATATATATATATATATATATTCTTATTACAAACTTGAAAAAACTAATGAGATACCGTTGAAAATTGCCCTAATAGTTTCTCACAATACTATAATACAAGTGTTACAATTCAAATTAAGGACTCGAAACATTGCAGGTCCTTGATAAAATGCATGCTGAAGATAGAATGTGTGATGGTGTGTTTCATGATCATACGACACGCATAAATTCATGACACAATTAATGCTATAAAATAGAAATGAACACAAACATATTAAAACTTTTATCTTGTTTTATGCAAAAAAAACATGTAAACATTTTAACAAATATATAATGACAGAACGTGTGTTTTATGAAATATTTACATAACTTATCAACAGCAATAGTAGAAATTAAATTTAAATTGCACATGTTCCGACCCCATTGTATTACACGATAGCAATCACCAATTTAGCCAATCAACTCCTTGAGCAAATAAACTTTAAAAAATATATGTCTAAAATTGTTATTTGACTGGATTTGATATACACTAATCCTCGTGTGTTGTATATAGATGTCATTGTTTTTTTTTTCTTTAAATGAGAGTTCCACCAATTTTGAGAGGAATTTTTGTTTCTGTTAAAACGTCCAACAAGAAAAACCTCCCAAGTGACCAATGCAGTGATACCTGCAAAGACAAAATGATAGAATACTTTTTGTGCCGAGTTAAACCATAAGTTAATTATATAAAATAAATAATTATGTTGCATCCATGTATTGTATAAATTTTGTGAGAAAGATAATGTTAACATGTTCCTGAAATGCAAGTTTTTTTTGTAAGATATAATACACATTCATGAAAAAGTGCCAGGAGTAAACATATTTGATTTCAATTGTTAATGACGGAATTCAAGCTGAATAGCTCCTGGTAGAATGTTGAAGTATGTATAGTTTATAAATTGGTGTGTGTGTGTGTGTGTGTGTGTGTGTGTGTGTGTGTGTGTGTGTGTGTGTGTGTGTGTTATATTACATGCATTATCATCTGAAAATTTATTCAGCACCAAATTCCTATCATATATCATTAACAAAGAAGTAATCCATGATCCTATTTTTTTTTCCAGTAGAAATACAATATATTAACAGTGTCTGAATAATTCACAGCTTTAGGATAACTACTAGTAAAACATCTTGACCTTCTGAACATTTGAGTTTTACTTACATTTTCCAGTCATTGCTTTATTTTTTATTAGTATCTACTCTATGATCAGTTTTGTGTTATTTTTGTCAATACATACTTTTTAGCTCAGTATATATCATTTGTATTATGTTACAAGCTTAATGTTAGTTTTGAGTTAAAATGCTATAAAATAATATTTAGCTCAGGTTGTTTGATTAACTGCTTATTGACCATTAACAGAGCCAAGTGTAAAAATTAGTTGCAATTACATGTTGATTGATTGCACATACCAGAATTAAATTCATACATGTTTGTATACCTCTTAAAATTTGCCAGGACTCCCATAACGACAACACTTTCGATCTCATTTGTTGCCCACTCAATGGTATTATCTGGATAGTTCGGATCAATGTTAAAGCCTGATGTAGTGCCACTTACATCATAGCTTCCTGGACGAATATGCACCATCAATACAACCTTTACACGGTATGTCCACCCAGACTTGTTGCTTTTGTAGCTGAAACACCAAATATGAATAACTAAAACCGTTTTATTATAAACATGGTGTTAATAAATGGAGTCTAAAATAAGTATTTCGATGAATACGTTGATCTGTCTCTCTAGAAATGTCAACTAACCTGTTGAGAACAGTTGAAATCGCATATCAGTATCGAACATTATTTCCAAAGTACATTGTTATTAGGGCATTAAAACATGTCCATGTAAAATACTTCCTCATAAACAGGAAGCAATCGAGGTAAATATTTGATGATATAAACTGGAATTAACCAAACACAAACTGGTGTGTGTTACTCAATAGTAAATAAAATGTAATATATTCTCGTTCAGCAACAATAATGTAAAATCAGTTTCAAAATTTAAATTTGCTTTCATGAAGAATTAAAACTTTGCGAAAACATTAAATCAAACTTTCAAAATTTATCCTTTTCAACAAATTACTTACTTAGAAGACAATTCGAGAATTTTATTATAAAGCTCTATCAGGTAGAGTCTTGAAAAAAAAACTTTTATATAGTTCGACCCTAGCATAAACTATTTAGATTTTACTAAGCATGAAGATCAGTCTTACCATTATGGAAAAGAGTAGGTGTCACAACTCGCATACCGAATGCTTGGGGATAAAAATATCCTCTCCATGTCAAAGCCATCTGGCGCATTATATGCCTGGCGGTGCCTATGTAAGGTGTTTATTTCATTTCCTTGCAAGTCGTTGTTACCTGAAGAAGGCATTATAGTTATAGAAAAGCAATGTTTCATTTCTCGCCGTATTAGATTCGGTATAATGTTATTAACAGACAAAATTAGATTTTTGCGGTTGTAAATATCTACGATATATATATATATAAAATTTGTAACACTATAGTAGTAGGGGAAAAGGCTGATCCTAGCTCAACGACCCCTCTCCCCACACCCTCCAGACCTCCAAACAAATACAAAATGACCACTTCTCTTTGTCCTAAACTCTCACCCCAATGATATACACATACAATTGTAAAACAGATCCTAGCTCATAACATGTATACCTTACTTGGTAACATCAGTTATCTAATCAATATCATCTATAGAGCCCAGGCAAGCTGTAACATCTGCTACCTAATCAATATCATCGTATAGAGCATAGTCAAGTTTTAAAAACCCAACCCCTACACAAAATCCAAAGTCAAAGATTATTTAACTATACAAAAAACTGGTCAAGTGGCAGATGTATTTTTTTAAGGAAAAGGAGGATGTGAGCCCAAATATCCTTTTTTCACACGCTCCAATCCTTCAAACAAATATAAATTACCTCTATGAGAGACCTTAAAAACCCAACCCCTACACAAAATCTAAAGTCTATAACTATACAAAATACCTAAGTAATTTAATCAATAATCACGCTAAGATCAAAACTATAGAACACCTGTTGCAAAATACCTTGGTAAAGTAATCAATAATTGCGCGATAAACTAAATTATGTAAGAGATGGAGACCGAGCCAAGTAAAATGTTTTAGTAATGTTGTATACGTCATACGGAGATCATGTGATCTTCCAGAATTTACTAGAAGATAGGTAAAATACCTTTGTCAGACTCAATCTTCCAAATCATTACCATATAAGTTAGTAGTCATTGCGGTCGCTGAACTTTCAAGGGAGAGATAGGTGTCAGACTCAATCACGTGATTAGAAGGAATGTTCTCGACTAAGGAAATACTGCGTGATTGGAAGTTTCTGGAACATGAAATACTATAATGCGCATGCGTAAACGCCTGTATAAAAGGCAGGTACATGTCTAATCACACAGTTTGAGGGAGCGCTTCATCAGATAACAACCACACGGAGATCATGTTAACACCCAGATAGAAATTAAACTACGCATTTGTGAAAAAATAAGTACATTATTATTAAGTTTAGATAATATTTCTACATTATATCATACTTCTTTTGATATTTTTTTCATATTTGCTACCCCTCATTGGTAAAATATCTGTTAACATACTATCAATAATACGAAATTCACGTATTAAATCGTCTATATTATATTTTATACCACGCAAGTAAGATCGTATCTGATCGAGTAATTTTTTATAGGTGATACTAGCCGCTTGGCAATTATTTTTTTTTAGTTGCGAGTCTAGGTTCAACTTTTTTACACGCTGTTGAAAGAGAGACACCAATGCCAGATATGATTAACAAAAATGGATTTAATGATACCCCACTTGAAATTATACCAGAACTGGTCATTAACAAGGGTAGATATGATATTACTCCAAGGATCTTGTTGTAGTATTTGTAACATTTTTTCACGCACCAAAGTTTTTTTTTATGATAATATTTATAATATTGTATTAGTGCGTCCACATCCTGTTCTGGAATATTTTTTGAAATATGATTGAAATCAACTATATTTTTTTCATTATAATATTTGTTTACATAATCCCAGGCTTGGTAGTAGTAGGTAATTATTATAATTAAGCTACAAATTCCAAATACCACCTATAATCGGCATTAACTAGAATTGTACTAACCAGTTCAAGTATAAATTTTACTTCAATACCTTCAAATATTACTATAGATACAGATCCAACAGACGTATTCAAATTACGCAATGGAAATCTGATTAATATTTTAAAATTTTCAATGCTAATCACTGTGAATCTATACATACCAGTAACTTCTGAAGTGTATTTGATAGAATTGTTTTGCTGCCTCCAATCACCAGACCCAGAAGCAACAGTATACACAATATTTTTAATCTGCTTGTGAGGAATTTTTATCATACTTATTTTCTCAACAATACTAGGAATTTCACTAATAATATCATTAAATTTTGTGTTAATGTTAGAGAGTGTAATGTCAACATTTGATGGATTTCCAAAAAAATGCATTTTTGAGTGTGTTTATGTTTCTGCGAAAACTTAAAAACGTGTTCACGTGACCAAGAAATTCATTTCTAAGCGCAGTAATTTCATTATTGATTGGAACGTCCTGATCATAGACGTATTTCTTTGTTGCAGCATCAAAATCAGACTCTGGTGTTCTGAGGTAAGTAATGGCATTATGGTTCATGTTTAGAAATGCACGCATCATATCACCATTGACTGACACATACTTTGATTCTTGATCGTCAACATATTTTTTTGTTGTAGCATCATTTACAGTAGTTGGATATCCAAGATCTGTAATTTTTTTTTGTTCATAATAACAGTCTCAGTAAATACGTCACCTGCTTTTTAACATAATCATTCACTGACCTATCAGAATCTTGTATCTTACATCGATTGTTAAAAGTCACGATATTATCAGTAACCGCATCAGTATTTCGTACAAGTACATCTGACAGTTTTACATTACTCGTCTTTAATCGTCCTTCTTTATCCTGGAAAATGACTACTTCATTTGGATCTAAACTGGCAATATTTAATAGATTATTAATTTCATTTTTGAGCTGATCAAGAGTTGCATATTTGGATAAGTCACCTTGATAACCTTCTGTGGATACTTCTCCTGCTAATGTTCCAAATTTTGTATAGTAACTCATTATTTACTATCCTACATAAAATTATGAACATTAGTTTAATATTATATAAAATTATAACAACAATGGCAAAGTCGACAATATTAAACTTTGATACAGAGAGACTGGTGAAGCACAAACATAACAATGAACTTCCTGGTTGTCATTATCTTATTGTTGGGCGAACTGGATCAGGAAAAACAAATTTGCTTATGAATTTGCTTCTTTGTGATAATTTTAACTACGATAGAGTTTATATTTACACAATCAATCCACAGCAAGATAAATATGAGTTATTAAGCGAGTATAATAACAAGCTTCGTGATGATCTTAAGGCAGTTGAAGATTATTTATAATTAGGCAGCCAGAAGATCTTATTCCAGTTAATCAACATGTTGTAGATGAACATAAGATAGTAGATTTTGACGATATTCCGCTAAATAACATGGAGATGAATAAAATAAGATCGTATTTCTCACTGTCACGTAATAAACAGTGTAATTCAGTTTATCTCACTCAAGGATTTTATAATGTTGACAGATTTATTCGGCGAAATACGGGTTGTTTTATATTATTTCCAGGACTGGACAATGTTGACGTTAGAAATATTGCAAGCGAGCAATGCGGTGACGTGACAAAAGATAAGTTTATTGAACTTTATTGTAATGGTACAAAAGATAAATACAACTTTTTCTTATTTGATAAACTTACAAATGTTTCGCTGTTGTAATAACAGTTACTTACAGTAAAGCGTTTTAGTTTTATAAAATTTATAATAATAATAATAATGGACAAACGAGAAAGATACAGACAACACATAGAAGATCTAAAAAAAACTTGCTTAATCTCAGGCATTATTTAAGCAAAAAGTACAGCAAGCACGACGTGGACAAGTAACTGCTACAGAAGCAACAGCTACAATTTTCAAGCCAGTTACTGAAGCACTACTTGGAAAACAACCTGAAACTAAACCACTATCAGAAGAAGAACTTAAACAACTGCAAGAAAAAGGGTTGGTTGGAATTGTTAAAGAACAACAAGAAGCAGCTGCTGCAAAAATTGTTACTAAATCAGATAAAGAAAAAAGAAAACTAACTGAGGCTAGACAAGCTGAAATAAATCGATTGATAAACAATCCGCTGGAACTTGCGCGAAGATTAGCAGAGTTAACAACGCAAGGAATAAAAATATTATAAAAAAATTTATCAGGAGACATAAAAGATATCAAAGAGGAGCACCAAAGAGTTGGTGATGTTACTGTAAAGTTTATGGAGGTTGGAGATCAAAGACTTCATTTTATAAGAAGAGCAAATAATGAGATAAAAGAAAATGAGTATGATGATTTTTTAAAGAAAGAAAATATTAAAGATATTGATAATATAAGTGGACTAATGTAGAATATCAAGCATTAATCGATAGATTAGATGAAATAATAAGAGACGGAGTTACTGCTAAAGATGAAATAAACACAGTTTCAGAAATTGATGATATGCTTCCATTTTATAATAGTATGAGACAGTGTTATTGCTTCAACATTTGAAAGAACAGTAGAAAGTGGTAGATCAAAATCTTTTGGAAAAGGGGTGGAATTTTAGAAGGAAATTTAATACATTCAATAAATCTCGTGTAGAAAAAAATAGACATGCAAGAACAGGAACTGGTGTAAAAATATTTACATCAACTACTGAAATGATAGGTAGATTAATGCTATTAATATCATCAAAAGAAACTGGGAATGTTAGTGTTGAACTTGATAATGAAATCATTGACATAATTGATCATCTAAGATCGAGCGAATTATTAACATCTGACGAATATGAAACTTTACATCGCGACTTAATCGCGGAGACTTAATTTTGTAAAATGATATAATATAAAAAATGTCAACAACTTTATTGCTAGGCTCTAGTGAATCTGCGAAAGATAGTGCAAATTTTTCAGTAAATTTTATATTCCTCCTATACAACTAGATCCTGCAAAACAATATGAGATTGGATTAATTTCTTGTACCTGCTGGAATGCTATGCCTAACGTGAAAAATGATATTAACGATGGAATGTGGTTGACTATGATTACAACATCTTCAATATCTACAACAAAAAAATAAAAATTCCACAAGGAGCTTATAATATTACTGATCTAAACAGAACAATCAAAGAGCTCATAACAAAAGCTGGCGGTGTGGCTGATAATGTTGAGTTGGCAGCGAATTATAACACATTGCGAGCTAGGATAACTTTGAAAAATATAGTAATCAGTCTTGAACCAAGAGAAAGAAGTATTGCACAACTGTTAGGATTTACTGAAAAAACTTACACTGCACTTGATCAAGCTCTTACGTATGACAGTGAACTGCCAGTAAATATAACAGAAGTAAATACAATATTAGTAAATTGCTCTATTGCTTCTGGCTCTTATACATCAAAAGCCAGCAAAGGTCAAACGATTTACAGTTTCTCACCAGAAGTTCCGCAAGGTTCTCTCATGCAAATAACTCCACGACATATTATCTATTATCCTTTAAACGTTGAAGATCAAATATCAAGTATAATAATGCAGTTGACTTATCAATCTGGAAAACAGTTACATGTTAGTAATGAAGTTGTAACTTCTTATTTACATCTACGCGAGCAATAATAAAAATTATACAACAATTGATATAATAAAACAAAGAAAAAAACTTATAGAAGAAAAATAGTAGGAGGATTTTTTGGAAATATATTCACTTAAGTTATTGAAAATATTCTGAGTATAGCGCGTAAAGTTGCACCAATTGCTATTGGCGCTGGTAAAGCTTTTGAAACTGGGGCTGCATCTGCCGCTGTGACTGCGGTGGGACAAAAAATAGCTGATAAAATAAAAGGAGATCCACCGACTGCATCTGAAATAAAACAAGCTATCTCAGAAATCGCTCCAACAAAAGAAACTCAGCGAGCTATGATAACAACAACAAAAAAATTATTATCACCAAAGGGCGAGCAGATCATACAAAAATAATATCTAAAGTAACAGTGCCGCAATAAAATTTTATATAATATAATAAATAAAATGTCTGTTAAAAATTATCCCGAGTTAACAGAAACTCATGACATCGACAACGATGTGACAGAATTTTAGTATGTTGAGTATCTCGATGAAAATTCTAACGAACCAAATAAAGCTGGTATTAGAACCTTTAACACCAGAGACGAAGACGTATTTCTACTGCCAAACAAGGCCATGTTAGAAGTACGCGGTCAGATTATGACAGTAGCCAATCCACCTGCTGAAATTGCAGTTGGAGCAGAAGTAGCTCTAATAAATAACGGCTGGTGTTTATTCAAAAGTGCTAGATATCAACTGGCCAATCAAACTATAGAAGATATTTCAGGTCATCTACAAGTTGCAAGTACAATTTTAAATATTAGTTCGTTTTCAGATGATTACTCGAGATCAACTGCAACCAACATGATGTGGTTTAAAGATACTGGACGGGGTATAGCTGAATCGACTGAATTTTTAAAGAGAGGTGTTATAGTACATTGAGCTGATGCTGATGCAAATGTTGTAATTGTGAGAAATTTTCTCATTGCTAATGCAGACGCGCTAGGTATTGTCGCACCAGGTGCAGCTGCTAATGCAGACGCTACTAGAGTTTCTCATACAGCAGCTTTTACTAATCTTAATTTAATACCACCAGCTGCAGATGCAAACGGTGCTGCGATGTTAAATTTACTTCTTAACACACTTGACGTTAGAAATACACGTTTTAATGAAGGCTTTGCTAGGCGAAGAAAACTTGCAGCAGTATCACGTCAAATTACAATGATGCTTCCACTAAGTATGATTTTCGGGTTTTGTCGCGATCATGATAAAGTATTTCGCGGAGTAAAACATACTCTTATTTTAGATCGAGCAGAACAAAACGATTGCTTGTTTTGATCTGGAGGGGCTGATGTACAGTTTATCATAAACAAACTTGCTCTGTGTATGCCACGTATAACAACATCAATCACTAAAATGTCAGAACTAAATAACACGCTTGATAAGCATACAAACAAAATTTATTTTAAGCAGCATAAGGTATATCAGACAGCGGTTCACAATGCTTCTGACTACACGTGGAGGGTCACAACAACATCAAGCAAACAACTGCCGAGACAAATATTTGTCGTATTTCAACAACACGCCCGACGAGGCAACCAACAACAAAATAATGCAATATTTGACCACGATGATGTCAGACGAATATACGCTAGACTAAATTCGAAGCAATATCCAGAACGAGCTATAGAATGTAATTTTGCTGATGACGTTAATAAAAATATTACTCGACTGTACATGTACCTGCTTGACGCAATTCAAAAATATCAGGATGTTGAAGATGGATCTCAGATATCAGCAGAGGAATTTCGTACACTTTATCCTATATTTCATTTTGATGTTAGTAAACATAACGAGCGAGCTGTAGACAGCACAGCGGATATTGAAATTACCTGGACACTTGGAGCGGTTCCAATAGCGCCGTTGTACGTATACGCATTAGTGATTAGTGATAGATTTATCACGATAGATTCTGTTGGAGTTAAAATGACAGTTCTAGTTTAATCTTCAGTTGTTATATAAAATGACAAAATATATTGTAAAAGAAGTATATTTAACTGATGGTCAAGTTAAAAAATTAGTAGCTGCTGTTGCAAAGCGAGAAGAGGTATCATTAAAAATCAACCCTAATATTTCTGATGGTGTTTTAACAAAATTAATGCTGACAAAAAATCAAGTAAACAAGTATAATTGTTAAAAAAAACTTTTGTGTTAAATTTAAGTGCTGCACAGATAACAGCGCTGGCAAAAGAAGGTGGTTTTCTTGGTCCAGCATTATCAGTATTAGCTAGTACAATAATACCTAAAGTTTTACCGGTCTTAGGTACATTAGGACTAGCAGCAGCGACGGGAGCAATATCCGGCGCAACGAAGAAAGCTGTTGAGGGTAATGCTATCATTCGTGGAAGTGGAATACAAAATTGTAAATGTTATGTAAATGTTATATTATAATGCCGCAACGGAAAAAGAAATCACCAAAAAAAAAAAGAAAACAACAAAACGCAAACAGGCAAAACAAGGAGGAATTTTTCCGTTCGCTCCACTTTTGGCGGGACTAGCGGGAAGTCTGCTGCCAAATCTTTTAGGAATCGGACTGGCCTAACATTACCAGGAACACGATCACCCCGCTGAGTAATTTTGATATAATTGATAAGTTAAAAGCGGTTCCTGGATTTCACGGGGTTTATTCTAAAGACGAACTGGCAGCAATAAAATCGCCGTCAGCTGTAAGTTCGTGTGTGATAAATTTGCAAGATTTTAATGACGGATCCGGCACGCATTGGGTAGCAGTTTATAATAATAATTATTTCGATTCGTTTGGACTTCCTCCAAGCGATGTAATAAAAAGATATATTTAATAAATATAAAAAGGTATATTATTCATCAAATCAACTCCAACCTGTTGGAACGTCTGCTTGCGGGTATTATTGTATAATGTTTATCCGACAGATGAGCAGAAATCTCAATTTTTTAAATTTATTTTACAGTTTGACAAGCAACCTTCTCAGGATAATGATGAGATTGCAATTAATTTTATCTAAACTTACAAGTATAATGTCAACATATTGTCTCAAGTGTAGAACTAAAACAGAAAATATTAATGAAACAACAGAAAAACAAAAAACAACAGGATGATGTTAAAAAGTATTTGTGCAATCTGTGGAAAAAGAAAAAAATATGTTTTTAAAGAAAACGTCCACAGCGACGTCGCTAGGATCTGGTTATCCTGATATTATTTTAGTAGACGACTAAAAATATAAAATGATATGCAACTGTGATTCTGACAGAGATTTGTGTCTTGAGCAAAATAAAATTGTCGCATACTGTCAATATTGTAACAACAGAGAAATAATAGGGTCAGGTATAGATATACATAAAATTATTGGTAAATTACCAAAACCAAAAGGCGGTTGGACTTTGCCAGGTCATCGGTATACAGGACCTTATAATCCGCTAGATCAACAACTAGATGAAAAC
Source organism: Potamilus streckersoni (assembly GCA_016746295.1). NCBI lineage: Eukaryota > Metazoa > Mollusca > Bivalvia > Unionida > Unionidae > Potamilus > Potamilus streckersoni. The sequence continues at coordinate 126,309 of JAEAOA010002123.1, forward strand.
GATAATCCATTACCAGGACAAGAACCTTACAATCAAGTGGATGCAATAGCGATGCGTCATGATATCTGTTATCGTGATCATGAAAACTCGAAAGCAGATTATGATACAGTAATGTTAGACGAATTACGTAATATGGAGCCAACAAACATGAGGGAACGTTTTCGATAGAAGATTTGTTCAGGGAATGATTGGAGCAAAATATAAACTTGGACTCGGAAAAGAATTATACGATGATCTTGCAATCGAACTACATAGACCTAAAAAAAAAAGTTTCCGAGACGTAAAGTTGTCGCTAATGCTGTAGATGATATATGGGCAATAGATTTGGTGGATGTATCCAATCTGGCTCAGTTTAACGTTGGCGCTGATGGTGATCCAAAAAGGTATTTGTTTAATGTTATAGACGTTTTTAGTAAATACGCTTTCAGTGAACCTGTTTCAGATAAGACAGGAACTTCAATGACTGATGCGTTAAAACAAATAATAACGAGTACAGAAAGAAAACCGAATAAAATCTGGACTGAACACGGAGCAGAGTTTTTTAACAAAACTTTTGAGCAGTTTCTGAAACAAAATAATATTAAAAAATACGTTACAGGGAAGGAGGGTAAAAGCGTTGTTGTCGAGAGATTTAATCGCACGTTAAACGAAAAAATACACAAACATTTGACAGCTAAAAACACCAACAGGTACATCGATGACCTTTCTCAAATCGTGGACAAGTATAATAACACGAAACATCGAACCATCAAAATGTCACCCAATAATGCTATTATAAATTTGATATTAGCAAATGAAAACATGTACCGCAGACATAAATTTAAGGTTGGTGATAAAGTTAGAATTTCTTTGATAAAAAAGGTATTTGCAAAAGGATTTACTCCGAACTGGAGCGAAGAAGTATTTGTTGTTGATAAAGTACTTTTAACAATACCTGTAACGTACGCGTTAAAAGATCTGGCAGGGAAGACTATCATAGGTAGTTTTTATGAACAAGAACTACAGAAAACTGAACAAGATGTTTTCGTTATCGAAAAAGTGATTAGGATAAAAAGGAGATAAAAGTTTAGTCAAATGGCGTGGGTATAGCGATAAATTTAACAGTTGGATTCCAAGCAAACAGATTATGATATAATGCTATTATAAATTCATTCATACTTTCATTTGACAGATGTACATTTTACTGGTTTACATAACGATATTAGATACTGCTTGCGATCGTCAGAGATCGTCATTAGATTAAAAGTTTTAACAAATATGAAATCGAATTTGATATTTTTTTGTCGGCCTGGAATGTTAATGTTTAAGAAAGGTTTGACCAGCTGCCAAAACAGTTGTTGCTCGGCAACGGTAAAATTAAATTTCATTATTTTTTTAGCAATGTGATACTTGACATTATATTTTCCAGTGGTTGTTCTGCTGTAATTTGATCTATTAATGACGGTGACTATTTTATCATCATCGTCAGACTCGTTGTTGTATAAAATATCTTCGCTATAACCAACAGATTTGTCTATCATATCGATAATGATTGTAGTATTATCTGAAACTTTATCGTTAATGTTTACATCTCTTGCAGTGGTATCTTCTGCGTATAATTCAGCGAGTCGTTTCATCACGTCCATTATTATAATATATTTTTATCTAATTTGTTATTATAAGATTTACAAAATATTATAATTCATCATATGTAAAAACAATCCTGGCCTGTATTTGATTGAAAAAGCTGATCTTGTTACTCTATCAGCTACAAATTTTACTGTCATAGGATGTATTTTATAATATCTCGCCGCAGCTTTAATCCATTTGAATTTCATATCCTCGTCCGTTTCGAGATTTAACGAAACAACGGGATTTGCTCGACATCTAAAATTAATACCACCACCTCGTCCTTTTTTCACATTTTCCTTCTGCGTCACTAGTTCTAGATTTTCCAATCGATTGTCTGTTTTTACGTTATTGATATGATTAATGACCAGACCATCGGGTATAGATCCATGAAATACCTCGTAAACAAAACGATGAGATTTATAAGTAAATTTATCGACTAGTGTTCCTCTAACAGTTTCTATGAGATACCCCATATTGCTTATAGTACCAAGAACTTTTTTAGTTTTTCTCTTTCTAATAATACCGCGATCGTTAGCCTCGTATAAATCAAAGACCGGATGTGGCGGAAACTCATCTTGTAAGGATAAGTTTTCGATATTATCATCAGTGACTGCACCGTTCACATGATATACACGCTGTCCCTCTGGAATATCATCGCAGAACAACGTGTAAATAAAATCTTTTCTAAACATCTCCATTCTCTCGGTATTATCTCCCTTTACACTCATCTTGTACCCCGCTGACGTTGCTTTGCCAACAGAATTTCTAATTTTGATGTTAATAACCGAATCTAATGCATTTCCAACGTATAGGTTGTACTTTGGGTGAACGTGATATACCACTTGCTCACATGCACTTGTCAGATTTTGTGTCATTATAATATAGTGATTTTGTATATCTCTAATTGTTTTTTCAACCTGGTGCATGCGCTGTGTGTGGTAAATTATCGATCGAACAATCAATTAGACATTAGATTATAGTATAGCAATGTCGAAATTGCGTGATATAGCCAAAAACAGCCTTATGGGAGTACCTGAAAAAAATAGCGACTGCCTTTACAGGATTCGACAACAGTTATTGGTTCGATAATCAAATCGTACTGATAAATTTTACTGCAACAAATCTCTTTCATCTACTACAGACAACTGTAAAACCTGAGCTCGAAAAACACAAAAGTATCAGATTATTATTGCAATATCATGCTATATTTTCGAAACTACTTGTGACGGAACAATCAACTAACAAGGAAATTGCAGACCCTTACATCATCGCGAAATCCAGACGTGTTTTACTTGGGACTGATATTTTATCACTATCTAATGAAATACACCAAGAAATTTGGAAAAAAAATAGAAGAATTTACCGAATTAGGTTCGGGTTGGAAGTTTGAAATGATCATGGAAATTTTGATTCACACGATGAAATATGACGTATTACGAGGTAGTTCGTACATCGACCTGCCACCAAAAATAAAAAGTAAAAGATGTTGTATAAACATCAAAAACGTAGATAACAAATGTTTCCAATGGGTTGTTCTTTCTGCACTATTTCCAGCAGAAAAAATGCTGATCGTGTTGAGAAGTATATCAGTTCACGTGTCAAGATTAATTTGTGCTAGTATTGATTTTCCAGTGGCAGAAAATCAAATACGAAAATTTGAAAAGCAAAATAATATTTTGATTAACGTTTTCGGATTAGATGAAAAAGAAAACGTCTATCCGAGATATATTTCAGAAAAAGCTTCACAATCGACTATCAATTTACTGTTTTATAAAAATCATTAAGTTTGGATCAAAAACTTTCATGGACTAGTTGGTGGACAGTACAATAAACGAAAAAAGAAAACGTTCTGTTGTTATCGCTGCTTACACGGTTGTAATGACCATGAAAAATTACAAAAGCATTTGCAGTACAGTAGTGACGTACAACGAGTAATAATGCCGTCCAAAGAAAATAGCGTGTTACAGTTTGTCCATCGTAATCACAAACTAAAAATTCCTTTCGTTATATACGCTGATTTTGAGTGTTTACTTCAACCTGTACTTGGCGTAGAAAATAATCCTAATCAATCTAGTACAAGAAAAATTCAAAATCATGTTCTGTGTGGAGTAGCGTACAAGGTAGTTTGTCGTACTGATTCTAGATTATCTAAACCAATTAAATTATATCGTGGTAAAAATCCAGCTGTCTGGCTTCTCAAGCAGTTGATTAATGAAGTTGATAATATCACTTTTCGTTTGAAAAGAGTAACGCCAATGATTAAATTAACACCTCAACAAGAATCTGATCACGAGCAAGCGGAACTTTGTCATATTTGTGAAAAAGCTTTTGACTCCGACAAAAAGTACATGACCATTGTCATTTGACCGGACAGTACCGTGGAGCGGCTCATAATCAGTGTAATTTAAAATTTCATGCTCCAGATTTTATTTCGGTTATTCTTCACAATTTTCGAGGATATGATAGCCATATTATAGTAGAAGTCTTTGGTGATCCTGATATAAAAGCTCGTCTAAAACTCGATAACGTCATCAAATGCATTCCAAATAATTTTGAAAAGTATGTCAGTTACGCTAGGTAAATTGCGTTTCATTGACAGCCTGCAGTTTATGGCAGCCTCAGTAGATGAGTTTGTGAAAGGTTGTAGTAAATTTGATAACCTAAGAGTTTGTTTTAGAGATAAATTTAATCTACTAGCTAAAAAGGAGTTTTTCCATACGAATATCTCGACGACTGTAGTAAATTTGATGAAACATCTTTACCTAGCAAAGATAAATTTTACTCACAACTTAAAAATGAAAATATCACCGATGGCGAGTACAGGTATGCACAAAATATCTGGAAATAGTTTGATTGTGAGACGTTTGGTGATTCTCACGATTTATACCTGAAAACTGACGTGTTATTATTAGCAGATGTTTTTGAAAGTTTTCGTGAAGTGAGTTATAATAATTACGGACTAGATCCTTGCTGGTATTATTCTGCCCCTGGGTTATCATGGGATGCTCTGCTAAAGTTTAGTAAGGTAAGGTTGAAATTACTGACAGACGTCGATATGTTCAATTTTATCGAAAAAGGTATCAGAGGCGGTATTAGCGTGATAACAAAAAATATGCTGAAGCAAACAACAAATATTTGAAAAAGTATAATCCTGAGCTTCCTTCGAAGTATATCGTTTATCTAGATTGTAATAACTTGTACGGGTATTCAATGGCAGAACCAATGACTCTTGGTGGATTTCACTGGATCACGGCTGATCGATTTCTATCAGAGACAGAAAAAAAGATACCTGACGATGTTTCATATTTCGTTGAAGTTGATCTCGATTATCCAACTTGGCTACACAAATTGCATAACGATTACCCTTTCTGCGCGGAATCGATGGTTATAGATTATAGTTTGTTATCAAAAGAACAACAAGCATTAGCATCACCAAGACAACATTCTATGGTCAAACTACTAGTACCAAATTTGCTTCATAAACGTCAATATGTTTTGCATTACAAAGTTTTAAAACAAGCAGTCGATGCTGGTCTTGTGTTGAGAAAAGTTCATCGCGTACTAAAATTTAATCAGTCGCCGTGGATGAGAGGTTATATTAACTCGAACACTTCAAGAAGAGCTGTAGCAAAAACTGATTTTGAGAAAAACTTCTTTAAACTGATGAACAATTCCGTTTTTGGTAAGACGATGGAGAATATTAGGAAACGCGTAATTATCGAACTAGTTAATGATATCAATCGTAGAAACAAACTTGTGTCAGACGATGATTTTGTGAGCATGAAAATTTTTAATGAGAATCTTGTTGCGATACAAAGAAGAAAAACAAATCTAAAACTAAACAAGCCGATCTACGTTGGAGCTGCAGTGTTGGATTTATCAAAGTGGCTGATGTACGATTTTCAATATATTTTTGTTAAAAATCAATGGCCGCCCAGTAGATTATTGTTTACTGATACTGATTCACTCGTGTATGAAATCGAATGCGAGGACATCTATCAGGATATGTTTGATAATAGATATATGTTTGATCTTTCTGATTACCCACGTGACAGTAAATTTCATGACGATACAAATAAAAAGGTTATTGGTAAGTTCAAAGATGAAATGAACTCGAGCGCTATCAAATACTTGATCGGATTACGTAGTAAAATGTATGCCGTATTGTTAGATAATAATAAAGTAACAAAAAGCAAAAGGTCTGCCTCGTGATTTTGTTAAAAAGTTTATGAAATTTGATGACTACAAGTACGCGCTTTATGGCGGTGTTAGTTTTATGAGAGATATGGCAATTCGGACTAATCATCATAAACTTGAAACAGATGTCATTATCAAACGTGGATTGAGTAATTTTGATGATAGGCGTTATTGCGAAAATGGAGTAGATACACTTGCATTAGGGTATTGTCATGATGATAGATCTATACTTGACATTATCTTTACCAACTGAAATTTTATCTAAACTTAAGAAATAATGTTTGAAAGTTTAACAGTGACAAATAGCTACAGTAGCAAGATTAAATATCTAATGATGGTTGGTAAACCATTAACAGTTGAAATTAATAATGAAACATCAGGTATATGTTTTAGTGGAACACGTGACAAGCTAAAACTTTCGCTCATCAGATCTGATGACAGCGAGTATTTTAATTATCTCGAACAATTGTATCAAAGGTTACTAGCGGAATTTAAAAACTTTCATAGTCCGATTAGCCAACAAAAATATATTAACTTACAATTGATCTCGATCGGTCAAAGGTATATTTTATCGACAAAAAATACCCTCCTAACAAACCCCAAATAAAAGATTTGTTTGAATCTCGTCGTTGTGTGAGTGGTAAGGTAAAGTTTAGTCTCTATCATCGTGATAATGAAGTATTTTTAATGTCAACAGTTGAAACATTAATCATTGGTGATGAAATATACATAATATCACTTACCTGATTCTCCTGTTGTATCCTCTCTCTTGAAAGCACGTCCCCGCAATGACTATGAGAGATTTGAACGGCTTTATATACCAGTGATTTGGAATGTTCTCGACACGTGATTGAGTCTGACACCTATCTCTCCCTTGAAAGTTCAGCGACCGCAATGACTACTACCTTATATGGTAATGATTTGGAAGATTGAGTCTGACAAAGGTATTTTACCTATCTTCTAGTAAATTCTGGAAGATCACGTGATCTCCGTATGACGTATACAACATTACTAAAACATTTTAATTGGCTCGGTCTCCATCTCTTACATAATTTAGTTCTTCGCGCAATTATTGATTACGTTACCTAGGTATTTTGCAACAGATGTTCTATAGTTTTGATCTTAGCGTGATTATTGACTAAATTACTTAGGTATTTTGTATAGTTATAGACTTTAGATTTTGTGTAGGGGTTGGGTTTTTAAGGTCTCTCATAGAGGTAATTTATATTTGTTTGAAGGATTGGAGCGTGTGAAAAAAAGGATATTTGGGCTCACATCCTCCTTTTCCTTAAAAAAATACATCTGCCACTTGACCAGTTTTTTGTGTAGTTAAATAATCTTTGACTTTGGATTTTGTGTAGGGGTTGGGTTTCTAAAACTTGACTATGCTCTATACGATGATATTGATTAGGTAGCAGATGTTACAGCTTGCCTGGGCTCTATAGATGATATTGTTTAGATAACTGATGTTACCAAGTAAGGTATACATGTTATGAGCTAGGATCTGTTTTACAATTGTATGTGTATATCATTGGGATGAGAGTTTAGGACAAAGAGAAGTGGTCATTTTGTATTTGTTTGGAGGTCTGGAGGGTGTGGGGAGAGGGGTCGTTGAGCTAGGACCCGCCTTTTCCTCTACTACTACTATCACATATCTTATAGTAAGTCAGTTATTACTTTCAATATTTATATTGACATGCTTTTATTTGTATGTGGCTTTCATTATGCTTTCCACGTATTTATGATATTTTAATATACATGGGTAATATAGTTATAGAAAAGCGATTTATCTAATTTCGTGGCTGGAGAGTCGATATAATGTTATACACAAACAAACCGAAAGTAATCGTAACTTGTGTAGTTATAATTGTGATTTGCATATGCAATTTTAACAATATCGCATATTGTATTAAGTCAATTTCCCTTTTAAGACATCTATTGGCAATCGTTTTAAAATGTTGTGATGGCTTTCTTTATGTTTTCTTTACATTTTGATACCTCAATAAAACGCGCACAAGGAAGAATTGCATCTAGGTATTATGACTGTAATAAATCTATGAATCTATGATTGAAAAAGAAACAATTGAAATTAGTTTGTATGTATAAAAATGGTGAAAATATTATTACAAAATATTAATACGTGGCATATCTGCAATAAAATCCTAATATTTGGAAAGTTATTGAGAATACTAATTTGTTTTGTAGCAAAATAATTTTCTAGTCACCTGGTGTTCTAAGATTCAGTCGAAAAATTGACTCCAAACGGGGTACTTCTGTCCCATGGAAACACAGTTCCTTGTCATTGGATATTTTATCTAAGCTTCTTACTGGTGGTACTCTAAAATAAACTATTCAGCATTTATTCTATTAAATTCAGAAGCAAGACTAATATCGCAATGTGTATATAGATGAATCTTTCAAATATTGTGGCAAGTAACATATGATTCCCTTTAGGATCGTAAATTCATGAACCGTTTTTATTAATTGTTCCTTGAATAATGTAGTAAAATTATAAGAAGAAAATCATCGTGGAAACGTGTTTATGTTTACCTTACATTTAACCTGAGAAGATACCAGCCCTCGGGGCAATTGTAATCGCTGAAGCCTGAACGTCCTGAATATGTTTTGCACTCATCACAGTTGCAGGTATGACCATTACGCATTAACAACCCGGCTCTGAAGATGTAAAAAAGTATATATTATAAGGCACGTAATCAATTAGAGGGCACCACTTTGACACGAAATTAAAATCTAGAGACAACTTATAGACACTCCTGTGATAAGAGAGAGAGAGAGAGAGAGAGAGAGAGAGAGAGAGAGAGAGAGAGAGAGAGAGAGAGAGAGAGAGAGAGATGAATTGGTAAGAGGAAATATAGCAAAGTAAATAAGACTCAGAATCACCCTATTGAAGAAAAACAAATTTAAATGTATTTTTACAACACAACCTATACCTATTGGATGTTATGTAGGTACATTATAGATTAAAAAAAGGAAAATGTTACATTGAATCTCACATAATCACATATACACTTCTAGCTTTGTAATCTACATTTACATTTAGTCTAGATGGGTTTGGATTCTAATAGTTAAAAGTCACTTCCAGTCTTTTCCTATGTCTGCTTAAGCAATTTTGCTGAGCCGGTGTTTTATCAGTCTGATCGTTATTGTAAGAGGCAAACATATAACGAATAAGAAATATAAGGAAATTAAATTCGTTAAGTATGATGCCATGCTGAATACATCTACAATATTTGCCATATAAGCAAACGGAATCGTTTTGGTTTCATTACAATTTAATAATAATAATAATAATAATAATAATAATAATAATAATAATAATAATAATAATAATAATAATAATAATAATAATAATAATAATAATAATAATAAGAAGAAGAAGAAGAAGAAGAAGAAGAAGAAGAAGAAGAAGAAGAAGAAGAAGAAGAAGAAGAAGAAGAAGAAGATCATATTCACTTCGTACTGTTGATCTTTGTATTTGCAGGTGTAATGCTTTTTCTTAAAGTTTTGAATTTGGCTATTAAAATTATTAGAGCAAACTATATTTTCTTTCAGGTTCAAATGATTAGCATAAAACATTTCCAGTTCCAAAGGCCTGCAATATTGCAGCAATGCCAATCTCTCTCTCTCTCTCTCTCTCTCTCTCTCTCTCTCTCTCTCTCTCTCTCTCTCTCTCTCTCTCTCTCTCTCTCTCTCTCTCTCTCTCTCTCTCTCTCTCTCTCTCTCTCTCTCTCTCTCTCTCTCTCTCTCACACACACACACACACACACACACATACACACTCATACACATGCACAATTATTAATGCGAAAACACTTGTCAAGAGGCAAGTTCGTGACGTTAGAAACACGTTCCTTTAATTGCTTTTCTAGTGGAGGAAAGGTGAACATTTTATTTCTGATCTGAATAAATCGATGCTAACTAAATAAATCGATAATAAATCGATGCTAACTAAATAAATCGATAATAAATCGATGCTAACTAAATAAATCGATAATAAATCGATGCTAACTAAATAAATCGATAATAAATCGATGCTACTAAATAAATCGATAATAAATCGATGCTAACTACATAAATCGATAATAAATCGATGCTAACTAAATAAATCGATAATAAATCGATGCTAACTAAATAAATCGATAATAAATCGATGCTAATTACACAACTGCATTTCTTGATTAATCGAGTCTAATACATAATGCATAGCAGTGGATATTAACTTTAAAAATATAGAACTCTCATCTCGGTTGTGCCGTTGGACAGTCTTCCAATTGTTCTCTCATCATTTTCCTTATAGAGCCAATTATATCTGCACAGCTGGTTTATCCATCTGACAATTTTTCTCCTTCTTGGATGTATGTATTTGTCTCATTAATATTTAGATGTGTTGTCAGTGTCGTCACTAACATCAGGTTTTTCATTCAAATATAAATACGGATTTCAAATATAATAATAAGATCTACAAGTTCTCAAAGGTAAAGCTTTCATAATTCATTGCAGTGCTGCTGCTGTAATTGAAATGGTACATATATTGAATTCACGCAATTATCTTCCTTTCTCCTTCTTTTCTCAGTTACTAGAATTAGTAATAGCAGTAGTAGCAACAACAGTATTTATTGCTTTTATAGTTGCAAATGTATTGTTGTAGTTGTCATATTTATAAAAGATAACTAAATTTGTTTCGCAGTTTTGCGTTTTTTATTTACATGGTAATTTCAGAGATGAGATAAACCTTCTCGCTAGACCTTCAACCAGACACATTTTCCTTTGATCCTGAAATGTTAATCATACAGTCCATAATTTTGCCTCATTGTTTGAAATAATATAAACATTTCAATAATGGTGGTAGTAGTATTAGAAGGAGTGGCATGTAGAGGAATAAGAGGTTCCATAGTAATGTTACTGATATTGATATCTGATTAACGTTACCATGATTAACAGGACAAACAAATGCTTTCTGTAAACTACCTTTTCAATAGCTCACCTACTGAACGTATGATCCTTTTAGCTATTACCATTGCGGTAAAGGTACCGATGTAAATGTACGCAATTATATGAATCTCGGTTCTCTCCATGACAAAACTGCTGAGGTTTTGCGAGTGAATGTAACACCTGATGTCAATGACAGTTATTTATGTTACAATTCTGTTTCTTGCCTCATATATAGTTAATGAGTGGTAATATTTATAATTTTCAAATTATGAGCCAGAGAAATAAGCTTGGGTCATTTATGTCTTCATTTGTATTGACACTAGGTGTTATTCTGACATACATGAGTCAAATTCGAGAAGTCATTTTGTACCTAAAAAAACAATACAAGATATTTCAAGTTTTACAGCTTCTGTTTAGAATATACACTCGTACTGTAGGTTTGATGTAAATATAATACGTAAAAAGGTATATATATATATATATATATATATATATATATATATATATATATATATATATATATATATATATATATATATATATATATATATATATATATATATATATATATATATATATATATATATATATATATATATAATGTTCTAGGAAATGCCTGAGTAATGAAAGTAGAATTGTACACTAGGTATTATTCTGACTTATGAAAGATTAGTCGAATTCAGTAAATCGTTTTGTACATATTAAAACTATACAACATATTTCTAGTCTTACAGCTTCTGTGGTGAATTTGCACTCATACTGTAGGTTTGTTGTAAATGTAATATATACAAAGGTATATATATATATATATATATATATATATATATATATATATATATATATATATATATATATATATATATATATGTGTGTGTGTGTGTGTGTGTGTGTGTGTGTGTGTGTGTGTGTTCTTGGAAATGCCTGTGTATAATTTATTTCCTTATTAACTGTAATACCATATATAACTTTATGTACCGAATATAATGTTCCTTAGTGATTCCCTCTTGTACTGCCAGTACCAAATGTTTTATTGTTTATTTTGTGTTGTCTCGAAAATTGCAAATAAACAATAAACTGGGAAAAGCACTGACTGAATACACTTTTAAAGAGGTTAAGTATGTAGTTGATATTCATTTATTTTAGTTTCATGTTTTCACTTTCGCAATAATTTCATTGAATTTTAAATCAAAACGTAGTTGTTTACAAACGTGACTGGAAAACAAGGGCAATACAACCAAGGTTATTTTTTTCTCATTTTCAGTTTTTATTATTTAATATTAATTTTTATCTGTACAGTTTAGATTGAACTGCGTATTAGCTGATATGGTATATAACTTCTGGCTAACTAAAATGCAGAGATAATTTAATGTTTATTGTATAGTGCTTAATGCATGTTGCCTATTGTATAATGATAACACTTATATTGGTTGGTATATCTAACGAACATTTCCATAATGCTATTCCTATTTATAACGCGTGATTAACTACCTTCGTAAATAGAATATATTGACAAATAGCAAATTTAGACATTCTACATGACCTTAAACGAAAACAAAATGTTCATGTTTTGCTAGAAAATTGCAGTAAACTAATTTTCTCCTAATCAACTAAAAATATCAGCTAAAATATTAATTGGATATAACTCTGGAAACACTGTTGCAATTGCATTTGGTGCAAATAATTTGTCGTGTGCGTCTTGAATCTGACTGATGTGTTGAAAATATTACAATTTCGAACCATTTCACTAAACATGACATGTCAAATATATTTCCTATATGAAAACATAGAAGCCAGTGAACATTCAGCAGAAAAAGACAATTAAAATGAGTCAACCAGTCCAGTATAAAAGCAGGAAAACTAATATTTAAAAAAAAAAAACCTTTTCAATAGGTTTTCAATGGGTTCATTACAAACGAAACTTCAACCACTTATAATTAAATAAATTAGTAATGGATGTTGCGGAGACCCAAAAACAAAACCAGAAATATAACTCTTGGACGCCCAGTCCTACTAGTTATTTCATGATACTATCTGATGCAAATTCCTACTTGACAGAACCAATAACACTATAACCATTTTCTGATCGGCTTAATTTCACTTGCAATTAACCCCTGTATTTTCTTGTCACTTTCCTCAGATAACCCAATCCGATATAGATTTAGCATTAGTCTACGTTTAATTTTCTAAGAGCTCTTCTGGTTAACTTAGTATGTCCTAGAACAGGCAAATAGGATGAATAAAACCATAGGTGTTACTTACAGGCATAGATATCGATTTATACGTCAAATCACTTTAATCCCGTAACAGAAGGCTTAAGATGTTAGAGTCAGATGTATGTCCGTAAGTATATCACATCCTTTGCTTTTAAAATTAGCTTTCACTCTAAATAATATGTCGATTGAGAATTTATATTATGACTATACATGAAATAATATCGCCTACCACTGGGCTTACATACGTGTTTCATGCTTACGCAATCTCCCGTTGTTATTGGAGAAATACCTTCTTCTATCCATAGCTACGTATCATAAATCCTAGTGAATGATTATAATAAGTGCCGAATAAATACCATAAAAGTAATATAAGCTATTAAAATAAAAGCAAAATAGAAAACACTCTATATGAAAACATCTATACATATATCACATTCAGGAAGTCACGTTCAGTTAGGGACTTGGTACAAGTAAAGATGATCTAAGCAAGACAGTTTCGATTTCGGGTCAGGTGAAAATATTATCTAAGAAAATTAGTTTCAATCTGGAAATAGTTTCGGAAAAGATTTTGAAAGCAAGGTAGTTTCGATTTCGGGTCAGCTTAGAATATCATCTAATGAATTTAGATTCAGTTTGGAAATAGGTTCAGAAAAGAGTGTGAATGTAAATTAGGCTCGACTTGGGGCCAGGTGTAACGAATTCTTCAGAATAATTATATTAATTAAAAAAATAAAATATGCAGACATGCTGAGCAACGTCTGAGAAATTTATCACATGCGCACTGCACTTGTGTGTCCTGAAAACAGTATTCTTAGGAAACATTGAACACAATGCCTTGAGATCCATGGATGATCATCTAGACAATCACATAAATCTGCAATACCAGAATGATCATTCTTTGCTTCCATGCACACAAGGAGTATCCTGATCACAAACCAACCGATAAATGAATTTCGAAAACTTACTAAGAACTTTATCCTCTCTGTAGAAAGTCTTAACAGTAGTAATTACTACCTTAATTACTTAATTTCCAATTTATTGTATCCATTGAATACTAATTAACCGATGTTAATAAGGTCGAATGATATCGTCTTGCTTTTACAATGACCTTACATCAAACACAGTACTGATTTAACACAACATATTCATGACGATCCAGCAGTACTAAATTGTCCTCAGACAGAATAAATTAATGACAGCCCCATTATTCGTGAAGAAGTAGAAATTTCAGTTAGGTCATTAAAGAAAGAACAGTCGGCCGGCATTGACATCCTACGATTCAATCGGGATAAGAAATAGTCTTGGTCCTAACAACAATATGTAACAAGATATGGCAGACAGGAGAATGGCCACCATATGGATTCAATACTTGGTCATCGTTCTCGCCAAGAAAGGAAACCTACAACTATGATAAAACTACAGAACCATCAGTTAGGTCAGTCACCCGAGCACAGTCACGCTGAAGATAACTCTCAACAGACTAAAACATCAAGCATAGAAAGTTAATACTGAAGATAACTCTCAACAGACTAAAGCATCAAGCAGAGAAAATTAATGCTAAAGATTATAAATGTTCCGAAAAGGAATACGCACCACAGAACAAATTTTCAATCTCAGAGAAAACCTTTTCGAATCATCTATACCACGTTTTTATAGATTTCAAAAACGCCTTTGATGTGATATGGCATGCAGCCTTATGGGCATCTATGAGGCAGTACAACATCAGCTCAAACCTGTTGCAGGTTGCTTAGCACTTCCATATCAAAGCCACCAGTGGTGTTCTAATTAATTGCAGCATAGATTGGTTATTAAAGTTGGGGTCAAACGAGGATGTATACTGTCACCTACATTTTTCAATATTTTCCTGGAAAGGGTCTAGGAAGGTGACTTGCATGACCAAAAAAGGCACTGTCAGCATCGGAGAAAAAACAATTACCAACCTTCGCTTCGCAGACGACTTTGATGGTTTAGCAAAAGATGCAAAAAACTGACCGACATGGTTGAACAACTCGACACAGCCTCCACATCATACCGTGTGGAGATTAGTGCCGCAAAAAAAAACTGATTACAAACAACACCAATGGCATCAGTGCAGAAGCTGGGAAAAGGTTACAAATTTCAAATACTTGGAAAGAGTTATCACAGATGAGGGCTCCAAACCAGAACTATTTTGCAGGATTGTCCTATGAAAACCTCATGATCATTTATAAAAATAAACGCAAACTGAAGTGGCACGGTCATATTTTTATATCATTTGGACTCACAAAAGCAATCTTGCAAGGCAAGTGTGCAAAAGAAAAGACAGATCTAAAATTAAGTCTCAGTAGAGAACAAGGAAAGGATGGAGAGAATTGGTTGTAAAGTCAACTTTGGTGCCCCAACGACCTCTTGGGATAAGGGATTGATGCTGCTGCTCCTGCTGCTGCTGCTGATGATGATGATGATGATGATGATGATGATGATGACAATGATGATAATGATGATGATGATGATGATGATGACGACGACGACGAAGAGGACGACGACGAAGAGGACGATTCATGAAGCTTTTATTCTTGTCAGGTACGACAATTACTACACTGGAATAATATAGGCACAATAACAAAATCAATGTGCTTGCGATAGCCACCAGTGTCTTGGATAAAAAAAAAACGCTCACTCATACATACACACCCACACCGCACGCACACAACATGTGATACATAGACCCTTAATATTCCCTGTCTACCTACCTACCTACCTACCAACCTACCTACCTACCTACATACATACATACCTACATACATACATACATACATACATACATACATACATACATACATACATACATACATACATACATACATGCATGCATGCATGCATGCATGCATGCATGATGCATGCATGCATACATACATACATACATACATACATACATACATACATACATACATACATACATACATACATACATACATACATACATACATACATACATACATACATACATACATGTATGTAAGCATGTACGCATGTACGTAAGTATGTATGTATGGATGGATGGTATTGTTCAAAGCAATGACCAGGAAGATTCAAAGACTCGGGTATTGTTTAAAATAATGACTAGGAAGATTCAAAGACTCCGGTATGAATTCAAAACAATGACCAGGAAGATTGAAAGATTCAAATCTGATCAAAATAATGACCAGAACGTTCAACTCGACACAAGACGATTTACATTATGCTATGAATTAATTCTCGAATGTAAAATAAAGTCATTAAATCTATAAAGAAGACATGTCATTCACTTATTTGTGTCAGTTGATTTGCAGAAAAAGGCAAGAGCGTCTGCATACTTATGATTCAGATACTGTGTCATCCGACTTACGGAAAAAACGGATGTGCAACTGCGCAAGTGTTATTCATCCAAATTGGATCAAAGACAGCAAGTGACACTATTATCTGACTGTATGCGCAATGCAGTTATTACCGATCAATATATTTATCGGTAACACTGTTCAACATTAGAATTAACAGCTCAGAGGTGTGTCATAACACCAACTCATATTTCCTTAATACGAAATGTGTCTGTGGATTTAGGTCAATAGTAAACGAATGAAAACTTAATCTATGTTTACGATGAGGGATTTGCCATTAGAGAAGGAGAAAGGAAAAGAGAAAGATCTAGTTCAATTTTTGCCTGTATGTAAAGGCGTAAAATGTCTGTAAAGGCTCACTTTATAAGGCTGCATGTAGGTGGGTGGTGGGAGGGGTGTCATGTTGCTACGACCCTAATAGTAACTAATGGCAACAAAATCATAAATCTGTCTCTCTTTTCGTGTTTTCGTTGGTGGTGGGTGGGTGTGGAACGCACTTATTAGCGATTTTGATTTTCTTTATCATCGTTTGGAAAATGAGTATATACAGATGGTTACATTTTCTTCTCTTTTAAACATTTAAAAGTAACATAAATGTTACCCGTAGTCTCTATAGATTTTATATTGTAGATATGATCAGACACACAAACAGACAGGTGACATGATAGACATCATGATACAAAAACTTCATTTTTTAGCATACCTTTGCGTTCAGTAGTTTCATACCTTGGGAATCCTTAGTAATAGGCCTGCCTGCATGTACTTTTCATTCATCCATCTATTATTTCGTCTGACATTTCTAAATAAATGATTATGTATGTCTTCCTTCCCTATCTCTCTCGATAACTTATTTGTTCATTTTAATAAACTTGTTCGTTTCTCTTCATTGTGTAGCATGGTTTAAGACCTAGAGTCGTAACCGAAACTGAAAGAATTTATAAGATATAACATTTTGTAAACTTTTCACATATATTTAAATTTGTCATTAATTATTATCTTACTTTGTTTCCTGATTTTAATTGTCCCTAGTTTATGATTATAATTTCACACGTTTATGAATTCTTTAGTGAAGCTACCAAACATTAGCATTGTCATCTAAAGTGGTGAACGTAGTTTCAAGTCCTACCCATGATGGGTTAGAGTCCATAAAAAGGATGATTTATTTGAGATTGACAGACATTATCTTTTTTCTGAAGCCACTAAATTCTCCACAAAACTGGATATAAAGAATATTTTGATTCCATATTTGAAAAATAAGTCTGTAGCTGGTTTTGATAAAAATCGATGTGATTAAAGTTAATGAAGATGCTTATGATCGTGGTGTATCCTGCATCCGACAATAACGTTAATCGCGCTAATGATATCGGATATGTCAAGACAGGGTGGCAATACAAACTTCTTTCCTTGCTAAGTAGAATACAATCTGAATAGATTTTTTAAAATAATAGAATCCCATGTAAGAATAATGCATTCTACGATATCAAACATGATGACAATATTTAGATATCCGTTAAAAGCATCTAGCACTATAGGTTGTACTAAAATGACAGCATTTTTTTACATCCCGAAGAAAGAAAAGCTAATACCAGAACTTAATTTCCTCAAAAATCCAAAGGTAATCAACAAATAATGACGAAACGTTGATGGACGAAACACCAACTACAAAACAATTTTAATCAACAAATTTGAGTCTTCCACCACAGCGAATAAAAATCACAAAATCGCTCAAGGTGGATATCGTGCAACAGCAGTGAAAACAATTATCCTTTACACAGGAGGAAAACAATGATGTCATGTAAATTTAATTAAAGTCATCTAGTCGACGATATGATCAATTACACATGAAGGCTTAATATTTCAAAACAGACTGAATTTTTAAAATAGACTTGCAAAGTGTTTGAAAGTAATACAGTACACATAGGTAGACATCTATTACAGCTCGAGAGAAAATGTTGCGGCAAATCCATTAAAAATCTTGTTAAAAACTACGATCAGTATAAGAAAGAAACTATCGATTAAAAAACGGTTTTCTCTGAAAATCACTAACGTCAACTTGGCTATCATTTGTCGCATAGTGTCGACTCTTGTAGGAGATTTAGTGAATGTTGAATGAAAATGTTACAGATCCTGATGATAAACTGAATACGTAGATTTATTTTGGGCTGATGCGTACCACAAACTAATACTTTATTTAACATAATACTTAATGCTGACGCGATGGAGATTTTAATCTTTAAATAAGGTACAACTCAAATGAAAGTGAACCTAACTTTACAAGCTAACATTCATTAATAGTTGGAAATAACAGTATGGACGATCGTGCCAATGTTCAGCTCTATAATTAAAGACTGTACAGAAAGTTTGAGTTTTCTTAAATTTTTGGTAGCGCCGAACATGAAGAGCACACAAGCAATGGTAAGCTTGCTTGACGACAACATGGCAATTGTATATAGAACGCAATAAACCAAATTGCTTGGGAACAGCCAAACTCTGCTGATAGTAGTTGACCATCACTTTGACTACAGTGTATTCAAGTGTATGTAAGGTACAATGGTTATGCTGTATTTCGAATTATACCTTATCACTGATCATACATTATTTTTATTGCAATATTTTTTCAAAACGACTCGTTCATTCAGTAACGGCTATCACAAAAATTAAAATAGTGCATTGATGAAGATTTAAAAACTATAACTTTCTATTATGTTACTTTTGACGACTAATAATGGTCACGGAAGTCACTTAAAGCACAACTTTAATAGAACAAGCATGTACATTTTCCTGGAAGTAATTCCAATATTAAATGGAGACTTTTAATGTGCGAAAAATATGTTTTGACTTGGTTTCAATCGATAATGAGAGTGTATCACACTGTAAGTTGATGCATGAGAAATGATAACATATTCATATATGATATTTTATGTATTATTCTCACTTTTCAGCTCTTGAAACACTTATGTTCCTGTCCTATATCATAAATGTTTTATCTCAGCAGTTTGTGACACAATTTTTTATAATAGTTTCGGTTTTAGTATTAATGGTTTTATGTAAGAAATAATCAGTGTACAAGTGTTGAGACTCTGGAGGTCGATCTATTACATATGAAGCAGCTGAGTGTATAGAAGAAAGAGATCATGGCCAAGAATAGAGCCTTGTGATAGACCAAGACTTGAATCAAATGGACTGATATGTTTTCCATTTATGGACAAAACTTGTATCCTTTTGACTGAGTAGAACCTGAACCAAATTATGGTAGTATCGTGATTACCAAATATGTGTTGGAGACGGTAAAGTAATATATCATTGTCTAGCTTCACAAATGCCGTAAACAAGTCATGGGGTGAGGACTGAAATATTTATGCTAACCAAAACAAACTGAAGACCTTTAACTACTGTCAGTAGCATGGCTTAGGAGATATATGGACTTGCATTGCTGAAAAGTCTACCGGAATTCAGATGATAAATAAATTGGGATATAACATTCTCATATAGACTTGACAATAACGTTTGGTAAGAACCAGGGCAGTAGTTCTTTACATCGTTATGATCAATTTCGTTTACTTCAACAGAGGCTTCACAATGGCAGTTTTCAGAAAATGATTTGTATACCCTAGATGTCGAAACGATATTAATAATCTGTTATTTGAGGTAATATTGAAACTAATTAATCAAGCAAAAGTGATGCTGGGATCAGAACTCGTCCATGAAACTCTGGAAAACTCGTATTCACAACTATATATATATATATATATATATATATATATATATATATATATATATATATATATATATATATATATATATATATATATATATATATATATATAAATATAGATGCAATAAACTGACGACGAACAGTACGAAACTAGTAACTAACTAGCCTAAGCGCTTTCGACTCTTAATGAGTCTTTTTCAAAGGCAAATACAAAACATAGTTACGAAAACAAACTATGTTTTGTATTTGCCTTTGAAAAAGACTCATTAAGAGTCGAAAGCGCTTTGAAAAAGACTCATTAAGAGTCGAAAGCGCTTAGGCTAGTTAGTTACTAGTTTCGTACTGTTCGTCGTCAGTTTATTGCATCTATTTTAATTAATCCCTGACAAACGTGATCCCTTGGTGGATCCAATACGCTTGAGAGGGTTGTTATTCTCCATATGATTTGTATTCTTTATATATATATATATATATATATATATATATATATATATATATATATATATATATATATATATATATATATATATATATATATATATACCAAATCAATAGAGATGTGTTCACATGCTTTACTGTTTATCATTGTTATTATTACCGTATGAGGGGATTGCTCAGTCATTTAACAGCATGATCATCAGCAAGATACAGAGGCTGCAGTCCACAGAGGAACTTTAACAGTGGATAGTTGTTGACGATGTGTGATATGGTCTGCAGAGCACTACAGCAACAGGATAAGTCAGTGGCCTGGCCCATTGGACAAGCTTAACTGCACAATGACCCTGAACTGTTCGAAAGCGTTTCAGCCTGGTCCACAGATGACGTAGAAGGATAAAGCCAGAAGGACAGACAGATAGCTCAGCTACCAGGGAGTGGTTTATAATATCTGTTAGAGACCACTCTACAATCCATGCGGAAATAGTTGCCATATCATCCGACAACGAACCTAACCAGATTGGGTGTCTCGGATTCAAGCGGACTGCTTGATGGGTGGTGATGGCCATGTACACTGGAAGTTTCTCTCTGGCATATATATATATATATATATATATATATATATATATATATATATATATATATATATATATATATATATATATATATATATATATATATATATATATATATATATTAGCCAACAATTTTGTGCTTGCTTCCAGATGACTCAGATGTGGAGGAATATTGCTGATTAACGGCCATGGTAAAGGAGCAGTACTTAGTTAACCAATGCGTATTGTTGTGTTTTTATCAATTAACTTGCGGTGAAATGATATATCCCTTACAAGAGAGCAATACTTGACTGTTGAATAATACAGGGTCAGTGCTTATGTTTTACATGTCTGAGCTCTGGTGACCCTGGTTGAGCCAGCCAGTTTGTTGAGCATGCTTCTTTGCTGAAGAGTGTCATTGATATTCTGTATCGTAAATGCATGATGACAGTGAGTCAATTTAAATTGTGTTGTAAGGCTTATCTCTAATAGACTGTACTTTGTCACGGATGATGTTTGAAAACTGATCCGAAAGACCGGAGAAATGGACTTTGGATCTGGTGTACACTTATTGCTTAACATTAACTTCTCCATAATCTCAAAAAGCTTTTTATAATTGGGACATTCTGATTTTGCTGTATGAACAATGGTTGTAACTTTTTCAAGCAGCTTCATAGATCGGCTTACGAATATGGAGGCTGGTTGAGAGCCATATCCTCTCAACGTTGCGGCGTTTTCATTTAGACTTGTAAAGATGGTCAACCCACATTACTATGGAGAAAACGTTTTAATTTAAGTTTGTCTACTTGGCTTCAGGGGCATGTTTCTAAAATAATAAACAAAAAGACTTATCAAATTGTATTTCAGTATTGTGTAAGGTATTTGCTAGATTGCTCAGATGTCATGCATTAGTTGTGTTCTATTTATCATAAAGAGATTTCTCTTAGTAGCAAACAGAGATGGTGGATTAGGGTCTGGTATATTGTGATGATACATGACCCAGAGTTGATCTGGATCATGTTCGTGGCAAACACATAAAGCCTGAAGAGCATTATCAGCAAGACTACAAAGAATAAAATGGGATTCTTCAGCATTTACCAAACATTTTTGACGCTTCTGATCATGTTCTATAATCAACTCTAAGTAATGAGTGGGCAGCAGATGGAGTCCACATTATTTTTATTTTCAATAGATTGTCCAGCAACAGTTACAATCTAGCGCTTTGATAACCTTGCACAAACTGGTTTTCCATTAAGATAGATCCTGTAACAAACAGCATATTTGTTCAAGTCATCGGCAGGATGTGATCGATAATTACCACGAGATAAAAATATTTCTTCACAATGAAGAGTCAACTAGCCTCACTAAGAAGATGGAGATGACTGTTAAAGGTATAACAAGCGAGCTGAGCAATGAAGCAGTTGAAACTATCCCTCAAAGGATACCACTCAAACACAGAAACCGAATGCAACACAATAAAAGAACCACAGTGACAACCACAACTGCATCAACAACCTAGTCAGTGAACTGTTGAAATTGTAATGCAATGCAATTAAACCATTAAACCATAAATTGCAATCTTCAAAGAATTGTCCGATAACATGATTTCCTTCCATGTGAGCTCATGGTGAGTGTCATCTGCTCTCTTAAACCATAGGGAAAAAGCAAATAGGCAAAGGCAAAAGTTCTCTCCTTTACCTATAATATTAGTTCAGCATTATATTGTTTTCATTGCAAGCTACGTATAAAGCTACACAACAAAACTAGCATAGAACATCATTCTGTCAAAAAGGTGTCGTCTCTGATGATAGACAATATCCTTTATATTACCAATAAATATGTGCATTGATCGTCTGGTCTCACACTAAAGATGATCTCTCTTGACAGTAGTCTTTCGAATTCCGTTGCTGTATCGAATATATACATCATTTAAATATTATAGACATTCTACTGTTTAAAATTACTTTTCCTTTTCTACAATATTGTCTAAATTATATTGCTTATTGTAACATGCTCTTTTCGTAGAAGAAGTTTGATGCATATTTACCATGAGATGAGGGTTTTCTACCCAAGCAGTACACATCCGGAGCCGCAAAGATTACTTTAAATGAAGATAATCCTTTGATTACCTTCAATTATTGCCACGGTCATAGTCGGCCGGTGTTAAAATTCGCCACATGTTCTAAGGAAGCGCGGTAATAAATTCAAACATTGAGGCAAATCAATCAAATATAGGCGACTAGAGGGCTCATACAGTGTGGCTTTAACATTAATCAGCAACAGACACCGTTTTATATTGGATAAACTTCAGTAAGAATTTTCATGTGATGAGAATCCTAGAAAAGAACATGCACATGTCTCTTAGATCACGGTTCTCAAAGAAAACGAAACTGTGATGTTAGGTGAATTCTAAGAAAGGCCACGCAGAAATTCACGGTGATATATCTAGTACTAGAGAATAAAATTGGAACTTAAAAGCTTCGAAAGGTAAGACGATACCTTGGCCGAAGTTTGTACTTGATTTGAGTTAGTTTAATTGTCTTACATTCGGTTAATCTATGCCTTGAATTATGACAAGTTTTTGTATTTTTTAGAATGCTTCTGTTATGCTGTATATTTGCATTTATTAGAATGTAACAAATGTAACATGCGTATATTGATGGTTAAGCGAAGCTAGACTAAGTTTGTTTTAAACATTTCTTAATATTTATAACGCATGCAGTAGTAATTATCATTTCACAAACTATGATGCAGGTAACCATATAATAATATATCGATATTTAGATAGAGCGTGTGTTACAATATTCACTGAAAAATATTATTCGAGTTTAGTAACGCATGGAAAGTATGAGTTATGTACTTAGTTGTACATGAAACCTTGCAAGGTTGGTCGCACAATAATCTGATTAAATATATGTGAGAGAGAGTGAATAATTTCCTTCACGATCAAGTAAAACTGCAATAATCATATCCCTTGTATTCCTTTAATAGTGTGCACGCACGACACGGCACAATAAAAATTGAAGAAGAAAGAGGAAGAATTCAAGAGTGGACGGAATGAGGAAAGAAAGTAGGACAAAGGAGGAAGTAGAACGGATCAGGATGAAACTGTACCTGGGTGTTGCAATCCGAAATACTTTTGTAAGTTGAATATAAATCACTTGCATCTATGACAATGCTATAAAACAAATGCTATAAATTACAAACGAACACAAATCTTTTCTTTGCTTTATTTGTAACATTGAGCAAATGCTAGAAGGTAAAACGTTTAATCAATGTATGGATACATAAATTAGTTTGACAGCATATACACTAAGCTTATCTACAATCATAACAAAACTTAAGTTTTAAGTCTATAAACCCCTAACCTTTGCAAGCTTGCATGAATGATCCAACCAATATTAGGGTCTATTAACTATTTCAATACATTCCTGCTATGATATGTGTAAAATGTATTAAAACACATTACAATGACTTTGTTCAAAATTGTGATGTACTTTAAAAAATCGAACATGAACCAACAATGTGGCCAATGCACTGATACCTGAAAAAAAGAAATGATAAGTTATAATTTTTCATATGAAATAAATATAGTATTATTCCTAAATGGTGAGTAATGCAATACGCTCACACACTTTGTAGTGGATCCATATTTTAAATTATGTTAGAAAGAGAAAGCCTACGGAGGTGTTTCTTGAAATATAAGTTACTTTTTGAGAGATGTTATATTAACCTGAGAATGAAAAAGTCTCATGTATTAGATTTCAGTGGCTAATAACACAATTGATGTTTAATTCTTCACAATGAACTTTTATAGCTGTCATATATATATATATATATATATATATATATATATATATATATATATATATATATATATATATATATATATATATATATATATATATATATATATATATATATATATATATATATAAAATTTACTGCTATGATGCAATCCTAGCAAATGATTATATATATATATATATATATATATATATATATATATATATATGTATATGTATATATATATATGTATATATATATATATATATATATAAATATATATATATATATATATATATATATATATATATATATATATATATATATATATATATATATATAGATAACACTATACGAATAATTCTGAATGACAATTTATTACAAAATTTATATTATAACAATCTGAGAATTACCTTTCACTCATTTTTGTTACAATACACTATTTAATCCGTGCTCCTATTACATTTTTATGATAAAATCATTACATCAGGTTTGCACTTTATTTTGCAATGATGCAAATTTTAACTGAACTTTGTATTAGATGTATTTCTTCTTGAGTCATTGTGGCGTTATCTTGTGCTATATTGTGTAATATTTGGTTATGACACGATCTTTAAGTCATTTTGGTATTAATTTTAATATCTTCATTTATTAAATAATGTTCACCTACTGATATACCTAACAATGTAAACGTCGATTTATTGCATGATGGAGCGAAGTCATACATGCTGTTTCTTTTTCTTGCTTTACCTCTCAAATTTTACCAGAACTCCTGTAATGACAACGGTGTCTCTCTGTTTCGTTGACCACTCTATTCTATCTTTTGGATACTCCCACGCATTAACAAAAAATGAAAACAATGTTTCTATTGTGGAGCCGCTAGCAACGTATTTCCCTGGACATATACGCACCATCAATACAACCTTGACCCTGTAGGCCAAACCAGATTTCTTGCTTTTGAAGCTACAACAACAAATATATAATGATCAAAGATTGGTTCTGTTCTTTGCATTTCTAACAAAAACGGTGAGTGTTGATAATATTTGAAATGAAATAGCAATTTTAATTCGGAAATACACAGTCACAATATAACTTTTCTACATAGTAATTAAAAGCTATTGAACTAACTTTTGTTACAAATGTAATTAAACGAGCCAGAGCAAATATCTCTGTGTTTAGAATATCACATGATATGATTTCACAATGCTAGTTTACTGAAATTATAAAATTTTAAATTGATTTTATGATGATTGAGCAATATCTTACCCGAAATCAAATAAAAAGCACAGGCCTAAATATTATATGGGTGCATATATCGCTATTCTTTGGCTAATTTAGGAGAATTATTTTACACTTACGAAATTTGTTAATTTGGCAAAGAGAAAGAACAACATTAAGTCTGGAGTACATCTGTATCTATTTTAAAATGCAAACTAGTAATAGACTCAAATATAGATGGCATTGTATAAAGGTATTTGATACTTAGTTGGCATGACAAATGAATGTCTTCTATACATATAGTAGTTATTCAGAATTTAATTTGTTTCATGATTTATCAATGTTAAATGACAACAATATAGAAAATAACTATATTGTTCTTATTTCGAAATAAACGTATACATACATACATGCATGCATACATACATACATACATACATACATACATACATACATACATACATACATACATACATACATACATACATACATACATACATACATACATACATACATACATACTAGTTTCTTGCATGTTCGATATGGTTTATTGGTATTACTCAGAATAATGTCAAATAGATGTATTGATTCCCAACTCCTATTGTAAAACACAATATTTTACACTAGCTTCAAATATAGCATAATGTGTCTTGACCTAAATAAACATAAACAGCAGGATTACCAAAAAGGTCGAGCGTAGACGTCTGTACCGGCATACCATATACTTGGCGATACAAATATCCTCTTCGTGTCATAACCTTGTGGCCCGTTGTTCTCATTGATATGGCCAGGTAATTCAGATATTTGTCTTCCATGCAAATCCGTGTCGCCTAAAGTGAGTATTAAAGTTATTGAAAGACAGTTTATTTTTTTCTTCATGGAAGAGTGGAAGTAATGTGACCATAAAATTAAATTTGTACTTTGCTAAATAACTGACCAAACTATCACAGCTTTTCAGTAGGTCAGTTTTCCTTTGAAGACCTCTATTTCCTGTTGATTTAAAGTACTTTTATATCTAGAAAAATACGTTCCAAGCTCTCAATTTCACCTATCTAGCTTGTGAACGTTTTCGAACTATACTTGAAATGTATCCGTTATGCCTAAAAATACACATATGTTAAATTAACCGTTGGGGTAGGGAGGCGGATATGGTTTCGTTATCATACAATAATGGTTTATATGAAAATGTGCATCTTTGGATTAAAATGTTAATGAATCTATATTAATTGTAATATTTGAAAATTTGTCAGTGCAAATTTCTCCAATTGGACATAAAAGGTCCTGAAACACTAAGATTTAAACACACATAATTAAAAAATGAACTAAATGGTACCTAATATTTTTACACTTTCGTAAAATGTTAATATGTCTGATAGAAAAAGTACTTTAATAATTACCAGGAATTCTAAGACCCAAGCGTAAAACTGACTCCAACCTGGGCACTTCTGTTCCGTGAAAACACAGGTCCCATTTATTATATATTTCTTCTAAGCTCTTTCCTGGCGGGACCCTGCAATGAACCATTCAGTAATAAAATCACATATATTGGACTGAAGCAAGTTTGCAATTTTATAACATGACGCAAATAGTTTTTAAAAGTTTATTTTATTCAGAAAACTGATATCTGTTTCACTACACTAATATCCGAAGCTGTTTACTCTAGTCATTAACTATTTCAGGTCACGTGTCTGCTTTGTCAGTTTCCAAAGCAAAATATGAACCACAGTATACTATTAATAAACTTTGTTTACTTTGACAACATATGCAAATAATTTTTTTGTGTAAAAGGAAAATTCAAGTAGTTAATTCTTTGCTAAAAGTGTGTATGTTATGTCCATTACTTTTCTTTATAAAAATACAACTTGTGTTTAGTTTGTCTAAAGAATATGGTGCTTAAGTTTCCGAAAATGAACATAATGCATTCTACATTTTTACATTTGAAAGCGTCTATCTTATTTTTATGAATACAATGAAAAATTAATATCAATGATAAAAGTAGCATATCATAAAAAAAGTTCAATTACCTTTCATTAACCCTGAAAAAATACCAATCTACAGGGTAATTATAAACGGTGAAGCCAGCACGTCCTAAATATGTTTCGCAGCCATGGCAGTAGCAGGTGTGACCATCACGCTTTAACAACCCGTCTGTGGAAATGCAAATATATATATATATATATATATATATATATATATATATATATATATATATATATATATATATATATATATATATATATATATATATATCAAATGATTATTAAAAGAAATAGTGTACAAGTTAGAATCCCTCGACAAATAAATAGAAGGATAGACAAACAGAAACATGCATGCATACATACATACATACATACATACATACATACATACATACATACATACATACATACATACATACATACATACATACATACATACATATACATACATACATACATACATACATACATACATACATACATACATACATACATACATACATACATACATACATACATACATACATACATACATACATATCTACCTACCTACCTCCCTACATACCTACCTAGCTACCTAGCAAAACATGGATGGCATGAGAAGTGACCAGAGACAGGAAACGAGTTGACAATGGCTACAGGGCGCATCTCTTAACAATATATGTTAACGGTTAGTTCAAGCTTCAAAGGAAAGTCCACGGGGTGAATGGAGAGTGTTCTTATTCGTTCCCGCCATGACAGACAGCTAGAGGAACATTGCTAAGTTTTATTGGATTTTTCCAGAGCGATTTCCAATCAAAAGTGACATAGATGGAGCAATTACAATTCAGACCTGAATGAAACCTCCCGAAATAGGAAGGGTAATTTAAAGATTGTAGATCAATAGGGTTTACTCCGAGAAAGTAGCCACACGTAATCTGGCGGCAGAACATAGAGGTAATTTCTACGGAAAGACAAAGCTTCGAAAAGGTCGGTAAGTTATTACGTCCATTTTGCAGAATATTACGGCATCATAGTTTTAATTATTATTGGTATGTATACTTAATTACTAGGATCCTTTAGCATAAAGAATTACCTTTGTAATGTTTCATTTACATGTGTATTTGAAACATGGGCTTAAGCCTTACTTAGATAATTATTAGATGCCAGGCTTAAATTTGTAGATTGTTAGGTTGTGATGAGAATGAATTTTATAATTCGTTATTAGGTTACTTCGAGTAAACCAGTGCATGTATTAATGCGTTATGTTAGACTTTACACATGCTTCAATTGTGAATTTGGAAACATGGTTAAATTATGCAAGATAAGTTACTATGGATGCAATCATATTAAAGATTGGATATTTGCGTACTTTGCATGAGTTGTAAGGTGACGAAATGCTTCTCATTATTGCGATATTGTTTAGTATAACTGGATTCGCAATATGTACTGATATGACGCAATTTATTGATGTATGCATAAGAAGTAATTCATACCGTGCTGTATTAAGACATTTGCTTTATCAAATAAGAACGAAAAAGTATTTCTATGCGAAGAATTCGTGACCGAAGAAATTATATAACCGTTATCTGATGATAGGTTGTGCGTAGTGTGAGATGAGAGGGCGAAGGATAAAGATTATATCGTCCTTGTGTTTTCACAGAAAGCCTTTTAGGGGACAAGGAACTTCCGGTTCCATTGGATCCAAAGTCTTTAGGAGTTGGAGACGGAATTCGGACTGTAGGAGGAGAAGGATCTTGAAGAAAAGTCGGAGACGAAGCTGAGAAAGTATTGGGAGAAATAAGAGAGAGAAAGGATACAACAGATAAGTAGAAATACAAGCACAGGTGGAAATCAATCTCACTGCTAATCAAGTGATGCAGTAGTCTTTATTAAATGATCAAGCGGAAGGAATGTAATTGGGAACTTGAATCATTTGATTGTTGAATTGTTCTTAAATTGTTAGTTATTGAATTTCATCCATATTTAGTATATTTGGCTATCTAAGCGTCAGCATTGCTGACAGTGGGCTAGGAGCTTTACATATATCTTTCCCTAAATTTGACTTCCAACAAAATAGAGACTGTATTGCACTTCTATAATTGTTTAAATAAAATATTGAGAGCACCCTACCCCAACCATATAGTTAGTCACAGTGTAAGTAGGCGTATGAAGGACGTAAAAGTAAATAGGATAATAGGCTAACGGTTACGATAAGAAAACGCTCTAAAAATCGTTGTTTTCGTCATATAAAAAGCAATCAAATTGAAAGTGCATACTTTATGATCCAAATGTCCAAAGAGATGATCGAATAAGACAAAAAAAACATTTCTAAAAATAACCTGTTCAAAGTATCGCATTGAAATAATATTCAGTATATTTTAAGGAAATATTTTATGAGAGGCCAGATGGTGATGACTAAATAATAAAATTTGTGCTAGTTGTGGATGTTGTCGATAACGTGTCGGAATGATCCAGTTATAGCAAAATAAATATTAAAATCTTTAACAATCTACAAAAAACACGCATGTTCAAGTGATTATATATATATATATATATATATATATATATATATATATATATATATATATATATATATATATATATATATATATATATATATATATAATATATCGCTGAGTATCTGAAATTATACTTTTCATGTAAATTCTTTAAATATAATCTCCAAATCTTTAGTAATGGATTAGAATCAGATGGTTTGACTAAAGGTGTTTTTGCGCCAATTTATAAAGGTGACAAAACCGATATATCAGATTATTGTCCTATTATTGCATTTAACCTGTTTTCGAAGACTTCACAGCTATATTTAATCTAATTTTCGTGATGATAATGCAATTATTTCTATCAATCAGGGTGGACCCTAGAATGACTATTCTACAATAAACAATATTTTTCGTTTGTACCACTTTATTGAACTTTTTTTATCATAAAGAAATGTATTGTATTTTAATGGTGATTTTACAAGTGTTTATATTAACACATGGAGAGTGGATTATTCTATAAATAGTACTCGTTATAAGCGGAATGTGCTTAAATATTATAATGAGTATATATAACGATATAAAGTTATCTGTCCATGCAAACAACAACCTTTCCAACCTCTTTTAAATCCTTTGACATGTATATTGGTGTGGAAAGTCAGAGTCTAAATTCTACTGAAGAATTTGCAGAAGCCAGCCCTGTGTAGCCTTTTTAGTACAGGGCATGTAAAACTTAAAGGGCCTCTCTTCGGGATAGACCTTCCTAATTCAAATAGGATAATGATTTATCTTGCCTGTAAGTGCTAGTATAACAGTTTTACGTCTTTGATCGCTGACAAAAATGAAGTATTTATGAACTTTTGCTCTGTTTTCTCCACTTTGCAATAGCAAACGACTACGTAAATCTGTCTACCTCTACATCAATGATGCTTGAGCCTCAATTATCGACTCTAATACTTGGAATTTCTGATGATATAAATCATTTGCCTATCTATTTCATCTAATTTGTCTTTTCGATAGTTTCTACTATTTCATCTTTAATTATTTCTGAAATAACATGGTTTTCTTCAAAGATGTCGTAGAAGAGAACAAATAAATAAAAAAAAAATTCTTTCTGAGCTGACATGCATATATTATTTAGTTAGCTAATATATATATATATATATATATATATATATATATATATATATATATATATATATATATATATATATATATATATATATATATATATATATATATATATGATTGAAGTCTTGTCTAATCAAACCTCAAATCACTGCAATCTATTTTAATCCTTATTTAAAAAGTATGCTAAAATGACCAGGACGTAGTCGAAAAAATATTTGTATTCATTATTTACCAGTCTGTACAAGCATATTCGTTTCACTTAACAAATTATCTTATCGGATTCAGAAATACAAAGGCTTTTCTATTCTTCCAAATACATATACTCATGTCTAAAACACACTTGATCTTTTTTTGTTTCTCGATATTTTGTTGTTGTTTAATAATGCTTACCCGAGTATTGGACAATTGATGAGTATGCATTTTTCAAACATCTACGTTATTTTATTTTGTTTCTCCGTAAGTGGATAAGATGTTAAACGTTATATAATTGATTGTGCTTAATTATTGAGCAGAAGCACACTATTTTAAAAAGTGTTAGCCTAAATAAAGATCTGTACAATGAATACAAAGAGGACGTGTACAAAAAGAACACTCACGTTACAGTGTGACTATATGGCTGTTCTTCGTCACATAATTATTGTATGGTTTCCTTCGACTATTGCCTCATTCTGGAAGCCATACATTAACTATATCTGGCATAAATTGTACGGTCATTGAAGTTTTTCTTATATTTATACTTTTTAAACCATTCCTACATTACGTTTTACATTCATAATAATCGGCATGAAAATGCATTGTATTATGACTTTGGAAGAAACAGGTGTGAAGGTAATTAATATGGCATTGTCAGATGTGTAGCTAATTTGTTTGTAAGATAGTCGTGAAAGAGTTTAACCTACGATCTCATATAGTAGTGATCTGGAAGATCCCATGATGCATTGGTCAATGCATTGTCATCGTTTTTGTTAACCAATCAGGCAACCACAAATTCACGTCTGTTGTAAAGATGTTATAGTCATTCAGCTTATGAAGACCATCACTCTAATATGAAATTGTTATGCTTTCTCAAGTATTCTGTTTAATTTGTTTACCTCTGTTTTGCTAATATCTCATATTGCCTTCATTTCTTAGGGCACTTTCTTAGGTGTTGAATTATAGGTCATGATGTCATTAAGTTTCATATTCTTTGTTAAGGTCCTAAGATCTAATGCAGAATCTACAGGTATGTTGTCTTTCAGTGTCTAATGAATAAACCAACTATAGGTTATCATACAATGAGTAAACGTTACGTTGCACGTACATCATACAATGTCTCATATGTCACCAATAGGTTGTTATATGACGTCTTACAAGTAAATCACACCTAAATTGTCATATAGCGTCTTATAAGTAAATCACAAGTAGGTTGACAAATAACGTCTTATAAGTAAATCACAATTAGGTTGTCAAATAACGTCTTATTAAATCACACGTAGGTTGCCATATGACGCCTTAAAAGTAAATCACACGCAGGTTGTCATATGACGTCTTATAAGTAAATCACACGTAGTTTCGCACATAACGTCTTATAAGCTAATCACACGTAGTTTCGCAGATAACGTCTTAACAAGTAAACCACACACAGGTTGTCAAAAACCTCTAAAGTAGGTCGTCATATGATGTCTAAGTAAATGACATCTGAGTATTCATTCAACTTTCAATACGCGTTGATTGTTTACTCTTGTGTGATTTGGTTTTTATAACGTAGATTTAGCAAATTTTCAGTCATATCGCTACGACATCTGCAATGTGACAATTCATATTGATGTCAAGCACTGGGACAACATGCCGCAGATATGTAGCATCGTTTCCCACCCAGAGACAGTATCCTGACACCAGGCCGACCATCCCAAACACTACCCTCATAATGCTGAGCACCAAGCGAGGAAGCTGTTATTACCATTTTTGTAAGTCTTTGGTATGACTCGGCCGGGGATCGAACCCACGACCTCACTCATCCCAGGCGGACGCTCTAACCACTAGTCCACCAGATCGGTTTGTTTTGTTTACTCTTAATATTATGCAAAATATATATAAAGGCCAAATAATTGGACATGTTCAATATACAAGTCGACAAAAACACTTTATATAAATTGATATATTTTTCTTCATTCCTGAACGTATCTTAAATATATATTGATTTTTCAGCATATATAAAATTGCATAATGGGTTTATTGCAAAACAGAGAAAAAATTACGGATGAACAATAACCTAATGCAATACAAACACTGGGTTGAAAAATTTTATTTACATCTATAACGTTTGATAGTGCAGGTTTTCTATTTCTTAATCTTGGCATTTCTAGAAACAATTGTAGGTTGAATGTGATTCAATAATATCATGGATTTGAAATGTCACGCAAATCTCCATAAATAAGTTAAGTTGTGCTGAAGATTTCACCAATAGAATGCACATCTTTGCGCAAGATATAATACTTGTAACAAGAAAAATGTGACTCTTAAGGAAATCTACACAGTAATTTTCTTCAATAATCATAAAAAATTGTCGATGGTAAAATGATATAGTAGGCTCTTATAATTGAAACATATATGAATACAATATTTTGTCTCCTTGCCTCACAAAAGGTAGCTAAATGTATGTTAGGCTGGTCTACAATTTGGTGGACGTTCCATGATTAAAACGTTTGCTCATTGAACTGGACTGAATTATGAAAAATGTGTGGTTCATTGCGACCAATAGACCTAAATGTTATTATGGCCATGAAATTTGATCCAAATAAGTATTATCTTTATATGGTCTTTGAAAAACCTTTTACACGCATATTTGCAAACAAATATTAACAATCGCGAGTACCACTCTCTCGCAATTGTATTCCATTTGTGTTAATGTCTAAAAGCAAACTTACCCCAGACTAATCTCTCTCTCTCTCTCTCTCTCTCTCTCTCTCTCTCTCTCTCTCTCTCTCTCTCTCTCTCTCTCTCTCTCTCTCTCTCTCTCTCTCTGTATATATATATATATATATATATATATATATATATATATATATATATATATATATATATATATATATATATATATATATGGCACACATGGGAGTAACGGAAGACCTAATTTTGTCCAATATTAGAATACATACCGAGTGCTCATCAAGATAACTCTAGGTATCCGTGGCAAATGTTTGCAAATCACGTGTTATCATCATAAAGAGTGCAAACTGTTTCCAACTTACAACATAGAAACACGTTCCTTTAACCACGATCTATGTTAGTCATATACCTCATTTCCTTCATGCCCTTCGAATCACTATATGGTTACCTGACGAGAGCTTCATTGTTCCAAGTTGCTATCCAAGGGCATGTCCTCTACCCAAAGGGCAGCGCTCATGATGTGTATTGGTTATATATCTGATTTCATCTCATCGACGCCACTAAGTTTATACATAAGTATTAGGTATGTATCTTATAAGTTTCCGATTCATGAACCAGGGCAGCATTCCCAAAAGGATCCCTCATCACGCAAGATTCATATGATATAATCCAAACCCATAACAGATGATAAAGCAATGGTATTTACGATGACAGAAACCATACTTCAGAACTTCATCTTCAATATCTAAAATATTTTGATTTTTAAATCAATTATCCCACCCCACCCCACTCCACCCCACCCTCACCACATCACCCCACCAAACCCTGTTCCAACCACAAAGGATGATTAAAATCATTGGAGTCACCCATAATCATATCCGAACGTTTCCAGTCTGTATGTGTAATGATGTAGGAGATACACAACTACAACTGGACAGGCACGAGAGCATTTTTTCCAAAAGCGCTGGGATAAAAGGTAAGTTCATTGTAGGTTTTGGGAGTTGTTTTTCTTTCTTGATTTTTTTATAGGAAGATGTGGACGGGCTTATTGTTTTTTTTTAAAAAAAAAATGTTTGTTGAAAACAATTATGAAAATGTATTAAAATCATGTCAATGCTTAGAGGAGAAAATGATTTGACTGGTTGACAAAGTGCATCTGTCTTGAAACACGTTATAAATGACATGATAGAAGGATTGTTGGTTGGTTGAATTTTTACGGCGCACCAGCACAAAGAGGCCATTTAGCGCCTTACAAAAGGTTATATCCTTCATTATGTACAAATGGTAAAAAGGTTCTGTATCGGACAGCGATATGAAAACAGATAGCTAAAGGTAAAACGATAAAAATGGTAACGGTGATAAAAAATAAAGTTTCCCCGAACAACTGGGATTGCAAATAATGTATGATAACGAAGACATATGAAAGGTAATTAACATCTACATATATAGCACATAAACATGTTTAAGATGATAACATAACATTTATAACTTATGATGTGTTTACTTCCTTAAGGAAGTCTATAACATAAGAAATGCTAACTGTATCAAAGAGCTCCCTCATGTCTTGCACATTGTAATATTGATTACGTGTAGATTGGAGGTCGTAACACTCGAGCATAAAGTGCTTAACTGTGAATGGTTCATTGCAAGATATGCATTCTGGTGGGTCTTCTCCTTTTAGTATGTAGGAGTGGGTTAAATAAGTATGGCCGATTCGAATTCTAGCAATGACTACCTCCTCCCTACGGTCGACTCTGTAGGAATGAGTCCATTCTCGTAGGATTGGCTTGATGGTATGAAGTTAAAGTTGATGACATGAAAGACACAATACATGTATATGTATTTGAACTTAGAGATATAAATTACAGCTACAGAAATTGTCTACAATGACATGATTTCTAATTTTCAATACCAACTAGACTTCTGTAACAACAATAAATAGACAAATTTACATATGTGTTTTCCTCCGAGTAAGTGGAAAGAACGAGTGTGATATGGCGAAGAAATATCGAGGCCTTCAGGCATTTGAATTTGTTTTCTACGAGGAATCATACGAGCTCTCGGAAAACAACATTTATTTGGTATTGTATCTATTATATATTACCTTTTATTCACATTTTTTAAAAATGAATTTAAAGTACACTTTAACAAAACTAAATTGGGCGTTTTACGCTTACATTATATATAGTGTGCAACCCTCATGATGTACATTTATTTAAGCTTTTTTAAACTTTAGTCTGTATTTCAAATTTAATCTTTAGCCATGGGGTTATAAATATTCTGCATGGGACAAATCAATGCTGTCATGTGCATGTTTATGTTTATATTGCTTCTCAAAATGATCACAGGTTTAGGACCAGTAATTTACCCTTTCTTTTACACTCTGCTTACTTAACTGACTCTCCATTTCCAAGGAAACGTCACGGAACATTTTACTGACAAACAACATCTAAATGCAATCAAGTTGTTACAGAAAGCTCATTAATTTACAGTATTTTTAAATTCTCTACTTTTATGTTTCAATTAATGCCAGAAATAAAATCAAACATGAAATGATAATTTATGCATAGAATTAAGAAATGAAATATTCTCTTTCCAACGCGCGGACTAAATTTTCATATTCATTTGAATATATTGTAAGAGGAGAATTATGAGTAATATTGCAATATTGATCTGTTTGCTCTTTTCCAATTAATCAATGACAAGAATTTAAATTGTAAACATACATATCTGTTCTCAGTGATCTTTTAAATCTGTACATAACATATGCAATGCTTTTAATTTTACTCCAAATCAAAACAGCCGCTGCTCTTATTGGTACCTCTACCTTTATGATGCAATTGTCAGTAAATACGTAGACATACAAAGCAAATTCGATTCTTCTGTAATTATAATAAACAAATTATAAGTCCCTACACTTAAACTTGCTCCTAATAATGATCTAATTCAGCAGGTCATATTGTTGTAAACTATAAAGCTTAATTTAGCTCTTTCATTGATAAGATGATTTACATTGTGGAATGTTTCATGACAATTAAACATGGGGTAAAGTTTTGTACAAACAAGATACTGTTCTAACTATGCCTTGAATCTTGACATGAGATCGATCGCATGCGTTCCATACTTTGTACTTTTTAAAAATTAAATTCAAGATTTCAGCGGCAAAGTATTTGTTCTCTCTCTCTCTCTCTCTCTCTCTCTCTCTCTCTCTCTCTCTCTCTCTCTCTCTCTCTCTCTCTCTCTCTCTCTCTCTCTCTCTCTCTCTCTCTCTCTCTCTCTCTCTCTCTCTCATTGAAATGATACTATGCAACCAGTTTCAACTGTGAAGTCATTGTTAAATATTCTGTCAAAGATAGTGTTGCCCAACTCAGAGAACTCTAATTTATTGGTCTAGGTACCGTGCACTGCACCTTACCTTCTCTTTCCCACTTAACAAATATAACTGAATCTCTTAAACTTATAAGCGGTTATGGCATTTTCCAATAAATTTAAAGACAATTTCAGTAAATCATTCCTTGTAAGGTTGAACGAGTATATAATAAATTTCACAATATCTAAATGAAACGTCTTTACAACTACTCTATTAATGTTTTATGAAGGACGTTTGATGCATGATATAATTTTCTTCATTTAGTTTTGGTAACCATGAATCTAAGCTGTTTGCGTTGCAATTATGGATAAACCATAAAATGCATATTAAAAATGGCGACTTTGTTTAGAATTACAGTTTGATCAAAGTAGGTTAGACACAAAACCCTGCAGGAATAATTTGAAGTCAGACTTCACTGTCGCCTTTTGTGTTAAAGTTTAAAGTTGTCTATTGGAGTTATTTGTACATTAAGTAGAGACCTTTTAAGGAAATATGCCCAGGCTAGCCCTCAAAATAAACCAATAAAGGAGTTAGAAGAGGTCACGTAGGTCATATAGCCTTCTCAGTAATACCTGGTCAAAACGTGTGTCTAACTCGCAAAACACTATTCAACTGAGTTGGTAACATTTAGGCTAATCTCAAGAGTACAGTTCGTTCTAGTGTTTCTGAGCTAGCGCAACAATACAATAATGGAATTTAATGGAATAACTTGTTTTTAATGTTCCCTAAATGAACTGAAATGATATCGCCGTATTAAAGCTTGTCAAAAATGATAATGCTGCATCGTAGCTTCTAGAATTGAATTATATAAAAGACGAAGACAAGTAGGGGTGGAAAATTAATGTTCAAGAAAAGTAATTAATTATGCAGTGAACTTCTAAATTGAATCAGGAAAAGGTATTAATAGTAGAGTCGACAAAGGCACATTTAATGTTACCTGTTTATATCATGACGTGGCTTCAAAACAGATGATAATTTAGCTCGTGTGTGTGTTTTAAAGTTCTTAGTCCTCTTACATAGATTAGAATGTTCATATAAGCATTATATTTTCAAATGTCTTTATGGACAGACAACAGAAGGCTGTAAGTGACTATGGGTAAATGTAGTGCTCTACTTTATTCAAATTCTCAAAGATCTATTATATCAATATGTGGATTATTTTCTTAAGGATACCGAAGATAAAAAAAAAACTTGATTAATGTGACATAACAATTACCAGTGCTTGCAATAATTTAGC
This sequence comes from Potamilus streckersoni, assembly GCA_016746295.1. Taxonomy (NCBI): domain Eukaryota; kingdom Metazoa; phylum Mollusca; class Bivalvia; order Unionida; family Unionidae; genus Potamilus; species Potamilus streckersoni. The sequence continues at coordinate 165,412 of JAEAOA010002123.1, forward strand.
AAACCAAATTAAAACAGTTAATTGAAAGAGATTTTAGATATGACATATCGAGGAAGACATTCCATAGGTCAGAATAATAGCAAAGCCTTTAGATAAATTAGACAATTGAGAACATAATCACACGAATAGCATGCACTATATAGCAATTTATACAACATCTCTTACAAGAAGAACGTATCAATAATATGACTTAGAACAAAGTAATAGTCTTTTTTAAACAAATACAAAACGTTTGTGTCACCTTCCAATGAATCGAAGTACTCATGCATTGAACAGTATCTGCAGCTTGGTTTAAATGTTTTTGTTTTCAGAATTCATTAGCTTTCCAGTTTTGTCGACATGATACAGGAAAATGAAACTCTACATATAAAAAATCACTACAGAGGACGTCCAGGTATAATGGAATAAACTGAAGCATGGTGAAGCGGGGATGAATGTTTTATCTAGGCATTAATTTATATCCATAATTGCACCAATATTAATAATAGTATTGTTGTTACAACTCTATGGTCTTAAAGTAAGACCTAAACTAAGTAACACTAAAGAGTGAAATCAATCAAGTTTTCTAAACTTCAACAAATAATGTGTTTGCATACAAGACTAATTTAAATTTTTAAAAAAACTAAGGTTGTGTGAATTGATTGCCAAATAGTTCTAACATTCACATCATAACTTTATCCACCATGTTAAATGCATATCCACTTTGTCCGTAATTCAAGCGTGTGACAAGGTCATTTTTATGTGAATCATGCTTTGAACGAATCGAACATAATTAACATAGATATTATCCGAAGTTCGTCGTTTTCAAAATAGATCTAATTAAGATATAATCCAAAGTTCTTAGTTTACCTTTCTGAGACGCCCTCATACCAACTTGTAGCATTTACTCATGTGTGTGGCTATATTGTATAAGTCTTGCAGTTTACTATATATTCTTTCTCGGTCATCTTGATCGAATCAAGTCCATCTTCAAATTCTGTTTTTCCAGATGACACATGATTGTCTTCTGATACGTTAGTCTTCGTCACACACGTGTTTATAAATGTTCGTCATCTTCTTCGGTAACAGCGGTAGTTGCCCGAATTTATATACAAAAATTTCAGATAACTTCAATAAATCTAAATAGAACTCAAAAGCAACTGAGTCACTTTGCCATATCTGAAATTTGCATTAATACTATGTACATAGAAATGTTATTTATGTGCTGCACATATGTTGTTGGCAAGGACAAGACAGTTCTGTGTATTTTTGTAATTTGTAGTAGTTCTCCTAATTTAATAGCAAAGGTAGGATAATAATTGTTATCGTAAGTATTAACGAAATTATTTCTTCCTCCACTTTTCTCTTCTTTCGTTATATTCGTTAGTAGTAGTAGTAGGCTGTGTAACTGGTTACATTCTCGTCACTGTTGTGTTGTGGTTGGTACATCTTCAAAATAATTAACTGTACTTGTTCAAAATTTTGCGTTTTACTTACATGGCAAATTCAACGATTCTATGAATCTTCGAGCCAGGTCTTCCAAAAGGCACATCGCTTGCTGATTCTGAAATGAGTTTCTTGCATTATATAATGTTGCACAATTGTGCGAAGCAATAGATTTTGGTAGCATTAGTAGGAAACATATTAGAGGTAGTTAGAAGAAGAGATGCCACTATGAACATTAAATGCACTAATCAATATATTCGTCATCCATGAGGAGCATAGTCACCGATGTTCTTGAGTTTATGGAACTATCAATCGTTTCCAAGTCATAACTCGTGGACATACGAGTAAGGTTAGACTGTGATGTTAATAACATTGGTATATCGTAACATTGTATGTCATGAATGGTAGTGAATGGGAATCTTAATAGTTACCAAAGTATGAATAAGAGATCGCCTCGGGTGTGTCATTTTATTAAAATGGCATTTCTTGACATTTTGGAAATATCTGATTTACGACCCCGCTTACCTGCACTAACTAACCTTCACCCACCAGGCAATAAATCAAAATTTATTTATGACTATGTCATAACAAGTGACTCAAATCATATCTCAGGGTTCACGAGTTCTACGTTTAAGAGTTGCTCGAGACTATCTTTACATTTCCTAAGACACAATGTGTATGCCGTTCAAAGGATGTCAAGGTGTCTATTGATAGTAAAAAATCACGATGTCTCTCAGTGTATCCCTATCCCAAATCTCTGTCAATGCGTTCTCTTCCAAATCTCTGTCAATCCTTCCCCATCTCCCATCATTCTCTCGATGTGTCCGAATTCCTAATCTCTGCAAATTTGTCACCACATCCAACCTCTCTCTAGATTTGTCTCCGTCCGCAGTCGCTTTTATATGCGATGGAACAAATAATAACACTGCTTGGCTATGTAAGTAATATAACTCCATCAAATAAATTAATGCGTAATATATACTATCACTGTGCATTTTAGCTTTATTGTTTTAATTGCAAATTTTGATACAATACATATATAAGATTCTAACTCATTATGTCATAACTGCGTTCAAACTCGTATGCAGTAAAGAGATAAGGCGTGCTGTTTTAGTGAATTTGTATCAATGAGGAGTGTCTTTATATAGTAACTAAAATCCTTTTGGTAAAGAGTAGTAAAAACAGGTTAAAACACTCCTAAGCACTGGTAATAAGCAACATAGTCTTGATTTTGTTAAAGTTAGACTTACTTGTTAACTACAATACCGTTTTTAACTGTATGCACGTTTTAGGTTTGCATTGTGCTGCCCTCGCGCAGTATCTTGGCCTAAGTTTTTATATTTGTTTCTTTTTGTGTTGAGATTTGCAAGAAAATCGGACAGTGATAAATGCATGTTAAATAATATACGCATAAAGTTGATGTTTACTTCTATTTGCATAATTAGCGTTGATGTCTGCGTTTGTTTGAATTGAATATATGTCTACACTTGTTTATTAGGCTAGAGTGTTTTTAAGACGAGAGGTTAATTTGTTTATAAAAATATTAATGTTTTATTTTCTTTATATATTATGTATCCATTTTAGATCTTACTGAGTATTGGATGACTGTGAATAGAATTTCTAATTAAGTTTTGATCGAATCAATAAAGTTAGCTCCATAGGTTAAGCTGTTTAATCTTGTCACATGTACAGGTTTTAGCTGTCTGAGTTAATACGTTCTACGACATTATTGAATTCAGACTTAATAACCTGATATCTGTTAATTAAATCTTCATTGTATATTGCTTAATACATACCTTGCAATGTTTATAATTTAATAATTACAATTATTTTAGTTGGGAAGAACGTGTTTGTGTGATCAGGTTCATCTGCGTTAATTTTTATATATAAACAAACAATTCTATAAATATCCCAAATTATAAAAATAGAATTAGAGTAAAATATAGAAAATTAATGAAAGTGCTACTAGCGAACACAGGCACACTGTCTGAATGGGTACAGTTAATCATGCATATAATGTGTCAGCGGGACTATCTGTCGCGGAATTAAGTGTCAGGCATTAACTGTCGCGGGATTAACTGTCGTGGGATTAAATGTCCGTACACCTGGGTACATATCGAACGGTTTTCACAAAATAAACCCTATGAGTTATATTTCTTACATGGATATATGTGATAACATTGAACTATCTATGAGTAAATCGCATAATCATTTAAAATACGCCAACTACTCCAGTTAAACAGGAAGAATATCAAAGGCTAAAACGATATTATTCTCTCTCTCAAAAAAAGAAAATTTCTTAATTGTCGAGGGAAACTCAAACTCTACAGAGCAAAGAACAATATACGATACAATGGGCTTCAGCAACTTCACTGTGGCTAATTTCAAACAAAACTATATTATGTGTAACTGAATAATGTGGTTGGGGGATGCTAACAATATGACACCTGGACCCGTAGTCCTTTGTGGACATTAATAGTTGTAGGGTGGGGTGCTATCAGGATCGACATCCTGATGTGTAGGGCTGTTGGAACCACAGCTCTATAAGTATTTACCGATATTCCTGATTCAATTACAACGAGCTCTTTTCTGTTTTTGTTTCTTTTCTGTTACAGTCTTTAGACTGCCCATCACTATAATTGTTTACCAACAGTCGCAATTTGATTTGCAACGGGCTCCTGTGGTTAGGGTAGCATGTTTTGAACATGGAAGTATGTTTAAAGGAACGACATGAGGCTACTCACAAATTTATACAGTGGTGAAACTGATAAATGGATCTGAGGCCTATAAGAAAATCTCCAAGCTTAGTGTTACTTTTACGTCTATAGCGCAGCACATCGTTTGCTTGGACTTCAGACAAAAATTAGAATGCGTAGGGAAAGTTAGGAAGTTAAAATAGGCTACTACTGGTGTATTTGTAACTATTATTTGAAACTGAATCATTGGCAGTCGGGAGATGCTAATAATATAACTCCTGGACCGGTAGTCTTTCGTGGACACTAGTAGTTGTGGGGACTAGGGTGCTATCAGAGGTGATATCCTTATTTGTAGGGCTGTTGGAACCATAGGTATATTACCATTTACCGAAAGTCTTAATTCAGTTACAACAAACTCTTTTGAGGTTTTTCCTTGTTACAATCTTTAGACCTCCCACACCCTGAATTGTTTAATTGGATTTGCAACAGGCCCCTGTGGTTAGTTTATCATGTTTTGAAATTGGAGATATGTTTAAAGGAACGAAATGCAGGTACTCACAAATCTGTACAGTGATGGATCTGTTAAATAGATCTGAGGCCGTATAAGAAGGTATCCAAGCAGTGAGTTACTTTTACGTTCCCAAGATCGACACGTATTTTCCTTGGAAAGTTGACGTTAGACAAATTATAACGCGTAGGGAAAGTCCCAAAGTTAAAATAGGCTACTACTGGTGTTTCAATCGTATAGGATTAATCGAGAAATCCCTATTTCCATAAATAGCTACGTCCTAAAAAACCGAAATATCTATTAATAACGTGAACGAATGTATAGTAAAAGTGATATAATGTATTAAAATAGAAGCAAAATAAGAGTCAAATAAATAATAGAATTAATACTAACATGCGATTTTATGACAACAATGTTGTTTATCTCCCTTTATCATTGTAAAATCTATCAGTTACCGCACTGCGTAGAAAATAACGCCAAAATATATTGTAGTTTATAGGGTTAATTATGTTTAATTAACTATAAGTTCAGACTTAGTAACCACATACAAGTTAAATCTGTGTTTTATAACATTGAGTGTTCAATTCTATGGTACGGTTATGGTGATCATGATGTGTTGTTTTCTTTTAAATTTAGTGGATAACTGGGCGATGTTGCTTTTAAATTATATTTATCTTGTAAGTGGATAGGGAGTCGGTGGGTATCGTAAAGATAGCATCCCAGAGGTGGGCAGGAGGCCATTTACTGAAATTTCGTAAAGTTTAGGTACTGTCTCTGTAAATGTACGATGTATCCCATTCATATTCATATAGAACATAACAATTGCTTACAATATTAAATATGAATGTAAAGTTTCAATTACATGTTGTTTTTTTATATCGCTACTCACCTTGTGTATATATTTACTTGTCAATGCCTGAAACAGTAAAACAGTATTAAAATCCTATATATCAGACGAAGGCATACGTACAAATGTCATAATCAGCTGGTCTATTTGGATTTTAAGGCAGGTAAAAATAATGATGATGTAACAAGGAAGTTGTATTTTGAATCAGGCGAAACTATTTTCAAAGAAAGTTAGTTTCGATTTGGAATCTAATATGGAAAGGATAATCTGTGCATTGTAGTTTCAGTTTTGGGACAGGCGAAAATACTTATCTGTATAAAGATGTATATATCGAATAGGTTCCTTCTAACAGAAACTTTGCACTCATTTATCGTGCATTCTCACCATATGGAACTGAACTTTTGCTGGTAATTGCAAATTAATTTCCGTGCATATTCAGAAATGTGAATGTATACACATGATGATAATGTTAAGTTTAAATGATAGAGTTTCTGGGTCAATCATTTTGACACTGACATTGCTAAATATTTATCCATATCTGACATATACTGTCTTCTGTTTCAATGTAGATGTTAATTTCCTTCATTTGTAGCCTATACTTAATTATCTAATAGTTTTATACAAATATGTAGATATGAATACATAACTTCACTTACGTCTGATGCAACTGGCGCAAAGCTTTTCAATGTAGAACGAAATATAACTGAACCAAAGATGCAATTTGTTGGACTCATGTATGCAAAATATTTGGAAGAATAGATACAATATAGAATATATCGACATTAAAAGAGGTACCTCCACAAAGAAAAAGCTTATGTTTTTATTTTAAAACACATTTTTAATTCAGAGAGAGAGGGGGATTCTTTAATCTATATGGGTTTCATCTAGATCAGTTTAGGTGTCCAAATCGACCTTTATCATAACTTGTCTTTTATATAGTATGATAAGGTTATAATAAAACAGTTAATATATACTAGTTGTAAGCGGGAATATAACTCTGAGCGTGTAATGACATCTATCGCCTAATTTTCGTGTAAACGCGCCCTATTCCACTCTTCAATGAACTTCAATATGTCTGTTTGATGTGATGATTTCAAAATGTAAAATTGATAATCGACTATTGTACATGTTTCTGGTAGCATGAATAAATAATAACCATTACTAATCCTTTCCAAATAATGATTCTTTAATAACGTGGTTTTACAACTATGCGGATTTATATAATACAACCTATACTCACAGAGTAAATTATTTCATACAGCTTTTATTCCTGTACATATTTATCTGAAAGGTATTATAGACCGACATAGTAAATTACTCTATACATATTTTAGAATTTTCTTTCTATGAAACAAATCTTTCAATATCGAATGCTCCTGACAAATGTCATGATATAATCGAGTAATACATGGATATTATATTATCGAGTACTACAAGGATATGATATTGTGTAATACAAGGATATGAAATTATTGAATAATGCAAGGAACCTTTAAATAACTTTTAATTTCTATCGTTAATATATTAGCAAATGCGAGATATATCGCAATAAATGGAAACATCTATTGAATACTTACAAACCTGACTGACCTTTGAACCACAAAATAACTAAACAGTAATGATGATAATGTGTGTACAATAGCTTATCATATATCACAATGAGTCAAAAATCAGCCATTTTATAAATTGTTTGGCATTTATTATTTTTAAAGGTAGAAGAAAGGTTGAATAGGTCATAATATCAATTTAAATAAAATTAATTACAATTCGATATATCAGTCAATGTTATGATACATTTTGAATCTGTTTCCTGTGACAATGATGAAGCAAAGTAATACTATTTAGGACATACTAGTAATACTTAAGTGGATGTTAACAACAACAGCATGAAATCAGAACTATGAATTTAATATGACCATTTTTATTTTACCTTAAAGTAGATATTCATCACTCGAAGAACTGAGTTTCTCGTACCTGAAATGTTAGTAAAGCAACCGATACGTGTGTGTGTAGGTATATATATAAATATATATATATATATATATATATATATATATATATATATATATATATATATATATATATATATATATATATATATATATATATATATATATATATATATATATATATATCTTCTGCGCGTGTGTAATTTTGAGCAAGGTACTTTCGATTTGTGGCAGATATAAATAAATTTTATCTCAGCAAACTTGTTTGTTTCGTGTTGTGGTCAGAGTTTAATATATATATATATATATATATATATATATATATATATATATATATATATATATATATATATATATATATATATATATATATATATATCGAAAATTGTTATCAGTTATAAGTCAACCATATTATTTAGTGCACTGCGAGTTTTAAATGAACAATTGAAAAGAATGTAAATGATCAAGCTGATTACAATATGACCTAGTTGATATGTAGGTATGCTTGTCAACTTTATGTTGCCTTTACTAGATAAAAGTCATAAGGAAGTCTTTTGAAACTCAAGCAACGTGTTGTATACAGTAATAATTTATGAATGCGAATCCAAATAATTTCGGCTATATGCCTAGAGGTTGGTAAAATATCATTCAAGTATTCCTATATATATATATATATATATATAGTGTGTGTGTGTGTGTGTGTGTGTGTGAGAGAGAGAGAGATAGAGGGGAGACAGAATGTTGATAGAGAAAATGTGTGACGTGAATTCCTGTTGGTAGAGAGAAAGTGGGATGGGAATTTATATTGCATTTGCGGCTACATGATAGAATAGAATAAACAATAACACCGAAAATGACATCAACGGCAGGACAGCCAATATAACATCGTTATTACTCATCCACTACTTCAACCTTTGATAATAATAATAATAATGATAATAATAATAATAATAATAATAATAATAATAATAATAATAATAATAATAATAATAATAATAATAATAATAATAATAGCCCTCTGTAATAATGCTCAAGAAGCAGCAGCAATGTAACACCAAAAACTAATTAAAAATATTTAGTACCATCCAATTACTTATTCTTTTTAAATGTTGTAGTAATTGCTAAGGGGTTTAGCGACGTAAAGGCTTGGGTATTACTTAAAATAACGACCTCTTCGTTCATCTCGACACATAATATGCGAATATTTACATTATGTGTTTATAGAATTACTCTAAAATAGAGCATAGAGTCATTAGATCTAGAAATAGGACATGTCATGAAAACATTCGTGTCAGCTGATTTGCAGAATAAGGCAAGTACGCCTGTATATGATTCATGAATTTTTTCAGTCGATTTACGGAAAACCAGAATTACGTCTGCACACACCTGATTCATTCAATTGGGCCAAAAAAGGTAAATGATTATATATTCCAGCTTTTGTAAGCAAAGCTGTTAATACAGGTAAATATATTTGTCGTAAAATTGTTGGACGTCAGAATTAATCGTTTATAGATGAACCGACAATTATTCTTAAAGTGAAATGCATTTTTGGACAAAATCAACGGATTGTGAAACGCCTATTCTGTCAGTTGTACAGTGGTGGATTGCCATTATAAAAGTAGAAACGAAACGAAAAAGGATAAAGTTCAATTTTGCCATTATTTAGTGACAAAAAGGTTTTTAAGAACTGGGAGTTTAAAGGCTGTTTTAGGCATATAGTGAGAGGACACGGCAATTTGTGCTATTCAGACAGTTCCTAATAGAGGCGACAAAGTATTGTATCTGCCACTGTGTGTGTTAGCGTTCGTAGACGGGTGAGTGGCTGTATGTTACACTTACTAGTGATTTCGATTTTCATTATTATCTGTATGAAAATGTTTATGTGAGAAAATGGCTATATTTTCTTCTCGTTGAAACATTTCAAAATAATTACAGAGATTGTGTAGTATCAAATTTGATCAGTCACATGAACAAACGGCTGACTAGAGAGGAAGTTTGATACAAACAAATTTCATTATTTCAGACCTTTTGTAATCCTTAACAACAGCTAGGGACTAACTCATCATGGCCTTGTAAACTCGCCTCCTTCATGTCTATTCAGCCGCCCGTTATGAGTAAATAAATAATTGTGTATATCTTTCTTGCTGATCTCTCTGGGTTTCTCCACAAAACATAATTGGTGATATTGACATTTCTATGTAACCTACTCAAGTCAGATTATCATTTTCGATGTACACATAAGATAAATTAGAAAAAATTGGGTCATTTGCACAGATAAATTGGAACTTCGATCACTGGATTTCGTATTTAATATTTAGCAACGCAATCACTCATGCACACGCCTCCATTGTGCATTTACTGGCATGCACGCAGGGAGCTACGGTGGGACAGTGGCTAGCTTGGAAAACTCAGGGCCGAAAGGCTGTGGATTCGAATCATACAATCAGACCCGTTTAGTTCAGTTATGGTGATGTGTAGGAACTTGGTTTCGGATGTGTGCTAGTTTTCAGAGGAAGTGTAGCATACAATTTAGGACATGTGCGTGTACATGGGAAGTGATGCACTCATTGCTGTTATACTGCAGAATTGGTTTACGATGGCATTTCCTATTTAATCGTCTTAGCATGTGCTGTAAACATAACACAAATTGTATATAGTTCAAGCATATGTACAGTCTGCATGATTGATAAGTTCAACAGCATTTCATAGTGCGCACGTGCACATTAATGATAACTATGTCCTGAAATTTTAACATTTCTGATTTTTTCAAGTCAACGATTTTTCTTTTTCTTTGATATAACTGATATGCAATATTATATTACTGGTATACAATATATTATTACTGGTATAAAATATATTATTACTGATATGCAATATAGCATTACTGATATGCAATATATGTCAATGTGACCAATGAGTCTGAGGACAGGCATAAAATTATGGTCACCTTGCGTGACAACAGTTTTTTTTTATCTGTGCTTAATAAACGAGACATTTTGTTGGAAGATGAGTTGGTGATCTATTTAATAGGTTTTATTTGTAAGAGCACAAAAATGTTTAGTCGATAATATAGTCGATAAAAGATACCATTGTTATTGACTGAGGCACTTAACAGAGTGCATGACATGCATTATGTATCGCAATGGCAGTCTATATTGCCATGACATATATTGCAATTGCATTCCATGTTGCAATAGCATTCTATATTGCAATTGCATTCTATATTACATTGACATTCTATATTACGATGGTATTCTATATTACAATGTCGAATACTACTACTACTCAGCCCCAAAAGCCATAAACAGAATAGACATATGTATAATAGATTTATCACAAATCGCGGCAAACAGACGAACTACACAAAACAGACATGTCTAGATATATCACACGTCCAGGCACACAGACGAAATTAGACATATGTATAGATATTTCACACATCCAGGCACACAAACGAAATTATACATGTATATGACACGTCTCTGCACAGACGAAATACACAAAATAAACATATGTATAGATATATCACACATCCCGTCACACATACGAAATTAGACATATATATATATATATATATATATATATATATATATATATATATATATATATATATATATATATATATATATATATATATATATATTTCACACGTCTCGGCAAATTGACAAAATACACAGAATAGAGATATGTTAAGATAGATCATACGTCTCGGCACACAGACGAAATACATTTTTAAAGCAAAATTGTATGAATATTAGCAATCGCAATGCATATTCGACCTACTACTCTATACTTTCCTCCAACCCACCTTTCATATTCAGTGGAACTAAAACTAAAATTGGACTTTTACTTTTGAAATATAAATTGTAAAACATACTCCACACGCATCAGTTCCTGTTTAAAAGTATGTTCATATTTATATCGTCGTTTAGATAATAGTTCTCATCTGATGCGCCGTCCGACAACGGTCCAAACTGGAATTTCTAATGGAATGAAATGTCGTTCCATACTCAAAATATGTTTATTTCCACAATTGCTAATTTCAGGAATAAAACGTACACAACAAGGCTGACCAGCCGTTGCTTCAGCTGTCCCATCTCCGATGTCATAGAATCGACAATGACCAGGATGCTCCTTTATTGTCGGAACTATAAAAAAGATCAACTATACTTTAGTCATTTGTCAGGCACTAACAATGATGCGAAAGGGAAGGGGGCTATATGCCGATAAGACGCATTTGATCACCTTTTCAATCCTGAACATCATCATAACGTCAAACTTTTACAAAGTGTGCAAGAAACGCTTTAAAATAATATGTTAAGACAAAAGAAAAAATACAAAATATATGGATGTAAAGAAACTTCCAAGTCTTGATAAATGTGTCAAACCGTTACACTCCTCCCCCGCGTGGCTACCACATATATGTCCAATCAATCAGTGTTGTATGTTCCATCTGACAAATACGAAAATACATAATTATCGACTGACTTGCGGACGCACAGACGATGGCTATTACTCTATTCTCCGCAAATGCTTGATGAAAATATTTTAATAATATTTAAAAGTATTTATGTTTGTCAATCAGCTCCACAATTGCCAATTTTTAATTTTTAGTTTTAAATTGCATAATTGGTCAGAACGGATCATACTTGACACGCATGAATTCACATCATGTGTATGACAGTGAATTTTCGAAATTTCATTCAGTGTTTCCAGTTTGTAATTTATATATCACTGTTAATGTGGATGAGAGTATTCAGGCAGGTTAAATACTAAAGTTGAATTATGGTTTGCGTGTTTAACACACACACGCACGCACACACACACACACACACACACACACACATATAGACATATCTTTGCAATACAAATCCTTAGATGATATAAATAAATGATTACATAGCACCATAAGTATCTTTTGGGGAGTTAATTTCATTTTTTAGGACTTCATTAGGATATGGCGATTGATATAGTATGGTGGGGGACGAACCCTGAAGACGCAGAAAGAACCATCTACCCACAGTAAAAGGTATTTTATGTCTTATTTGGAAGTTTATTTGCATACGAGTGTGTTACAGGTAGGATTACGATGTCTAATATGGAAGTTGGTTTTAATAGGATTATATTATGTTCCATCAACACTACACGTGCCTACTAGTTGAGGTGTTCATATATTTAGATATTTATTCTGGAGAGAAATATCAAGTTCTTTCAGCCCATTAAGGACCATTTTATATGAAGAATATTCCTTCCCAGACTTTATATGCATCTAATACATTAAACAATCACATTAATACTAAGGAATTATTTCAGTTACCTCCAGAATCCAGCCCTCATTAATCTTGACAATTTCTCTGTATAACTTGTGTGGAACAAGGGAAGTAACTTATACAGATTACATCCCCTAACTAGACTTGGTGGTGCTCCACATACTGGTATTATCATAGTAACTTTCATTGCAAACTGCCAAAAGGCCTCAGAGGCTCATGAATTCAACTGGTTGTTGCTACAGAGGCTCATGAATTCAACTGGTTGTTGCTACAGAGGCTCATGAATTCAACTGGTTGTTGCTACAGAGGCTCATGAATTCAACTGGTTGTTGCTACCCATCCAACAATCATTTTTGGTAGGACAACAAATCTGACAATTATACTACATAGTGTATACATGTGTCTACATTTTGGCAACATTTTATATTTGTCGCCATTTTATATGACAGCATGTGTTTATATTAGCAATGCCATATTACAGCTCTGTAGTAAGACAGTAATATTATTTTTTGTTCCCAAGCTTGCTTCTGATATTTTAGAATATTCTTTTAAATATATCAGTATATATTTTAATCCAAATTTCGTTCAGTCCTTGTTAATTCATTAACTGGTTTTCTTTTTCTATTCACAAAAGCTTCTGGGATGGTTGTCCATTACAATCATAATACTGTCGTTTATCTCCATTGCTGCTAGTGTGGGAATGTTAGGAAAGCTTGATAGTAGCTTCTCATGAGTCAGTTTATTTTATTTGAGGTTTTCTCAGGTTCTTTCTCCACCAGTTACAATAGCTACCATGTGTAACCGATCTTGTACTGAAAAAGTGTCATATAATCTTTAATCATTATTGCATGTAGCCGGGAAGAGTTTATTTTATATTTGTCCACTATGTATATTATACAATGATTTACCTCTGACGCTCATGGAACATTACAATCATTATAGATTTATACTTCAACAGATTTATTGTTTTTAGCCTAAAAGAGATTAAGGGATGTTAGTCCATTACACAGTTATTGTAAAATCATTTGTCTCTATTGCCATAGGGTAGAAAAACTTACGAATACTTGTCTATCTGTCTATTATCACAGGCTTACCTTTTTATCATTACTCCTCCTAAACTACCTAGAGAATTGCCATCAAGATTTAGACACACATTTATCACATTTTTTCCTTTTACAAATGCATATTCATATATGTCTCTAATTGTTATTTCCTATTAATGTTCTGCAATTTTTATTCGTTTTAAAGCAATAAAATATACCACAGACGCAAATAAAATTCTAATGAATGAATTAATCAATAAATGAATAAATTGATTAATTAATAATAAACAAACGATGAATAATGAACATATATTGGATTAATGTTCACATTATAATATTATCTCACAAGGTTTTATGTTCAATGGCAGGAAAATTTAATGAATTGTTCACACACTCAAACAACATTACTCGAAAACGATGTGAAGTTTAAAATCTTTTTCATAATACAGCAGATGTTATTAAGAAAGAGTGAAGACAACAAGCTTTGTAAATTTTAACAAAAATAATGTATTTTTCTAGAAAACATGAAATAATGTAAATATGTTAAACAAGACTTACGGTTCATAGAATTGATCCAAATTGTTTGTTCAAAAGATAAACATAAGCCCTGTAAAAAGTTCTAAACACAGTCTGAAGTTCACTTCCGGTCCAAAATGGAGGATGACCAGGTCAGACGAACGTTAACAGAAAATTCCAGGAAAACAATTATTCAGAAAAATTAGCTCCACTAACAAAACATGTTGTTCTACGTAGACATACGAACAGACAACTTCTAGCACAAAATACATTTTATAAAGTAGTAGAAGTTGTGTAATGTTAAAGATGTTACAATAAACTCCGACTCTGTACGACTACGACTGACTGTCTTAAAAGATAATTCAACATATAAATGAAATTAATACGTTGTTTGAATTACACGCTCACGGAGGACGCATGCAATTTCGTTTGCAATCGTTTTCATAGCTAATCCTAAATGTTTGCTTGTAATGAATTTGTCATCATAAGCAGCGCGTGCTCACAAGAGTCACATTTACGACTCAAGAAAGCACAATGGTTTTCAACAACATATTAGATTGATATTAATATAATTATATTGATAATTATATTTAAAGAAATACAAATCAAATAAAACGATTTATACAAAATTCATTCCTTAACAGACACACGTAAACTACAGGGTCGTAACCCCTTCCTCCATAAAGAGAAATGAAAGATTTATGTAATAAAACGTTAGTTTTCTTAACAGATGTAAATTCTATATGAGGTATAAAAAAAATTCATATAAGAAGAACTCTTATGAATTTATGAAAATGACATTTCTACACACGGGAAAGTGCATCTGAAACCAAATTATCCTTTCATTTTATGAGCCTGATATCAAGATTATATTCTTGCTAAAACAAACTCCATCTACATAGCCTCTGACTTTTATTTTTCATTCTGCCGATGAAAGTGAAGGGGTTGTGGTCACTAAACACAACAACCTGAGAAGAAGCCGAGCTAATATAAACTTCGAAATGCTTTAATGTCATCATTACGGCCAAGCTTTCCTTTCTGACTGTTGAGTAGTTTCTCTTGTGTTTATTTAATGTCTCAGAGAAATAACACACTGGGTGTTCAACACCATTTTGGTCATCTTGAAGCAAAACTGCTCCAACCCCAACATCACTCTCATCCAAAGATAGTTTGAACGGCCGATTGAAATCTGGAGCGGTTAAAACTGGTGCACTTTCAAGTATGGCTTTTAGTCTATCAAAAGCTTCTTGACATTTTTCAATCCAAAGGAACTTGTTTTTCTTTCTCAACAAGTTACTCAGAGGTTCAACAATATGAGAAAAATTAGAACATAATTTGCAATAGTACCCAGCCATACATAAAAATCACATCAGTTGTTTCCTATTGACAGGCACTGGAAATTCAGAAATAGCCTTGACCTTGGCATCTATAGGTTTAATCTGACCATGTCCCACAATATGTCCTAGAAAAGTAAAACATGCATGGCAGAACTCACTTTTAGATAAATTAATTGAAATCCGTGAGTCTGTCAAAGAACTTCCGAATCGCAGTTAGATGTTTTTTTCCAGGTGTTGTTGTAAGTGATGACATCATAAATGTATGCATTAGAGTTGTCTAGACCAGAAGAAATATTTATAAGAAGTTGAAAAGTAATCTGAAAAAACTTCATCCCAAATGACACCAATTTGAACTGGTTGAGTCCATCTGGAGTCAAAAATGCCGAAATTACTTTTGTTTTGCTCTTTCTGTTACGGGAATGTGCCATAAGCTTCGAATTTAGTGACGTATTTGGCATTTCCAATTTTTTTTCCATACAATCATTGATTCTTAGTAGTGGAAATGAGTCTGTGTCACACTATTCACCTTCTTAAAATCTGTACACATTCGGAAAGTTTTATCCAGTTTATGAACAAATCTCATTTTTCATATATTGCTGTTTAAAAGGATTCATCCTGTATGGGTGTTGTTTCATTGGTTTCGAATTTACTATTTCAACGTCGTGAAAAAAAATTGTCGTTGTAGGCACGTCTGAAAACAAGTGCTTATATTCAGACAATAATTGTTCAAGTTCACTTTTTCTTGATCTTGCAAATGAAAGCGTTTCTGGTCTAGATTTTCCACAACTTCCCAATTCTGAAGACTTGTTGTTCCAAGATTATTAGAATCTAGCTGAATTCTTTCATTCCAATCTTTCTTTGGTGGGACAGGTACAACTAAATTAATTACACAATTTACTTGGCTATTTCTTTAAAGACAAAAGTACGCCATTTATTTACTTATACTTGAGTACTAAGGTTATAATCTAACTTATTCATTTCTTCTTTGCTTTGTAAGGACCATAAAATCTTAATTGCAGAAAATTTTGAAGAATAAGCTAGATAGAATGGACTTTACTACTGGACTCCAAATTTCCAGGATTAAATCTTCATTTTGATCAGATGATGATGGTGCAGCCCAATGCAGGTGGTATACCAAACTCTTTATCCATAGAATTATATCTGAACAGTCTTTCTCTTTTGATAAGGTAAAGAATTTATTTTCAGTCCTGTATATATAAAAATATCAAGAGCATCATGAAATATTTGTTTCAACCTTTTGAAAGTCAATTGGAAGTTTTAAATCTTTTTTTTACCAACTGATTAAACAAGATGTTATATTATGACTATCTAATGCTTCTACACTAAATGAAACCACATACATTTGGTATGATTAGGAGTGTCACATTAAAACATTAACACTTGTTGCATTTACATTTATTTTACTCTGGTTCTTCAAATAATTGAAGCAAGTTAAAAATGAATATCAATGCAAAAACATTTTGAATTTTATTTTTCTTATCTTTAGCAACATGCTAGACATTGAAACAATTTTGAGTGTCTGTCATATTTTCCCTCACCCATTTCACTGTTTGGACATGTCTGTCTGTACATAAGGATTTGATTAGGATCCCATGTTACTTAAAGCATTCACACTCCTTACAAGACCTTCATTTTCCATGTGGCAGCTGCTCTTTACCTCATTACTCTGTAACATAATGTTAGTACAGTATTACAAGATACATAATTTTAAATTTAATTTTGAGGTGTTTAATGCTGCACCATATTCAACTTACATCAGCCAGTTTTGTTAGTAATTTTTAGGCATTTAATTCCACTTTTAACACTAATTCAGTTGTGGGGGTTTTTTTGGTGGAAGCTATAGTACCTGAACAAAACCTCAGTAAGCTAGTAATCAAGAGATATGTGTAAAAAAATGACCATAAGATGAGGGCCATGGAAGCCACTGTGTGATTAAGACTATACATGATACAGTTTAAACTGTAAATTACAATAAAATCATAATAAAATCATCAAAACATATTGATAAAATGTTTGATTTAAAATGTAAACTTTATTATTGAGTTCATATTTTGTTTTATACCTGTAAAAAGTTCCACATCCAATAACAATGCCCTTGTCTAAGTTCAGCATACTGTAGCTGCCATATTTGACACTGCGTCCAGGAGTGTCTGCTGCTCAGAGATCTCTTTCTTTGAAAATTGGGCCAAACATTAACAATGGCAGGATGCAAGTAGAATTTATGATGGTTGATAAATGTTGACATGCAAGACACATTCATGAATTTCATATTCGTTTGACTGGAAAAGGTCAACAGTATGAGTGGCATTAATTTTGAATAATGTACTTTGTCTGGGCAAGTTATTGTAGCATTTAGTTTAAAAAGATAAAAAATTTAGATAAAAAAAAACAGTTCCTAAATTTACAATGATGAATTCAATAATGGCCCCTATCCACCTTAAGAGAATGAGTTTGAAACATTTTTAAAATGTATTTTGAAGTACTCACTTATTTTTAAAATATTTAAAAAAATGTATTGTTAAGTACTGACTTATTTTTTCCTTGTGATGAGCAAACCTATTATTTTCTCCAAATGTTTAAGCTGTAGTTATTCCTTTAATTTATTTATACAAGTCTGATATGCCTTTTGTTAAAATATGTTGTCAGAAATGTCACTCTCATATATCTATATATATATATATATATATATATATATATATATATATATATATATATATATATATCTATATATATATATATATATATATATATATATGAGAGGCCCAGAGTGGCCGAGTGGTCTAAAGCGCTATCCGTTACGGATCACTGCCATCTCACCTCTGTCTGCGTGAGTTCGAGTCTAGGATTCGGCGAATGTGGATATGTGAGAAAGCTTGCCAGTAGCTTCTCGTGGGTCGGTGGTTCATTCCGGTGATTTCCCGGTTTCTTCCTCCACCATTAATACTGGCCGCCATGAATAGCCTATCGTTTGCTGAAAAATGTCGTTAAGCCCAACAACAACAACATATATATATATATATATATATATATATATATATATATATATATATATATATATATATATATATATATATATATATATATATATACATTGAGGCTAAATTTTATGTACCTCTTTTATAAAGTCAAATGAATTTTCTAACAGTTGATCCTGAGTTGTCTCATTGTATTTGTTGTGAAAATTGATCCTCATGTGCAGTGATAATCTAAAACAAAACATACCTTATTAGAGAACATTTATGAGTCACTTGTACTGATGTTTATTCACTGTCTTCCCAAATATAAGTCGTGATATGACTGACGAATTATTGAACATGACAAGACCACCACCATCCAAAAGATCATAACACACTATTGTCAAATTTCTTCTACATATTTTTTTAGAGATTTTTCTTAATTGCAGATGGGAATAAACCTCATTATGTTTGTAAATATATGTATGTAATCAAATTTTCACATTAGTCTGACAATGAAATATATATGAAGGCCTTTTAAATCTACCAGCAGAAAGATCTTCTATTCCCATGGCCAAACAAAGTTGAAGGCAACATGAAAATTTTGACAATATTTATAAAATGTTTATATCTCAGTTCTTGACTTATTATATATTTACTGAATTTGTGTAGGAAACTATGAAGGAACATTCTACACGGTACAAATGGAAATAGGTGATTGATCTAATGAAGTTCATAGATACACAGGAGTCTGCAGTTTTATCAAAAAAGCACGACGAAATTTCTGACTATATGAAATCACCTTAACGATATTATAAAAAATAAGGAATGCAACTCGACCACAACCTTCCGCTCGATTCGAATTTTCTCACGCGTCTTTTATCCCTTCAGAATCGCATGTAGACTGAAAAACTACACACATCCATTAAAAAAAAAAACAGTAACGTATCTTCTCATCACTCTCGGATGACCATCGCATGAATCCAATCCGGCGAATTAACCTTTATTTTCACCATTACGGTCACAAACTCTGGAAACGTGAACCATTTGAGGAAGTCGCCTATTTCTACCACGGGCTAATTAACGTCATTAAACTAATTTTACAAGATAAAATGTTTGACTTATTTTTATTTCAGATTGCATCATTTTATATTTTTTATATCAATTTCTAGAACAGAAATGAGTAGTTAAAGTTCTGATAGTACAAATAACGGTTTATGACGTCATCATATTCAACTATAAGAGCCTAGACGGATGTTGGACCCGGAACATTCTACGCCGTGTTCGGAACGATTATTAGACCCTAACGCATATTTACTGCTGAGTAGAAGCTAGTACAAATGGGCAATTACTTTTGCTATGCGACGAAATTCATCACGAAGATATATCACCTAAAAATTGTACCAAATAATGTTTCTTCATATGCTGGAATCTTAATTTAAAAATTGTATGTGGATTCTTGTGACAAAATAAAATAATACTAGCTACTTAAATGAATACTATCTAGAGATTTTTCCAAAATTAATCTGAGATCTGATTCACAGTACTGGTATAGCATACATGACGATAAAATATCCGCTTCGATATTTGGCTACCTGAAGGTAAAGTAGAGATGATTACCCTTCAACAGAAATATTTAAGCCCCTACTAACTATAGTCTGTAGATAGCGACCACCTCTCCATGTAGCTATTTGTAGTAAGCTAGGGTGGTGTTTACATAAGTTTACAATCAGCAACGACGTGGCAGCCACCTGGTATATGGAGAGGGTTAAAATAAAAGAAAATTCAGTTTTCCATTTAAAAAATCAAAATATTCTTGCTATGCATATACACACACAAAGTGCTAAATTTTAAAAATACACATCTTTAATGCATTAAAGGGACTAGCAAATGAAATTCTAACAGGATACACAATTGTTCTAGTTTAAGGACTCTCCATCTTATCCACGGGAGACTAATCTTCTCAGTAATCTGACGTAGATTTTCCGATTATATCCCTTAAAACAGACCAAGCTCTCAGGTTTGTTTTGGTTTGTTTTTTGGGTTTTTTTGTGTTTTTGTTTTTTGTTTGTATTTTTTTTTTTTTTTTGGTAAATTGTCATCTGAGGATGGCCTATTGCAGAAAAATAATAATAATAATATTACAATAAAGATAAAAAAACTATTTTTTTTTCTCAAAAGAATGCTTGTAAGATTCTTACTGAGGTATTTAGGTTAATTCCTTATGCAATTGGTGGCTTTGATATGGAACCAATACTGCCACCAACCCCTCTTTCTACATGCATTTTTGACAGGAAAGAGCTATTTTGAACATTTTCTTGTGACAAGGCGGCTTAAAGAATCAGCATGTACCTTGTTTATCTTTATTGTACACTAGTTCTATAACAAATTAGCATACTTTTCGTCACCCCTCAGCTATCTGATTTTTAGATATTTATCTCTGTATCAGACACATGTAAATACGTAAGCCAAGATGGCCGCTCATTTGCAGTCCAAGTTACGCATTTGATCTCCAATGCTAATCAAACTGTAACAGGCAGTCACCAACAAGCCAACCCATTTCCAAGCCAAACTCAAAGTAAATGTAAAGCACATTACATATTAAGCTTTTGTGTGAATTCATAAATGCTGGGATTGTGATAATTAAGCTCATACCTTCTACCTTAAAAATTAGTAATGTTTCAAAATACGAAACTATCCAGTGAGACCTCAGCGTTTTCGGAAACAAGTAATAATGCATGATGTATGGACATATTTCAAGTCCATGGTTCGAAGAATTATTCTGATTCTGGGATTCCAACCTTATTGATTTCGCTCTGTCACTTCCCTATAAAAGTGGATGGGTTTTTCTAGACTTGAACCATATCCTTGTTTCCAGGTCACGGTGAACATTCATTATTTTATGCCAACATACAATTCACTGCCAAAATGTATACAGTTTATTATTATTATTATTATTATTATTATTATTATTATTATTATTATTATTATTATTATTATTATTATTATTATTATCATCATCATCTTGATTATTGTTGCCGTCTTGTATTTTCTAACGCATTTATGCTTTTACTTTGCTATTTTGACAGTTTTTGGGATTGTTACAACTCTAAGTATCAATTCTATTAAAGAAAGAAGTGACATTTAAAGTAAAAGCATCAAATGATTTATAAGTTACAAAGTAAACATTTTAAGAGACACTTTCACTATTGTGAATTAAATTCTAAGTAATTCAAAATGTCTTATCTTGAATGTCCTGCTGTGCCAAAATGATGCAACCCAGAATATTTTTAATCTAGTTCTCAATAATTCCAAAATACATGTAGTGTATTAATACAAAGTCAAAGAGTAATTTCAATGGATGATTTAAGTAATTCCCCTTGAATAATATCTAAACACAACTGTAAACTCTGATAACAAATTGCTTCTAGAGACAGGTTTCAAGATGGGAATGAACTATTTGTTTACCAAGTCCCTATTTATACACATTTTCTTGACCTAGATTTGAGTACTTCTAATGGAAAATTGAAATCAAGCTGAAATTACGTCTGTTTGTAGAATATTCTAAACTCAAAAAGCTATGTCACCATGTTATTTAAGCCAGTAATTTGAAAGAAAAGTATTATTTTCCTGGTATTAGTTCACTGTACGTAGCTGTGTCTATTCCTACAGTAAAGACAGTTTGCTATCATATTCATAAAATTTGTACAGCACTTTTTTAATATTTTGTTGTCAAATTCAACACTGATATAATTCACTGCGCCTATAGTACAGAAAAGAAATAATCATTCAATATGATTATAATGACTATGTTACGACTTCTTCCCTCACAATTTCCTTCAGATAATGTAAGTTAGATGTGTAAAATAATGCCATTTCTTTACAATTCAATTTTTTTATATTTAATGCGTTTTCCACGTTTTGTTTGGATGTAAACGGTCACGTGATACTTATCTTGATTTTTTTTTACACATCGATAACTTCTGCGGACTACTTTTGGCTCCGTGTTTCAAGATCACTTAATGTTACGTTTTATCTATATCAACGCCTTACACCCTAATAATAACAAAAACAAGTTCCCACCCACATACTCCTGTGATTTCTAATACAAATTGACACGCCACAGATTAAAATCGACCATCAGAAGTTAAAACAACGTAATTGCATAGACCTTCCTGCACTCCAACACTCAACCCTTTTGTCCTAAAAGGCATAAGGCTTGATTTAGAAGAAAATCTTCCGATATTATTGCATTTAACTTCGACAACATGTTACAGCAGCGGTTATTAAAGGTCAGGGTCATATTCGACCAATGGATCGCACTAAAAATGGACACAAATTTGCTTTTGAAAGACCGAGATGCGTAGAAAGCAACAACGAAGTTGTTATAACAATATGTGCCATCTTCAAGCGTAATTTTTGAGGAAAAAAGGAATATTCCTGGTTTAATCGCAACAACCATTTTTTATATATTAAAAAATGATCATAACAATATATCACTGGCTTGACCCGCTATGTCATACTACTCCGTATCACTGTATAAAGAATCAATGAATATTGGCTAGCGAAGGTGGGGCAATGTATTCATCAAAGTTATGAGGCTAATGAGAGAAAACTTCAAATGTACATAAAAGTGAATCCTTTGCTGATTAAATCTGCTGATCTGATTTTAGAAAGGAAGTAAATTGGAATTATAAGGATTACATGATCATGGGTGACTATTATCGATGTGTAAATTTTACCTAATCACCCACAAAGTTTACACAAAGTCCTTCGGACTTTACTTACTTCGTGAGTGATTAGGTAAAATTTACATATCGATAAATACCCAGTCATGATCATTTAATCATGTAATATAACGTATATTATGTGCAAAAGATAATGTTATTTCTTCATATGGCGTATATAACGTCAATGAGATCTTGTCATTTATATATTATGTATTTTATGACATGTCATTCCTACCAATAATGTAGACCAATCCGGTGGCCGAAGTGGTTAGTGCGTTCGAGGGAGATCGCGATTTCAGACCCCGGCCGAGTCATACCAAAGACTTACAAAAATGGTACTAGCACCTGCATCACTTGGCGCTCAGCATGAAGATGTGAGTGCTAGGACAAGTCGGCCTGGTGTCATGATAATGTGACTGGGTGGGACATAATGCCACATCTCTGCGGCATGATACCCCGGTGCTATACATCACTTTAAACTGACACTGAAGGCAACGTAGTTAAGAAAATCCAAACACAAATACAAACATATAATGTATAATACCTGCATGGGATATTGTTCTTTCTTCATATGGTATATTACATGTATGAGATAGTGTCGTTCTTCATATATATATATATATATATATATATATATATATATATATATATATATATATATATATATATATATATATATATATATATATATATATTACGTGCAAGATATGGTTTCCTTTCCTCGTATAACACATGTTACATATATGAGATGGTATGATTTTTTCATGTAATATGTTACATATAGAATGTGATTTTATTTCATCATATAATGTATATTACATGAACAAGATGATTATAATTTATATCTGAACTATGTTTTGCATTCATATGCCAGATGTAATGAAAACGGCGTGTTAAGAAAACTCAGAATAAATGAGTTATCTCCCTTACACAAATAAATTCCCCGATGTTTGCTGTTTGTTCAAAACAAATTAATAAGAAAACAGGTAAACTAGTAGCTGCATTGAAAAACAATGATAAAATGTAATATTCACTATATAAACAAAACTTAAGCATTGTATTTAAAACCGAGCAAAGGTTAAAATTGTGGAACAATGACGAAGGAAAGAGAAAAATAATGGAAATAACGATATAGTAAAGAGATAAATTATTTGAATAATGACCACTTAGAGGGATACATTTTGAAAATAATGACCAAACAAAGAGTAAATTATGCCATCAATGGCTAAGGAAAGAGGCACGTTCTCCATTAAACAATGATATCAATATTTCATTTACAATACAGTAACACTTGTATATCTCTCCGCCATCATTTGAATGAAACCCAGCCATAGCGTAAGTATTTTCTGTGATGACAGTCTACCACCTCGACATACTCAAAATAACCACGAATCCGAACACAAAGCTTAGTTTACGAGAACTGTGGGTGTTTAGGTTTACAAAGCCACGACAGACGCTATCATGGAAAGTAAACGAACTTAGAAAGTCGTGACAATTTCCAACGAGGTTACAAAATGATATTCATACAGAAATAAATTTATAGGGGTTTGGAAATCTATGACATTTTGCTATCAAATAGCAAAGCCTATTTAATAAGGTTGTGTCCAAGATTAATTTTACTGTGTCCAATATTATCTTTATTGTGTCCCAGATAACTTTGATGTGTCCAATATTATTATTAGTGTGTCCAAGATTAATTTTACTGTGTCCAATATTATCTTTATTGTGTCCCAGATAACTTTGATGTGTCCAATATTATTATTAGTGTGTCCAAGATTAATTTTACTGTGTCCAATATTATCTTTATTGTGTCCCAGATAACTTTGATGTGTCCAATATTATTATTAGTGTGTCCAAGATTAATTTTACTGTGTCCAATATTATCTTTATTGTGTCCGAGATAACTTTGATGTGTCCAATATTATTATTAGTGTGTCCAAGATTAATTTTACTGTGTCCAATATTATCTTTATTGTGTCCCAGATAACTTTGATGTGTCCAATATTATTATTAGTGTGTCCAAGATTAATTTTACTGTGTCCAATATTAATATTGTGTCTAAAATTACTTTGATTCTGTCCAAGATTTTGAAATTTAAAAGATGGATGCGTACAAGACAATGTTGTATATTATACATCATATTTTCCTTGAATCTGCGATATTATCACGTTGTAGGAATATTTCTCAATGTCAAAACTTTTTAAATAGATGAGCAAATTCTGTTTGCAATCAAATGTATAATCAATCAGAAATGTATATAGTGGACACCATGGAGTGTCCGTTATTAATAGTGACAGCTTATTCAAGTTTATTACTGTGTAAATAAAACCAACACGAGCATTGAGAAAATATGTCCATTGCAGACAGCAATCTGTCAGACACAATTGCTCCACACGACAGGTTTTGCTGTAAATGAAATTTCCTCTTCAACGAGGCTGAAAGCATATTGGAATGTACAAATACAGGATAATTAAAACCGTACTAGATTACACGAATAGAAAAATTGGTAGCGAATAAAATTGTTCCCATTAATAAGAGTCGGAGACATTATAATACCCCAAATTGGACCGTCCGTCTATCTGTGCGTTATCACATCTATATCGCCTTGCAGAACTTAGAAAACTTCGTAAGTAGCATAGTATGTAAATGTAGGTACGGAAGTGATCTATGCGGGAAATTAACATCAGTCTTGGACGTAAAATTTCCCTTGCTACTCATCCGGTGTTGTTTTTGATTTTTGTTTGGGGTGAACTACAAAAAGACACCTAAGGCACAGGCGAAATGGTTAAGTTATCAACTAGCACTAGTTTTCGTTTATTCCTATCAGTGTCTTTTCGGGAGTGGAGTTTTATTTGTTGTATTGCTGGGGTGGGTGGGAGGGGCAAAACTGACAATGATTTCAAGGGGAATGGATGGTAATGTTAATAATATCCATTAATTTGACAAATACCCGCATCCCCTAACCAACGCACAGATACACAGACCACCACCCACTTATCTACTCACCACACCACGCTTACTAGCTTCTCGTGGGGCTGTGGTTCTTGCCGACAGGTTCTATGATTCTTCTTACACCAGTTATATTGGTGTTTATATAAAGCCACTCATGTGCTGAAAAATGATTCTCAATCTATAAGAAACAAGCTAAACCACATTTACTAACCAACAAACCGTCTGACGATTTCTGTCATTGACGAATGGTTGCATTGTAAGGTAGAAAAGTTCATATTCATTGTTGGAAAGAGCAATGGTGTTGCAATGTTTGTCGATTGCCGTGACATAGTTTTCAATTTATTGGGATCACGTGATTGGTGGGCGAAGTTATTGCTATTTTAGAGATCTCGATTTTAATCAAACTGGTTAAAAGATAGACTTCATTTGTGGCCATTTGCATGTGAGAAAGCCTTGCGCTATGATAACCAATAGAATTTATTCATAGACGAGTATTCTGAAAACTAATTTGAGGATGAAACATGGGATCAAGCTCAAAGTCCTCAATCAGACTGGCTCTTGAAGTACATCAAGGCAGTACAGTTCAGTGGTCTGCTAGTGTGATTCAAAACTTCTTCAAAGTTTTACGACTGAAATTTGTTCTTAATCAAGTTTTACAGACAATAAAAGTTGTTCAACGTGGAGTTGGATAAGCATATAGAGTTACTATGGTCCTTCCATCGGTCAAAATCTTGGTCGAGAATTTTTTTAATCCATTATTCGTGCAGTTCTTAAAATTTGTGTGTGAATGCCTATATATAAGCGTAGGAGCCTTCCACCAAATGTAGGTCAGTGTGACAAACTTCACGCTTCGATGACTTTGGCTAAGTTCTATAACCAGTTTCATGTGAGTAGTAGGCTGCACCGCTGTGAACTCTGTATGATGATGACTCGTAGTGAGTACAACACTCAAACGTTCCTCAGTGTCATGCAGTTCGTACATCGAGTTTCCATTAACTTCTGCCTTTAGATGTTTAGACCCACAAAACAATGGAAAGGGTTGCACATTTCCTTGAAGTTTGAGTTTAGTTGTCGTCAAGTAATTTTCCTTGTTATCTCCCAGTCATCAGAAGTACCTGAAAGGTGACAGATGGTGCTGAGGATCTAATTGACAACCTTGCTATGTTAATTGGCAATTTACTCAAACTAACTTCCTTGCTATTCAGTTCACTACTAGACGGACCTTGTTTGGTGCAGTTAAGTATATAAGTTTCACCTCTTCAACCAATCATAAATTATATGTAGCAAGTGGTGCCAAGTGTATCCATTTTTAACTGGCTCTTTTTCAACTCCTCTAATTTGACAGTTCTTCTACTCCCAGCTTGTCTACTGTTATGGGGGGGGTGTTCATATCTCGTCTATTTCACTTCCATAATGTCGGACCGAGGACAAGTAATGCTATAGATGTGACATCACAAAAAATGCTTCATGTAAGGTAGCATTTTTCGTCAACTGCAAAAATGGCTCTGTAGCAATTGATAAAAGGCAGTCGCCTTTAAAACAAATAAATAGGAAATTCATACGTCCTGACTCCTGCTGTCGCACTTCTGGTTGCTGGGTTGTTGACATGTGCCGGTTTTTGAATGCAGATACACACAAGTAAGAAAACTGTAGCTGGTGACGTTTCCACTCTTATTACGTCTGAGTTTAAGTTCCCCGGCCAAATTCCTAACCAAAATATTATGTATTCCAAAGGTTTGGTTATAACATTCTTCTCTGACAACGTTAAATCAATATATGCGTTTGATTAGTGTGGTCTGGATGAGACAACGGTCCATAGTTCGATTATAAAGTCGTTACCACCTAACGCGCCAATCCAGATAAACAATGGCGGTCAGTTCTCATAAACTCCGATAGCCCGGCGCCTGGATCCGTCTAATATTACATTGCAATCGGGCTTGTGGAATAAACTAATTTGCATGAGTGAACTTCTATCGCGATGATTAAATGCGGCAATGTATTTTCAACTTGTTGAAAGATTAGAAAATTATTAGTATATAATTCCGTGTATGCTCACTCTTAGGAAGATAGACTACTTACCACATTTCTATCGAAAGCTAAAGGCTGTTTTGAGAAACGAAACCTGTGAGATATGAATCGGGAACAGATTCCGTGAGTTAACTATGATTAGAGTTCACCAGGATTTAACATACGCATGATCTTACCGGCGGTAGGATAACAATAATGTTTTTACGGCAGTTTACACCCCCATACAGTTTGCTAGTTGAAAACTTTCGCATTTTAAAATTAACAGAATTTTGCAGTGGTTTTTAAACTGAAGAAATAATTGAAGAAAAGAAAAACGCTTATCTTTACACGTTCGATCCATGCATTGCTGAAACCAGCCAGAACCAATCTACTGCTACCGGAATTAGTCTAGCAGTCGTTGCAACCAAGGTAATGATGCTTGCCTGAGTGATGGGATGGTTGGTTGGTTGGTTGGTTACTTGGTTTTGTTGGTTGATTGTGGATTTTACGGAACACCAGTATTATGAGACTATTTAACGCCTGCCAAAATGTTATATGATAAAAAGATTGTATCAAGCAAGTGTATTATCAGCGAGCGACAAGAGTGGATAAAGAACGCTGATATGGTGAAAATATATGAATACTTCCGATTAACGGACACATTAAAATACTCCAGCGAAAAGGGGTTGCACACAATATATTAGAATAAATTTTTTATTCCTTCATGAAAATTTAAAACGCAAGACAGGCTAACTGTATCAAAATGTTCTTTCATGTGCTCCACATTAGTTTAACGATCTCGTATAGGTTGGAGTTCGAAACAATCTAGTAGAAAGTATCTCACGGTGCAAGGGTTCGTTGCAGAAACGCACTAAAGTGGATAATCAACCTTTAATATGCATTACTGGGTTATATGAGTAATGTAATTATGGCTAACAAGTGTACATAACAAGTTAATGAATTACTTTTTATTGTTGTAATCTAGAATGTTGAAGCCAAATGCGGGATGTCTTGATGTATTCTACGTAACAAGGTTCCGTTCTTCAGTTTCGTAGTTTGCAAGGGTTTGAATTTTAAAGAAAAAAGAATTTCCCCGGGCTTTCTGACTAGTTCTTAGTTTTTGTTCAAAGAACCTTTAATTCCCTTTATTTTAATGTATGATTGATGAGTATAATATGGGTTATGAGTATACAGCTTGTACTTACTCTAGATGTGCACATTTCAAAAAAGTGCTAGCTCCACTTGCTCATTTTCACTTCCCGAACTTCGGAGGTAAATTGTAAAACAAAAAAAAAACCGATAACATTTTTTACATTTTATATATTTGGTAATTCATTCATTGCACTTTCAGAAGCTGTTATTGTCTAGTCTGGCAAAATTCATTTCCCATAGTTTAATAGATGCCAAGGCAAGTGTACTTTAGACAAATTCAGGTTTATTTTTGGAGCACAATGGAGCAGTCATTTTAGTTACCAGTGTGCTAAGATCATTTACAATTTCCAAGCATACGATATCCAAAGAAATGTCAGCCACATTACATGAAAGCAGCATAGAGGTCTGCCAACATTCTCTCTACTGTGCATGTTTTAAATGCAAACAACTTCACCTTAACATACAGCACTCTCTCAAAAGTACATAATAAGTGGTGAGCCACCCTAACAGAGAACTAAACATAGAGACCAGCAAGCGCCATTTAAAGGAGTCGAATATGATCCACGATGGCCTTTTGACTAAAAGTCAGTCGTCCTATGGCGGTTATGCGAGATAAGTAATTGCGGTCATTGGTTGCTTTGTTCCTTATAATAACATTTGGAGGTGTTTCAGTAGGAAACCCTATTGGGTCTTTTTTTAAGTTTACATTGAAAGGTGAAAATACATAAAAGTACATTAAAATATATTTTTTAAGGAATTGCACTGAACAACATAAAATAGTCTTAAAACCATGCACAATACATATTATAACGTACAAAAGCGATTCAGTCACTTTAATGTGACAATCTAGTCATATTACTAACTCTTTGTATCAAAGCTTATCCAACATGGTACCGAAGCGCATCATTACTACATAAGAAAATCCTGAATTTCAAATATGGTCAAGTGTTAGCTCTGTGTGTGTGTGTATATATATATATATATATATATATATATATATATATATATATATATATATATATATATATATATATATATATATATATATATACGACTGACGTCATGATAGTTTTACTGACGTCCCACTGACTTAATAATGTGTTGTATCACTACTGCCAATAGCAACATAACTGCGAGTTTGAGGCTATTCAAATAGAATGATTAATTAATTTGTTTCTATCTAAAATGTTGCCATAAAAATATTAAAAATAAACGTGCAGGCATTTCCAAAATGGTTGAAACGTCATCGAGTGTCATTTTCAACAACAATCAATGGATTCTACTCTTCGCATATCTCATCGGTTTCTTATCCAACCAAAACATAACCAGCCTTGTTATGGCGATTGGCTCAGTCTCCCTTAAAGTCTAGGTCATTCAACTCACCTCAAAAAGAGACGACGATATTCAAATTACCTCAAAACCTGTGCTCCAAAACAATTTGTATTACTATCATTCCATTCTTCTAATAAGAACTGGAAAGCAATTATATGCATCATAATAGACCTATAACAAGATCACTGAAGCAGGTCATTAATAAGCGATGATCACTCTCCCAGTAAAACTCATCCCATCCCTGCTTCTAATGATACAATCATACACAGCAAATCTCATCAAATATACTTAGAACCACTTCCTCTACAGTGGTCCAAAACTCATATAATCGGACACAAGACCAGTCCACCTCACAAGTATAAGGATGTCATTCATAAGCAAACCCATCTAACATTTACATGTAAGTTTCCCAACCAGGTCTGAGTAAGTCCTAATTAGAAACATTGCATATAGCATGGTTAATTAAATCCTGTCCAATTAGTAATACAAGTCCTCACAGATCGTCTTGATATAAGTTTACTTACTATAAATGATCAAAATCGCAAGATCAGAAATATGACCTCTATAGTGTTTACAAGTTCAACCAATCAGATGCTAGATTAACATAATATACACGGATGTCACTAATATTCTTACAATATTGCCTGATGTTAGCGCTTACAGTATATATAGTAGCATTAGGAGCCACTGTCATACCTAATGCATTAATTATATATAAAAAAAAGCATTGATTATATCAGAAACTCTATCTTTTCGCTTCACGTTCCACACTAAACACTTTACAAGATCGTATGCTTGATAACCCTTAATATCACAAGTACAGAATTCCCCTTTCAGAATTGAAGACTGGAGCGTTAAATATATATAATTGGACCAACTACATATCATTACAAACGCTTTAGTGAAACCCGATGGTGACAAAACCATCTACTTAGGAGACGTAAAATATCAAGATTTTCAAAATGGCCACTGCAGCTACCGTACTGGTCGTGCGGACGGCACTTTTATCATTTAGGACCAAATCGGTATAATACTAAGTATTTTGGTGAAAAGTCCATGTCGATATGATATTTCGCTCAGGAAGAAAACAAGATTTTCAAGATGGCTGTCATAAAGGCCTTACTGAACGTCATATCGGAACTATTTTTATTTAACCAAGTAAATATCATAAAGGTATTTTTAGAGAAAACATTTCATTCAAAAAGAGTCGCGATAACAAGATTTTCGAGATGGCCGCTGGCGGCCATATTGGATTCCATTTTCATTAGGACCAATACACAACTGGTCTAACTAGGACTTTCTATGCAAAAAGAGTAATGATAAAACGATCTCAGTAAGATCGCTGGCGGGCATATTGAGTGTTGTAGATGCAGCAGTTTTATTTAGGACCAACCAATGTCATATAAGTCTTCTGGTATTCGTTTCGTTTTGTTTTATGGGGTGGAGTGAGTCAACGCCATATTTCAGCGCATGGTAGGCTATATATGGCGAACTGAAAAAAAATGACGGAGGAAGAACCCGAGGAACACCTAGTTAGAAGCACCGACTCACGGGAAGCTACTGGCAAATTTTCTCACATAACCACATTGGCCGATCCCGAGACTCAGACCCAGACGGGTAGATATGAGATAACAGTGATCAGTAAAAGCGATCGCGTTGGATCATTCGGTCACACGGAGCCCCTCTCCTGGTGTAATTGCCATGTCGATATGACTAAACGTTCAGTACTAATTGCTATAACAGGATTTTAAAAATAGATACTGCGTTGGTCATACGTAAAATTAGATGTACGCAATTGAGATATAAAACCTCTTCAGTGAAAACCTCACGATCTGAGGATTCTTTCAAAGAATATCAACGATAACAATTTTGAAGATGACCGCAAAGGTACCTCTTTTGTAAATCTTCATTACAAACCAATTAGACCATGGTGTGTGTGTGTGTTTGTGTGTGTGTGTGTGTGTGTGTGTGTGTGTGTGTGTGTGTGTGTGTGTGTTTCGAGTTTAAAGGCTATTCTCAAAGTAGTTTATGAGGATTGGAGAGTACAGAGTTATGCTAACGGACGAACAGACATCATCCAATATCCCTGGACAATAAAAATTGGAGTTTGTTTTGAATGAATCCTGAAACCAATTTATCAACTGTATATTGTCACAAATTTATTTTGAATATTACAAATATAATTATATTTATGATGATCTAATCACGTTTGACACGTGTCTCGTATATTTGGACCTAATTTTTGTAAATCTTGTTGGCACAAATGGCACAATATTGTTGGCACAAATGTCTTTTTAGTTATTAAAAGCGTATCTTATTGTGTTAAATACACGTATTCCGTTGTAAGATTGCGAATCAAAAGAACTGTTGATTTCTGTTTCAATTTTACGCAGTTTCTCAAGTTCAATAAACATTTCTCGTTCGCCGAGTAAATGTGTTTTACATCCCTTGGGCTCCCTCAGATAAAAATCTTGACCAGGGATTGGCATCTCATCTCAGTTTTCCTGCCGTATTACATAATTAATGTAGCTAGTAAATTGTAGGTTCCGTGTAAACACTTATATTTGTACCTGTAAGGCTAATAAAAACCATTGTAATTACAGCT
Source organism: Potamilus streckersoni (assembly GCA_016746295.1). Lineage (NCBI taxonomy): Eukaryota > Metazoa > Mollusca > Bivalvia > Unionida > Unionidae > Potamilus > Potamilus streckersoni. The sequence goes on from JAEAOA010002123.1 coordinate 198,756, forward strand.
TGTAGATCATAACTAACAATGATACAGGGCACTCAACCACTATACTGTGCTGAACAATACACTTTAGAGAGGAGGAAGTTCTGGGAAGTTTTGACCCGAAATATTGTATTTTATATTACCTCAAAATGGTTAATTTTATTTTTTAAATGGATTTTATTTTTTAAATGGATAAAATACGATGTTATTCTTTATGTAAGATACTCTGTCCAGCGGATCACCGACATGTCGTTTCAGTACTGTGGTAAATTTCGTCGTTCTTTTCCAGGAATATCGCGGTATAAACATTTTCGTGGTACCCAGTTTTACTATAAACATCTTGTTTGATTTGTCAACCTTTATACAATCTTACAACGCTAAGCACAGATCTCAAGTTTGAGCAAACTCGAAATAATATTTTTTAAACCTGATTTCAAATGTGTACCAATTTGTCGATGAACCTGATTCCACAAACCGTAAAAATATTAGTTATGTTGACAGTGTGCATGTGTGTGCGTGTGTGTGTGTGTGAGAGAGAGAGAGAGAGAAAGAGAGATATTTAACGTAGCTTTAAAAAATTTCAGTCATATCGCAGTGTGACAGTTTATAGTTAAGTTGACAGTGTGTGTGTGTGTGTGTGTGTGTGTGTGTGTGTGTGTGTGTGTGTGTGTGAGAGAGAGAGAGAGAGAGAGAGAGAGAGAGAGAGAGAGAGAGAGAGATTTAACGTAGCTTTAAAAAAATTTCAGTCATATCGCAGTGTGACAGTTTATAGTAATGTCTAACACTGGGGCATCAAGCCGCAGACATGTACTCCCAGTCACATTATCCTGCCACCACTGCTACTAGTCCTAACACTAACCTCTTATGGCTGAGCGTCTAGCGAAGCAGCTGTTAGTACCATTTTTATCTCTTTGGCATGATTCGAAGGGGTTTTCGAACCCGCGACCTCTCGCATCCAAGACGGACGCTCAAACCACTAGGCCACTGGAGATGTAGTTGTGGTAGTTAAGTTGACAGGTGTTGAAATACCGTATAAAGACAATCATTAAGGCTGATGGATGAACATCTATAAACTTATTTAAGTCGAACGATGAATTGAGAGAATGGTAAGTAGAGATATGTTCGTTCCACGCCTAGCTATGAAGCTCAAAGTGGATCAGAACTGGCAGGTTTCAATGGAGCAGGGCAGAAAATTACACTTTCTGGGACTAACAGAAATGTTGGTGGAATAAAAAGAATCTAGACTAAATCAAGGACAATGAGGATAGCACCCATGTTGTATGGAACCAGTGAAAATTCGAAAAACTCGTCTTTTTGCTATTTAATTCAAGCTGGTTCCAAGAACCAAATCTCCATAATGACTGAGTACTAGTGCATTATCAGCATGTAACGATCAACATGGTACTTCCAGCTGTGGGTTCAGTGAAGGTGTAAATGGTAATAACACCCAAGAACACTGGGAAATAGACACTCGGTAACTTTGAGACTTGCCTTACGCAACATTGGGGGACTTTTTACTAAATCTACACGAGCTTGAAACAGAATGGCATTACTTCTTTGAACATTTTTTTTTTCTCGCTTTTGTATAACCCATAAAAAAATAAGCGAAAACAGAATCGGGGGAACGGAGACTTAATGACATGAAATACAAAAACGCATAAGAGCAAACTGGTTAAAATAAAATGCAATAGGATCAAATTGCAATACAAACAAGTCATTGTGCAACATAGCCAATAAACGTGTGGTGTCTTAGAATTTCCGGGAACCATCTGTAATGTTCTTTAGAGTATCTACATCATTGACAGTTTCTATTTCTTTCCTCCCAGTATTCGTTTTATTCGTGTACATGTCAACAACGGTAGTACTATCCTGGATTGTTTGGTTTTCCTGAATATCTGGTTCTTCTGTCACTGTGGCAAATTCAGGTTATCTTCCTTTTTCCACAAGTAATATAACCAATACATAGGTTTGGTCGCGTATCTACCTCTGAAAATCTCGGTAGATTGAAAGCGTATTACGATTCTTTTCGGGCAGGAATCGGTTGCCGTACACTAAGACAACAAAGAGCAATCTTTGGCAATAATACAGGCGTCCTTCAAATGATTGATCACTCCATGATCCATGAACAGTTCTTCTTGAAATTTTCCACAAAAAGGCGTAAAATGTCGAAATCAAATCGAAAGTCGAGAGTGTCTGAAGCGTAAGTCTGTGCCAAGAGTAGAATGCTTCTCGCTGCTCGGAACTCATGTTGTCAGGATCGTAATAGTGGGCATAAGGCAAATGTGGCAGAAGGGTGAGTTGGTTGGCTTCGCTATTGAAAAAATGTGGAAATGTCCTTTGGCCATTTCTGTCATTCCAAACGATTTTGGTATTCGACTCAAAGGCATGGCCAAATAACTCATGGAATCTTTAAACTGTACTTGTCCCACTTGCATGTAGATGATTTTGGCTTCTTTCATTGTGACTTTATGGCATTCGATGCCTAGTCCTGAAATGTATTTCAGGAGAAATTATCCATGGTATCCCCAGAAAATGAGCCATCACGGTGGCAAAACGATCGCAGTCTCCGTAGCGTTCAATGTCCCCTTGATTCCATGTGTCATCGATAGGGTGTAAGACAATAGTGGGTGAAATCAGAAAGAGCGTTAAAAGCTCGAAAGATTTTTTTGCGTCCAACTGGAATATTGCTACAGTGGAAACATCAAGAAGGTGAGATCTTATATGCCCTTCTCTCAAGCTAGGTGAACCACGGAGAACTTAGGAATGTGAAAGCCGGTCTCTTGCTTGCATTCGAAATTAAAATATGAAATTCCCATTATTATAATCATTTTCCTGTTTCGATTTGTATTTTGCAACATAGAATTCACTTTCCAAATCCACGATTTGGTGACAAATATGAGATTGTTTCTTTCTTGGAAAGAAAGTGTGATCTGAGGTTGTTGGTGCGTACGAGATATCCGCAAGTAGAGTACAATCTCTGGAGTTAGCAAGCACTTTGCGACAGTGCACCTTGTTTTATGCGATGTTATTGGTAACACTTTGGGCTAACAAATGTCTGCTGACAAGCTGTGCAATGTGTTTGTTCTTGTCTTTCGTAACGATAGGGTCTAGATGCTAAACCATCCAACATACCTGTCCATAACGAATGTGTTGCTCCCAAATAACATACTCATAGTTGACTTTCTCAGTGACAAACATAGGAATACTAATAATGCCATGAAATATTCTTCGTGATGACAGACGTGAATTCATCTCCGTCTGGGAAAACATTGCCACAAAACATCTGAGCTCCGCACACCTCTTGAGGGTGCACTTTTAATCATGTGTCGTGGAGCAAAGACTTCTTGCAGTTTTTCATTTCAGGAATGCCACAGACCGTCTCTTTGGATAAGCCAGCTTGCTAAAACAGGATTTCTACTCCTCTTCATTGTTTGGTTCCATTCGAATCCTCTCCCAGACATATTTTCATTCTATCTAGTCGTTCTTGTCGGCATACATCTGTCTCATGACGATGACTCGGGCTAAACACACATCTGGTCTTGGTAATTGTTAATTTGGACGAATCTGTGTTTGATAATGCGAAGTTCATCCACCGATATCCCTTTTCTGCCTCCTCTCCCATTCTAAGGGGAAATCTGAGTCGCATAAAGTATAGCTTTGCCATCGGTGATGCAAAACTTGTCGCTGAATTTCTGAAGGTGTTGAATCTTTTCGATGACTTTGGAAGGTATCATTTCTGCCTGCAGGGCTGCTAAATTCGAACCTGGCAGGGAACTTCAAACTATCTTGATATATGGTGATTCTCCAACTTTCGCATTGTTTGGCTTGGTCGTTTCAGTGCGGTTTAGGAGGAATCCCACAAATCTGTAATGAATTCATATTTCTACAGCGGTACTTCGGACATGAAATCTTTAAACTTCACCGTGAAAGTGTGATCCGTGGGTCTAAATTGTTAGCAGGATCATTGTTTTCCGTCTATCAAATGTGATAACAGTTTTTGGGTGATACTGATCGACTATTGTTGGAGGTAGACTCTGCTGGTCATGGGGCAGAAGGTCTTAATTCGTGATCACTCTTGTCGTCTTCAAACACGTTGCCATGGATTTAAGTCAAGAGTTCAGCTCGTTTGCAAGACAGTGTCTTCTTACTCTTTTCTCCTTTCTCTCTTAAATCGTGAAAACGGTTTATCTTCACGAAAAAAATGACTAGATCTTACGCGCAGATGGTCCCCTATGTATAAGGAGAGTGACTTAGAATAATCATTCAGGTGGCGTTCTACAGTTTCGTATTAAGCATAGGGTTAAAATTTTAAAGAAAAAGAGTTTCCCCGGGTTTCCTCACTCGTTATACTGGTTATTTAAAAGAGACATTGTATATCTTAGGTATTGTTCAATGAACCTTTAATTCTCTTTATTTTGATGCATGATTGATAGGTGTAATATGGGTTAGAGAGTACACAGCTTGGCCTTACTCCAGATGTGCACCTTTCAAAAAAGTGCTAGCTCTACTTGCTCATTTTCACTTCTCGAACTTCAGAGGTAAATTGTAACAAAAAGAGCCGATAACTTTTTTTACATTTTAGGTATTTGGTAATTCAGTCATTGCACTTTTAGAAGCTGGTATTATCTAGTTTTGGCAAAATTCATTTTCCATATTTCAATAGCTGCCAAGAATAGTGTACTTTAGACAAATTTAGGTTGATTTTTTGGAGCACAAGGGAGCAGTCATTTTAGTTATCAGTGTCCTAAGATCATTTAAAATTTCCAAAAGTACAATATCCAAAGAACTTTCATCCAGATTACATGAAAGTAGTATATAGGTATGCCAACATTCTCTCCTTTGTGCATGTTTAAAATGCAAACAACTTCACCTTACATACATCACTCTCTGAAAAGTACATAATAACTGGTGAGCGCCACCTCAGTTCACCAACGGTCAAAGAGATGAAAGTGACAACTCAGGTTGGACTTCTGGTCAAAATTTGAGGACGCCATACGAAGGTTTATTTCAGAGAAGAAGGCAGATTCCTCCTTTAGAGATGAAAGTCAAGATTCATGCTATATCCGTCAGAAGAAAGGACACAGGGCTACAGAACAAGAATGAACGACGAAAATGTACTTTTGATGCATCCCAATCCATCGTCTTGTTCATTTCCACCTTGCACAAACTAAGTCGCATCGATTCACTGTTTTTTTTTTGTTTTTTTTTTTTTGCAACGCGCCTTCGGATTACTGAACATATCAATCCCTTTCGATCCAAGCTTGGACTATAAATAATTCACCTGTTCTCGTTACAAGATGTGGTAAAAATTTGGGTCGTCTACCTTAATTTCGAGGATGCTGTTCATCCCGGATTATTCCTTGTATGTTAAATCATTATGGGCCATCACGAAAATACTAGATACGGCTATTTGGAAGCTAAGGATTTATGTGGGGCGGTAATACTGTATGAAAAGGTGCGAGACGAAAAGAAGATCAGTGCGATGTTCCGTATATTAACCGTCTTTAGCTAACAAGCCCCAACGGCCCTTTCCGGGCTACTCTTAAGCCTAGAAAAGATATATCTTTTGCCAATGATTTTGTCTTTATGTTTGTTTAAGAATGTTTGCAGATGTCTGTTTTCAACTTCCAACAAACCATTATCAATACCCCTCTAACCCCATCATCACGTTAAATTCCCCTTATGCCCCCAGGTGACAGTTTGACCTTATCGTGACACATACTACCTAAATCTGTAACCGGTGAATTTAATGTGGTCTAAATAAAACTACAGTGAATTTGCTGATGCAATATGTATAACTGAATTTGATGATTTAACCTGCATAACTGAAATCAGGTTATTTTAGTACACACACACACGCGCGCGTGTTTATGTGTGTGTGTCTATAGTAGCGTATTTCTTTCAAAATAGTTTCTCAATGTTCAAAATCACGTTTTTCATGGTGCATTATTACATTAATTAATTTTAAGGGATATTTAAATCAAATTGCTCGTAAACACAAGTTAATACTTGCTATTACTCCATACGAGGAACATTTCATGTAAATTTATTTTTAAAACAATACAAATAAAACATGAAGTTAGTAGATGATTATTGATATCTTTATCATTAATACTAAACATCCTACATCTGGGCATTATAATAATGGAGTCCCTGAATAAAGTTCATTTTACTCTGTCTACACTATAATATTTACAAAGTCCAAAATATTGTATAGTGAATTTTTCAGTTCTTGTTGCTAAGAGTTTGTCTAGATCTTCAAGTCCATCGATTTCGTCCTTTTTCACATTTTGTCAAATTATTTTGATGTGATAAAGGAAATTTTCCTAGGGATGTTTGCTTTCAATAGTCAACAACAGCAGCTGTCGTTGTCCCAGTGTCTTTTTCAATATCTTCCTTTCTTCTTCGATCATCCCTTGAATAAAAAAGTAAAGATCTTTGATGTTTTTTTTATATTATTACTTATTTGAAAACAGCATATGTATATTTTAAAATATTTCTTATTAGATATATTAACAGTTCTCTCAGCTTAGCGTTATTCTGTATTTTTAGATTTATCGTGTTCATTGCGATTATCGTCTGTGTTATTTCCACTGAATCCCAAAATAGAAAAGGATTGAACAAATTTCATAATTAAGACTACATACATATTCTATTTTCAAACTTGAATCTCTGTGTTCACAGACATATCACTAGCATAAAAAATTATTCTATCCTGAAGGCTTATTGTTTTGCCTGTATCAAGCGCCATTACGCATAGAAGAGCTTCGGGGATTTTTTCAACTGCATGTGACCGTAGAGCACTCTCTCCCATTGCATGCAAATCAACATCCTTCTGACATACTTTGCATTTTGCAAATCTCTCTGAGAAAGATGACATAATCCAAATTTTATATTTCTCTTCATCTAGCCAACGAAATTAGAATCGGCAACCAGCCATGTTTTAGCGAATAATTCAAATTTAAACCACTGCTAAATCTAGGCTTCGTACGATCTTAAAGTTCAAAATGTACGCCTGCACATTGGCCAGTTGTGGAAAATCGTTCCGGCACAAACTTAGCGAGAAATCATTTTTTGGTTTGGGTTTGGGTTTGGGGTTGGAGGGGATTGTTGTTGTTGGTTTTTTTGTTTTGTTTTTTCCAGTTTACTTTTTATTAAGACCTTTAAAATAAACCTATTTTAATAATTCCTTTTGCTATCATGAAAATCAAAGCTTTTCAAGCTACAAAAAGATAATTTTTTGAATTTTCATTTTTTCAAAGGCCTTGAAGAAACAATTAATTTTTCAAGGCTTTTCTAGGTTTTGAAAGACCCTACGGACCATTATATATATATATATATATATATATATATATATATATATATATATATATATATATATATATATATATATATATACACACACACACGTATGGGTTTGAATCTCAGGCTCGGAGCACTTGAAAGCTTGTTAGCATCGTCCCTTAAGGGTTTGAGTCTCAGGCTCGGAGCACGTGAAAGCTTGTTAGCATCGTCCTGTAGGTCGGTGGTGCTCACGTCGCCTGTTTACACGGGTATTTCCTCCACAAGTTATAATGGTGTCCATGTATAGCTTAATGGTGTGCTGAACAAGGACGTTGAGCGCGATAGACCGATTATAATCACACTACTGAAAGGGTGAATATTGCCGCTAGCAACAGCTGTTACTGAAATCGTGATCTTAATGCACGAACGCTCATTGACGTAGGTTGGGTCTAGAGCGATACAGCTCCTAGTTATCTCACCTGACGACTTTATTAAGGAGTTTAACTTTTCACGTGGATCGAGAGGCACTTCTCAAGTCAAAAGAAATTGTTATATAATTTCGAATGTTTGCAAAATGAAAAACTTCCAAACTTTCATGATTATAAAGATATTGGTGATTTTAGTTTTACGAACATCTGATGTAAACGTTTAGTGGACTATGTTACTAGCAAACAGTCCTTATTGAATCAGCAGACGTCACAGGTCGACATCCTTTACAAAATTAGCTGACGTCACTGGTCGACCGCCTCGATAGAATCAGCAGACGTCACTGCTCGACAGCCTTTATAGAATCAACAGACGTCTCTGGTCGACAGCCTTTACAGAATGAAAAGACGCCACTGGTCGATAGCCTTTACAGAATCAGCTGACGTCACTGGTAGACAGCCTTAACAGCATTAGATGCATGGCCTTACAAAGATCGTGAATTGATTTAAGACATTGTATTGTATATTTTAGTATTTGCTTGTATATTCCCCAAGTGTACTGCGACAGATAAAACGAGAAGCATTAACATTTTTTAAAAATGTAAAATTTGACAGATTTCAAATTGTAGAATTAAAAACCGAAATAAATAGTACTGTACGTGAATACTATGTAAATATTCGCAAAATTCGCAGACATCATTTGCCACATTAGCATATCCCCACTAAAACGACGTGCTTTATAAAAAGAAACTCAGCAATATCTGCGAATAAATTTGCAAACTTTTTCTAAAGTCAGAAATCTGCCTGGGAATTCTTTCTTCGTTCTACCAGATATGGTGGCACTCGCCAGTTATTGTGTACTTTTCAGAGAGTGATGTATGTAAGGTGAAAGTTGTTTGCATTTTAAAGATGCACAGTGGAGAGAATGTTGGCATACCTATATACTACTTTCATGTAATGTGGATGAAATTTCTTTGGATATTGTACTTTTGGAAATTTTAAATGATCTTAGGACACTGATAACTAAAATGACTGCTCCATTGAGCTCCATAAATCAAGCTGAATTTGTCTAAAGTACACTATTCTTAACAGCTATTAAAATATGGAACATTAATTTTGCCAAACTAGACAATACTAACTTTTAAAAGTCCAATGAATGAATTACCAAATCCATAAAATGCAAAACAAATTATCGGCTCTTTTTTTACAATTTACCTCTGATGTTCGAGAAGTGAAAATGAGCAAGTAGAGCTAGCACTTTTTTGAAAGGTGCACATCTGCAGTAAGGTCAACCTGTATACTCTCTAACCCATATTACACCCATCAATCATTCATCAAAATAAAGGGAATTAAAGGTTCTTTGAACAATACCTAAGATATATAAGGTCTTTTTAAATAGCCAGTATAACTAGTGAGGAAACCCGGGGAAATTCGTTTTATTTAAAATTCTAACCCTATGCTAAATACCAAACTGTAGAGCGCCACCTATATAAATCAAGACTTTCACCGATTATATATACTTGCGGATAAATAACTGTTGTAGTTTTTGGTGGTGGTGGTTGTGGTGGTGTGTGTGTGTGCGTGCGTACTACTTTTTTATGACACCTCGAAAAAAGCAGCCATATTGTGCCTATATTAAGACAAACTTTTAGTAAAAGTATTAAGATTGAAATTCTTTAAATTTTTTTCTAAATAGTATTAAAAACAATTTATCAAATTATATTGAAGTTATTTTCCACTAAGCTATAGTGAGATTAAAATTTGATTTGTGTGCAGCAGCTGTGGTAAAGATAACACTTGTAAGAGCAAGAACATTCTCGTGTATTTAAAGTTTAACGTCAACAAATATCAGACTTGATGAAAGCTGATGTTAGGCAATCATACAATTCGCTTGTACCCAGATGTCAGCAAATTGACGATTTACGCGTGGGGAAAAGAATGATAGTTTATAATGATTCGAGAAAACGAACTTGTATAAAATGACAGCGATCTCGTGTACAAATCGGTATGTTCGTTCGAGTCGTTAAGACTTATCTTTCCCTACAGGTAAGAATTGTACTTGTCCGTAAACTCTAAACTATATGAAACTTGTAATGCAGAGATTTTCACTGTTAAGTTCAATTTAGACTTGATATTAAAACATTTTTGTCATTTTTACTATTTTAATTTGATGGAATATTTTGTTTCAAAAAACATTTCATTTGTATTCATAGTATGTATTATTGTAAACGACTATTTCCTACCAACTATTTGTTTAATCTGTAAATAAAGTTTCCTTAAATAACAAAGAATAATATTATAGTAACCTATTCCAAATTAGTGATCTATTGTAAAATATATGTTTAAAACGATTGTTGCATTAAATAGCAACTATTTAATTTTATAAAGTGTTATATTCTAAAAGGCAGAAATTATGCAAAAGATTTTACCAGTTGTGCTTTAAAGGTTGGCTCTTTAAATTGTATTATGGTGTGACCAGTATGGGGTAAATTTTATTTATTTCAAATTAGATTTCTAGATACTTTTTTTTCTCCGATGAAAATTTTGGATACAGACATTCATCGTAATTTACATTGAATTCAAACCTGGGTTAATAGTCTGATTCAACAAGATACTGTTGACACATCAGTACGACACTGGTCACAACAGACACCATCGTCTTCAATTTTAAATCTCTTCGGGACTTGAACTGAGTTTTATTCAGGACTGTATTGTTTATTCGCAATACTGTAAGTTCTTTTTCTTATTTTAAATTTTGCATTCTTGGTTAATAAATTATTTGATTAAGTTTGCAAAAGCTTGTTGTCTTCACTCTTATGTAACTTATTTTAAGAGCATACACACGTAACAGCATAAAAACTAGGACAGAAAACATACCAAAATAAGTTTATAATCAAGTACAAGATCAATTTAAAATGTAAATATTCCGTTAAATTTATATCGAACAACAGACATAAGTATCACAAGTAATCTTTCTTAAAACATGATTAAAATTTCGTGTACAAACCGCTCAATCCTAATATCATCGGGAGTTATATATTCGTACATGAACTTCCCGTGGGTCTGAAGTTATTTCTCTGGTTTTTCAGAGTTGTTCTTCCACCGTGTGTGGAGCCTATCGTATGTTGATGAAACATTGACCAACTACAGCAATGTCAAAATAGTAATGTTTCACTGGGCGAACATCGAGTCATTCTGCAAAAAAAGACTGCAACACTATCAGTGGAGATTGGCAGGGTACACTCTTGGTCGATATTCACCCTTCAGATGTACGGTCTAGTCCAGTATGCATGTGCAATATGCGATCTGCCAACGACTTCATCTCTCCGATTTGTACTGTACGAGAAATATCACAACTTCTACAAAGTATCTACCATTTTCGCTAATGTAACTATAGGCAGCCAAAAATAAATAAATATTTTTGTTTCGACTACGAGACTCCAGTAAATTAGCGAATATAACACGTAGATTATACAAAATTTCCCTCATGCATCCCTCCTGTGGGAGTTATATATGTCTGCGTGTTAGGCAATTTGATTTTTTTTTCTTTTTACCACGCTGTTGTAATATTTTAAAAGCCTCGTTTACTATCAGACAGTGCCCAAAGTTCGAAACAGTCAACGAGCTTAATGGTGATTACACAGTTATGTTTTAATTTTTACTGAAAGTTTTTGAAGTTTATGGACTACGTAATAAAGAGACAAGATCGGCACCTTCAATTTAGTAACTTCTAATTTATGATGAGCGCTAATATTGTTGAGGTAACTAAAATCTTTAAACGGCTATAAATGGGTCTGATTCGTTGTCGTAGTCAGATTTAGTGTTACCGTAGACTATTCCACTTCCGGAAGAATTTTGCATTTCCGGAATCTATTCTGAACAGTAGCCGTTGTTCTTCTGTTCAATCGGTCATGTGTAGGTAGGTGACTATTTTATTACTTTTGAATAACCAGTAACCGTATATATGCGGTTTGGGTCCCGTATTTAACAAGAGGGCACGTGGAGTCATGGTGGAATGTTTGAAATGGCTCAAACTGAGGAAGCAAATTATGAATTGACCAAATTTGGTTGAAATGGCTCTGCTGCTACTCAGTGGTAAACAGAAAGTTTGATTCACCATATCCTATTTGTTTGTTGATTCACCGTATCCTTGTGTTTTATACCATGTTTATAATAAAAAGAACCAATACTGGTTGTGATCATTTATTATTACTCTTTCCGAAAACCTGCGGGTTATATACGTCCGCAGAAAAACTAATTGTGTTTTACACACAGCAGAAAAACGGAGTAATACACGTGTATATCTGTTATGCTTGGGCGCGTGTTTTATTCACTAATCTACGGTTCCTGGTTTCCTTAAAATATGGCACATTAACGTGTTTGTCAAATTTAAGATTCTCTAAAACTTTCAATGTTAAAAAGGAGTCCGAAAAATATTATTTAATTTGCTTTTCGACAGGATTATGTAGTTCAAAACTTTGACTCGTGATGTAATTTTTATAGTATACCTTGAATTCTATCAGATAACCGGATCGTTGTGGTGCCTTTGGGTGTCACGATGGTAGCTCCAACTTTGTACCCATCCTTCCAATCGTCTATTCATGGGGACGTAGGGGTTGTCCATAAAGGACATCCGCAGATAAATCATGCTATCCTAAACCCCCTCTCCCATTGTCCGCTTGTTGTACGCATGTGGCTTACCCTCTCGCCTCCTTCCTCGCAGGCTGCGAACGTCCCCATCTAGAATTATACGCTATGGTCTGGGAGTGAAATACTGGTGCTCTCAAAATACAACGCCCACTGATTTCATCACAATATCTAGCTCAAAGCAAAAGGAAAACATAGTATTGTCCTTAAAAGTCTGTATTCAGAACGTCCGCAAAACAAAATGTAATACAAGCAGTAAACCCAAAGCAGCTGTTCAAAACAAAATATCACATAAAAATACTAGTTTGCGGACGTCATCAAGGTCCTTTACACCTAGTCTCCCTTGTCCACATTTAAACAAAACAAAATCTCGTCCACCATCTTTGCGGACGTCCTTTATGGATGATCCCTTTCGGATACGTTGAAGACTACTATTTTGTCCAAGATGCTCTCAGAATGGAGGTTTTGTTCAATTCTTAAAGGTTCAATATTCGCATAATTAATAACGAAATTACAAGAGTCAAATAATCAATTAATATATGTGAAAAGAGCTCGTCTGGTTATAGTATTGAACGAGTTTGTAATAAGATGTTTGTGTAGAGTGGTTGCCGTGTTTTTATATGAACTATCAGACTTGTATGCTAATTATCGTTCTAATATGATGTTATGACCATTTACTGTAGCTCTAAGCTTCTGACAGAAACTAATTCCTTCAACTGCCCAGAAGTTTAGATACTAAATTATCATGGTCTTCTGATCACTTTTAATAAGAACTGTGCACTAAAAATATTTTTAACTTCCGTTGCATCTATTTGGAATGATTGGCTGCATGTTTGAAACATCCACGGATGAATGTTTACCCGGTGATGGCTTTAGTCACATGACCTGGAAAACATTCACGGCGCATGCTCAATGTTATTTTCCTGTCAAACGGGAATGGCGGCCTTGCTATGAACATCGTCTGAAACAAAAGAGACAATTTTTAACAAACACGATTAAGAACAAACGGGAATGGCGGCCTTGCTATGAACATCGTCTGAAACAAAAGAGACAATTTTCAACAAACACGATCATGAACAATAACGTATCACTAATGCTGTATGTATGAATGGTGTGGTGTTTATAATTTTTTAACGTAGCTTTAACAATTTATATCGCTACGATGTCTGCAGTGTGGCAGTTTATAGTGATGTCTAGCACTGGGGCATCATGCCGTAGACATGTAGCATGATGTCCCACCCAGTCACATTATCCTGACACCAGGTCAACCAGTCCTAAGATTAACCTCATAATGCTGAGCGTAAAGCGATGCAACTGTTAGTACCATTTTTGTAAGTCTTTGATATGACTCGACCGGGGATAGAACCCACGATCTCCCGCATCCGAGGCGGACGCTCTAACCACTAAGCCACCGGAGCGGTATTGTGTTGTATGTATGTATGTATGTATGTATGTATGTATGTATGTATGTATGTATGTATGTATGTATGTATGTATGTATGTATGTATGTATGTATGTATGTATGTATGTGTGCATGTGTATGCGTGTATGTGTGTATGTATGTGTATGCATATATGCATTTGTGTGTGCGTTTGCTCGTGCATGAATGTATGCTGATGTGTAGGTTGTTTTGAAATTTATCAGCATTTTCTGCACATCATGGACGATACATGATCTAATGTATGTATGCATGCATGCACGCAGGTGTACGTAGCAAGGCGAGTTATGCTGCGGTTTAACACCATTTTCAGCACAAGGTTAGTATTATTTGGAGTATATCTTGTGGAGGAAGATCCCTAAACACATCGTCTTAAGAAAAAAAAAAGAACGCCAAGCCACTAGAACCTACCATCATCCATCACATATACCCACAATGGCCGAACAAGAGACAAACCTATACATGGGCATGTGAGCTGTGAGCGCCTTGAATTACTCACCCACCCACCCCCAGTAGATAGTTATGTACACACGCGCGCGCACGCACACAAACACATATGCACTTGTATTTATGTATGTCTCATAGGTACGTATGCATACATACAATCCAGCTTGGTCAGAGACGACCTTTTCTTGCTCAGTCTATATGTATGCCCTTCCATTTTTTATACAAATTTGCTTTGATACGAGACTCAGTCCATTAAATTACTCTGATAATTTTTACCACTTTTAAATTCATCGTTTCGCCCGTGCTTGTCCACCTGAATTTATTACAGGTTATGATATCTACTGGGAGAAAAATGTCATATCAAATTAATTTTTTTTAACAAATTCGTATCAGTTTCCTTCGTTCAATTTTTTTTCCTTCGGAAATGATTATTTTTTCCACATAATGTTCATCCAGATCCACGTTTCATGTTGTCGCGCTTTTTTTCAGACAGGGGAAGTAACAAGGTCTGGAAAAAATGTTGCCAGGTGAGCCTAGTTTGGTTTATCAAACTTGGTTATAAACCTTGAATTAAATTTTCTCAACTAAATTGCATCCATGATATTTATGAAGCTGTAGCAAATTATTGCATGCTTTTTTTAAACTGATCAATAAATATTTAAGATGTGAAATAGTTTTATTTCCTTATTTTGCTGTCCATGTTTTTCACGGCTATTTTATATTGCATTTAATAATGTTCCCTTCGAGATCCCCACAGGTGTGTAACGAGTAGGACTCGATCATGTACATGGAAATTTGACTCATCAAAGCGAGATGAAATCTGCACTTATCACTAGACAAACTTGTAAGTGCCTTTTAAAAGCAAATCTACCCAACGAGCTGTGAAGATTTAACAAGGGGTTCCATGAAGGAAGCATGCTTATACATGCACGATAAATGAACTTTGTCACCTTTACTTTTGCTTGATGGGCATGAGCCTTGTTCTCTGTGTTGCCCGCTAAGAAGTAAAATACGAATCGTCTTCGGAGGTACTCGATTTTCATTTCTAATATACTAGAACCAAAGTCAACCAAAAATACCTAAAAATTAATGAACAAAACGACAACATTGATCCTAAATAAAGCCCCTGTAAATTATACACCAAGTCTGGCAAAAGAAAAGACAATTGTATAGATTTCACATGTGTTAGATTATAACCTAAACTGTCCTTCCTATATCACACACCCTTTTTAAAAAATGCTAACTACATCTATATTTGATAAGGGACATGCTTAATTATATTATCGAAGGAATATAAAGCTGAACAACACAAGTTTAGTAGCAATTAACAATCCTAGAATAGCAGGCTACACCTGGAATATCGTGTTACGCCTCTAATAAAGAGTCGCAGTGTAGAATTATGTTTTGAAAATCTGAAGACAAAAAATATATTTAAGACAAGTATTTAAATATTTAACCGAATTAATAATGGAAACGTTCAACACAAAAACATGTACTGCAAAATACGTCAATTTAAGTTACTGTCTTTTTATCAGTTTACATGTTTGCAGGAGTGAAAGCACGTGTATGTTTTTTTAATACATCGAGCACGTTGTTAAATTAGATGGCACGTGTAATGTCAACGGAAACAAGACTGAACTACCAAATAAAAGTGTAAGAAATCTCAAAAATTCGTGAGTAAATCCGTCATCAACAAAACTGACAATTGCATGTGCACAATACTGCCAAAGATGCTCATCTCTGCGCCAATCCATTCTTATATATCTTATATCGCTCTATACAGTGATCTATCTGTCAACACCCACCCACCTATAAATCCTTTCATCTTGTAACGGGTTGTGGCCGTCCATTTATCGAGATGTTTCCTCTTATTACTACTTAATTGTGCTTAAGCTGAACGACATTTTACAAGTATAGATGGTCAATTGTAACAGTTCGAGTAGGTCGTGTAATTTATAAGTTAGACCTCCTTGTTTAAACTAGATCAACATAAAAGTCGAGTTAAGCAATGAAAATGTTCGTTTAAATACGTGCATGAATAATTTATTATAAAACCTGGAGATCATTTAATATTTGTAACCGCATTTTAATCACCATTTCCCTTCATTTATTGACATGCTACAACAGGCAAGGACCGTTGTGCAAAGTCACAATTCAGCCACATAAAAAGGATATCAAATAGAGCATACAAAGATTCTACGTGCACAGAAATGACACGAATCTCAAATACCCAGACTTAATAAATGGGCTGTTGTTGACGCTCAAATTATCATAACAGTTAATGCTTTATTGCTCCCTGGGACTCCAGTTTCTCTTTTATCCCCTGTTATCGTGAAATCTACCCGGCCAAGTTAAACAATTTCCCCTTGAATACTCTTGAAAAGAAGAGGCTGTCACGTGACAGTGACATCCAATACAGCTCTATATTCATCTCCAATGCGAAACTAGCACATGGCTGCACAACTTAAATAGCAAGACATGGGTTGTCTCGACTTGTATTGTGAAGTTGCCACTAAAATCTCATCGACGCACCAGCTTTTGGTGATCAAAAACAATTAATAACGGAGGTATGGGAAGTTCTGTCCATGTACACTGGAGTCAGATAATTATAAAACGTCACCATTTTAAAACCGGACGGACACACACACACACACACACAGAGTACTTTCGCACTTTCTACTGTACATGGCATGTACCTGTAGTTCTTGCTCCTAGGGTCTTGATTAGTCGTCTTTTGTGATTATAATGTTATTTAAGGACAGACATACAAACAGACAGGGGGATGAAGACGGGGGGATAGAGAACTTGATATCGTGAATAAAATCCATCTTCCTAGCAGTTGCATTGACTGAGTTGTCTATGTTGATTACATATAAGTTGTGTTTTAATCCTCTTGAACTAGATACACGCCCACTCTTTAGATTATAAAACTTGCATAAATGAACTTTATATACACTGTCGCCAACCTCACCCTCCCCACCCTCTCTTTAGCTCGTGTAATGTTACTTGGCTGCCAGTATCTGCTTGCATGGACTAAACAGCGTTCTTGTCATACGAACAAAGATATAACAGTATGCAAAACTATTTATTTTTCATCTGAACCCAATATGAAATCAAGGCATCCGAAATATGTTGGCTGCCACTTACATTTAATCTTCATTATTTACCGATATGTAATTTCAATACCAAGAATTTTTGTTCTCGACGCATACGATACCCATGAAAGAACTTGTTGCCAAAGCAACGCCATCAAATGGGTGCGTGACACCAGACTATCATTTACCAAGGCATTCAAAACTTCTGACCCGTTCTTTTCTACCTGGTACAAAGCGGTATTAGGTTATAGATGGATAATTTCAACCAAACCGTACCGATGGTAAAATTGGTTTGCAAACTGGGATTCATCTCGAGTCAACTATTAATAATTATCATCATAATCGTCATCTTTATTTAAAAAGATGGTATAGGAGGCTTAAAACGTGACTGTATTCGAACCGATACATGAATTTTGTTTTTAAATAAAGCAAATAGTTTTGGATTAATTTTCAGGAGATTTAAATTTATATTTTAATTCATGTTTACATAGGAGTGAAAACAAAAACAATTGAGAATAGGAAATTTGAATCTTTAAATTTTATCAATATATTTTCAATATCGAATCTTTATTTGTATCATTCACAATATTTACCTAGCGAAAAATTGTCAGCCACGTGACGAAAACTGACGTGGCAACTTACAGGCTAAGTCTGCTAAAGCGGTGATGGTTAGCGTTGTTTGCTATCCGTAACTGCCCAATACCAGCAATTTTTGGGTTGATTAATTATAGGCCAGAACACATCTGATTAGTCCCTCCTAACACGTCCAAAACCAAAACACTTCGCATGCGCCACCACTACTCAAGTCGAGGTTACTGCGACGACCATACGTACGGCCTGTTCTTTGAAGCGACGAATTGAAGGGTGAAAATTACCCCGTGATAATGTGGAATGAAGGGTAACTGGCATGAAGAACTGCGCGGAAAGAAAATAAAACATGTACGAGGCTTTTGGAGAGCGTTCCCTGCCAACGAGAATTAATAATTGCTTCTTTTATTGAGAAAGATCTATTGGCTATTCATACAAAGTACACCGATTCAAACCCAAGGACATAGAAAGTACCTATTTACAGTATTTTTGGCTTTGATAAATGGGGATTGGGAGTAGACATTTATGCAGTTGGTAAATGTATTGACCTGGAAAATGAACAATTTTTGTCTCAGAAATAATGCATTTTTCCTGAATAATGGTTGGACTTTTTTGTACAACAAAACAGTCTCAGAAAAAAGGCACTATCGACTATTACGTTTTTATTAACTGACGAGACCCCGTCAAAAATTTTAACAAATTCACGTTTAAATTCAGTAGCATTTGGAATTATGTCAAGCAACTTTGTGTTTATTTTTACAGTACCTGCTTTGTTAAGTATTGTCAGAATTTCGTTGAGCCTTTAAATTTTACATGCATTTCAAATCAAGGCCATAAAGACGAAAAATTGTCAGTTCTAACAAATTTACCGTCCAGTTCCAATATTGCTATGTCATCCTTTTGTTTTAAAGCTTCCGAGATTTAAAAATCGTGAAATTGCAACTTGGATGGAGGCCAAATTTAAATGCAGTCAGGAACTGCTGAGCGTCAGTCAAGCATACATACCAGTAAAAAAAAAAATAAAAAAAAAATAGCGAGGGCATCAAAGTATAAGATACGTAAACCCGAATGCGAACAGACAAGTGGGAAATTAATTCCGGAAGTTAAGAGTCAAACTACGATGTCCTTTCTTGTTTTGATTTGAAACCTTTGTTTCTGCTATTTTTTTAAACCGTGCAGCATCAAGTTCGAATCCCAACGACGAAAATCTAACTTTGGTATCATTTCCTGTTATCAACTATGAAAATATAATTGTGGAAAAGTTGGTGACATTTAACTTGTTACCTCGTTTATAACTGGTCTTCTAACCTTGTATATTACGTGACGACTTTAAGACCGGTGAGATTTACGGCCTATTTACGTTTTAAAAAGTTTGAAGAATTCGAGCGTAAAAGTCTTCAAGGACCGAAATATTCTAAGTTGAAAGTCCCGATAAAGATTCGTGTACGACTTTCACTCATCCACTCATTCCTTCAAATAATGACTTTCATTCGTCCACTCATTCCCTCAACCAGTTATCATAACTTAGAACGAATCCGTTTATTGCAATGCATGAAATCGTCTCACTTCACTAAACTAAGCCTGTTCGGACTCATAAATCTGAACTCTTACTAATATGTATAATATACCATTATTACACAGGTATTCGTAAAAATAAAATTTTTTGAAAATAAATTCATGTCACAGCAGGTTTTATTTTGACGTGAAGTAAAATTTACCCTACTAATGAGATTGTATCATGTCCAAGTTATATCTGGTTACTTGTGATAGCGAGTGTTATTTTACGATATCAACACACAGAAAAGAAAGGATTT
The DNA here is from genome assembly GCA_016746295.1 of Potamilus streckersoni. NCBI lineage: Eukaryota > Metazoa > Mollusca > Bivalvia > Unionida > Unionidae > Potamilus > Potamilus streckersoni. Next base: position 218,471 of record JAEAOA010002123.1, read on the forward strand.
ATTTATCATTCCTCAGAAGCTTACTCGATATTTCAATAAAGCACAGTGTACGCCAAGTTTTCTCGATTACTCAATACTCAATACACGATTACATGAAGCTAGTTAAGGTGGAATTCTGTGGATCCGTGTGTGGGTGTACTAAGCCATGGGACTGGTCATGGGTCCCGATGTGAGTGTAGTGATAAGCGCCATCTACAATATCTACCGTTTACATTTTTTCCACGTCGATTTATGATCGCGGACTCTACAAACTGAACTAATCCGAGCCCGATCTTGCAGAGCCTCTCACAGAACCTTAATATTCAGAGAAATATCCCCGTGTAATATTTAATTCACCACTCAGACATCCCAAGATCTACTTCTTTAGCATTCATGCGTCAAAATCTCATTTCTATACCTTTCCGGTGTCCTTGTGGTTAGAGTGTTCGCCTCGGATGCGGGATGCAAAGGGTTCGAACCAGAATCATACCAAAGTATCAATACAAATGGTACTAGCATATATTCAGCTGGCCATTCAGCACTAAGAGGATAATGCTAGGACTGGTCTGGTCGGCTTGTGTCAGGATAGTGTATTTGCATTATGCCCCAGTCCTAGACATCACTAGATTTTCCAAATCACACACACACACACACACACACACACACGTTCCATTGTGGGCTACGAACATCACAAGTGTCACACATGTCTCGCTGCACATGGAGTAGAAGATCACCAGACCTGCTGAACGGTGGGTCCATTTGTGGGTGTACCGAGTCAAAGGTCAGGTCATGGTCGTACGCTATGATAGTCAAGTCAGTTACCCAAGCGGTAAGAAACATTTTATATTTTTCTGACGCAGCTGGTCAGATACGGAGTTCCATTGCGAGTTTGAACTGATGGGAATTTTGTCACGGACAGACACCAACATTTTGTCACCAACACATGGTCATTTTGCTAATGGGACTTGACAATCTTATTCAAACTAATGCGAAATATGCACTCCACCCCTTCTCAAATGGTGCTTCGCTATCACGTGTACATGCTTGTATGCCTTCCGATGTTCATTTATTTTAAAAATGCACTACTCGAGATATGAGCGTGCGAGAAAAACGCACGTGCACGTGTATGCGTGCTTGCAACCGTCCTGTAATTATTGTCAGTTTTGCCGCCAAACAACGGTATGGTAGTACGACACCAACGTCTATCCACCACCCTTTTTTTTCCACCGCTATCGACTATAATCGTATACCAAATAGGTTCACTCGGATTCACATTTCATTTACACTACATCTTTGTTCCAATTGGTTTTAATTACTAAATTAGGAAACAAAAATATACTATACGTATCCAGTCTTCAGTGACCTCTGGTAAGAAATTACATAAAATTACAGTTGTATAAAGTTAATTGCTTATGTAAACAAACAAAGCTCGAGTTTGTAAGTAGACATTTTTTACTAAATAAAAGTTTTCCCTGTCAGGTGCCCCTTGATCTGAAATAAAATAAGGGTCTATTTGATGCATGGATTCCCCTTTCCTAGCCATTAGCGTCTACGAATTCAGTTGCTTCTACTGAGGACACCAGTAATTTTATTATAGAAGGCATTATGTCCGTGCCGTACAATTAAGACATTCTCTACTGAGGTTAAACTATCACATTTCCCCCTTGCAAGTCTTACTCATCCAATACTTGGACTAAAATTAATGTACATTCTAGCCCCAGTCGGATATTAGATGAAGTGCTGGGTATCTGGATGAAACCTGGCTGATTGTGAACCTAGTACGTCTGTTTGTTTTGTGTTTTTAATGGGAGGGGGGCGTGTGGTCTTTTTTTGTTGTTGTTTGGTTGTTTTTTTAAAGAAAGTGTAGCGGCGTTTAAATTAAACTGCTGGGTATGTTGAAAGTGAAGGCTTATTACAATATCTTAAATGTATACATGCGAATAACAAAAATATTAAGCTTTGTTAAGAAAATTGACAAATATATTCAGCGTTGATATAATTCTAAAATAGCAGTATTCATAAGGCTATTTCAGCGGTGAACACGAGCGTACATGAATAATTACGAGAATGGAGGGCAGATGATGGGGTGGTGGAATATATGAGGAACCATAAACACTAATATAACCAGAAACATCAATATACCTGAAAACCGTCCGTTAGACCTTGTTTGCTTGATGCAGTCACATTTTTAATACCATGTTTAAATATCAAAAGATTTAAAATGGCTTCCGTTATTCATTTCATACATTTAATCTTTTATGTATTTATTACAATGCTGTGACTTTTGCATATTCCTGCTTGAAAAAAGGACATTCTTGTAGATCTCGTGTTTTTTTAAAAATATTCTTCAGTTTCGTTCTCTCTACAAATTTAAGGGCATATGCATAAACTTATCGTGTACAAAAGAACGCTCTTGTACATTTCCTGTACAAAAGAACATTCTTGTACATTTCGTGTACAAAAAAGTACATTCTTGTTCATTTCGTGTACAAATAGAACATTCTTATACATTTCTTGCTTGCTTTAAAAGGACAAACTTCTGTAGATTTCGTGCCTATTACATCACAAAAACAAACACATAATATTAATTCAGATATATAAAAACTACACAAACAAATGATAGATAATGAACTAAACTATCTATTGCTAAATACCATACCCATGTCATGTACGATTTTCAACTGAATTTAAATCACTTCAGAAAAGGAGACAGCTAGATGACCTAAAATGTATGCCGTTACGTATCAACCGATTTTCTTGGTAAACAAAGTATGGATTTTTCCAAAATTAATTCCGATTTAGAGGGAGAGACAGGCATATAGAAATAATAAAAAAATAAACTATGAATATTAAATGTCATCTTAATTCTTTAGTAGTATAAAGTGCACATTTTAATATAGTACAATTAAGACTAATGAACGCAGGCCTAATGTCCAAAATGTTATTTAATTGACGCCATGCTGAAATGGTGTACCTTAAAAAGTATATAAAAAAAACCCCGCAATGCTATATTCCTGATTATGACCATTTTATGATTGTTCGATTACTGGAAGAAGAAAAAAACACTTGCATTTAGATGGCAATTTGTGCCATTTCTTTGCTTAATTTGTACCAAGCTGTCAAAGATGCCAGAGACTTGACAATATTTATATGTACACCCCTATTGCATGTATAAATAAATACCATCCGACTTGCATAATGCATGGGTCAAAAGTTCACCAAACGAAATCTGATTCAGCATCAACGTGCATACGGTGAGTATCAAATGTAATCAGGTTTACATTGTTGGAATTTGCATTACCTACAGGGCCCACGTGATATTTTAGGTTACACGTACAATAAAATCTTTATGTGGCAAATAGGGAAATTGAAGTGTTAGGACTAATAAAAAAAATTATTGATCAAGGTCAGTTTATTGTAACCAATCGATAATTGACTGATTGGCGGTATAACGTAATGGTAAATACCCTGACCATTTTTCCACCATCAGATGTCAAACGTATCTCCTGAACGCACGATCTGTGTAGCACGAAATTAACTTGGAAACTGCGATATTTGTTCATAAAATAGACATGCAACTGGACATGCAAAATGATCTGGATCAGGTTTAAAAAAAAAAAAAAAAAAAAAACATCCTCCCAACCTTTGGAAAATTGATTTTATTGGAAAACCCTTTGAGCAGCATACATTTATTACTATTTTGTGCTTGCATTTAAATTATAGTTATTACAAGAGGTTCAAGCTTAAGTCACTTCGTTAAAAGCTGCATGACTGCCAAATTTGTAAGCAGTAACCAAGACGTCTTGGTAAATAGAATGCAATTTATATAAATTTCTATCAAAAGTTGATTCATCGGCTACGTTATAAATAAAACAAAAATGTTCTATGTACTTTATCCGAAGTTGATGGCATACTTGAATAAATGACCACATACTGAAAGGCTACTAATCTTATTAAAATCAGATCCCCGCTGTCCTACGTAAAGCTCGGACAGGGACCGCTTAGGAGTCATGTTCTGTGGACTTTGTTATTATCATAATCGCTAATTTTAACAGCCAATCGCTAATTTTAACAGCCAATCAGATGAGGTCATATTCGCCTATGGGAGAATGGGTAGTAGGGATGAAGTGCATCAATGTGCCGAACGATCTGATTCATTTTCAGCTTCCTGAAAGACACATTTCCATTGGCTACTTCATTGGCCACAAAACATAACCTTTATACGGCCGTTGTCAGATCTTCATGTAGAGATCTGATTTTAATCTGACACGGGAGGCCCTTTCTCATGCAAATGTGTTTTCTGTCAAATGTAGGTCAAACAATGTTGAATATTTATTCGGTCATGTTCGGTTTAATTCGGTATAGTAGTTATAATTATGAAACATTTCATTAAGTGACTTTTCTGCTTAGAAATAATTGTATTGTTTGATGTCACAGATTTAAAATGGTATGAAAGTCCTTCTTGCCAGAATGCTTTCGGTCTAACTTGGCCATATTCTGTTGAACGTTTTACAAGCGTGTTTATCGTTTCTTATTTTTTTTTTACTAACCGAAACCATATTTGTGGACCGATATGCACTATTCCCAAAATAAATATGCAAACAACATTATATTAAAAATACAATGACTTAAAATTTCCGAGTGTCCATGATCAAACCTATATCAGTATAGATGAAACCTGGATGTCAGCTTCTGCGTAGAGGAACGGATATGAGCTGCGGAATTTTCTGGACCTGTATGTATTTCAAACGTGCTTTCATTTCCGCACCAGAGTCAGATGTTTATTTTAGTATCGAGTGTTCCAGACTCAAGATTAAAAGGACTGATATTCTATAAAAGGACTGATATTCTATGAATAAAACAATGTCCTTTTCACTTACAACTAGGATAAGTTCTCAAAGATTTTTTCCCTACAATATAACTTACATTATTAACCAGTTCTGACCAGCCAAACCCATATATACTCTTTTTTAATGTTCACCCATTTCCAGACTGGTTCCCATTCTGCCATACCATTAGTACCGTGTGTCCTTCAGGACACACGGTACTAATTATATGGAAGAACTGTGAACCAGTCTAAAAATGGGTGAACATTATAAATAGAGTATATATGGATTTGGTTGTCCATAATTCGTTAATAATGAAAAGTAAAATTTTAGTAAAAATATCTTTTGAAAGCTTATCCTATGTGTATTTGGGAAAAAAAGACAAATTTCTATTGATGCAATTTTAGTATTTTTGAAGACTTGACTTAGGATTACTCAACAATGAAAGTAGCACCTGATTCGCTTGGTGCAGAATCAATAACATGGGATTAATGCACATGTAGGTCAAGAAAATGCCTTGGCTCATATGGTGTTCTCCACACAGAAGCTTGCACCAAGGATAGATGTGCATAGAGAAATATAGGACCCAGAAATTTTTAGTTATTGAATTTTAAATATGATGTTGTTTCCATATGTTTACTATGGGAGTTAAATTAGTACCGTGACTCATGAAAGCTCTCAGCGCAAAAATACTCCCATCAAATTTTGTCAAATTCGTCGAGCTCTTCTTGGCCGTCATTTAACGACTAAAGAAAACCAAGTAACGGTGGCGTTATTTGCAAGACAGGTCGGCATCATTGACAAATGTAAAAGGCTTTTTCAGACCGGGTTACAGTCCATCAAAATGTTTAACTTTTTAATAAGACGGCTATTAAACATTTCAAACGTTTGTAGCTGTACTGAATGGTGGATCGGCTTCAAAGCCTTTCAAGTCCTGTACGCTAGGGTGCTGGCTGTCGGATTCTCGAATTCTTTTCTTTTCTTCAAAAATCACCTCAAGGCTAGTCTTGGTTTGCTTTGTTTCGATTTGTTTCCTGTAAGGATGGTGGGTTTGGTTGTTTTGTGCGTGTGCTTGGTGACTTTGACAACATTTGAGTGAATATGGATTTGTATAACGTTAAATCCCTTCATGTCAGCACGCTTTCTGTCGATTTTATTCAGTGTTATTGACGGTTTTACGATGTTGCTTCAAGTTTTTATTCCCTCTAGTTTGGTAACGTTTTAGTCAATCGGCACCATTTGAACAAAGTTCCTAATTTGAAATTCATGCCACAATCGTTTAATTGCTTATTTTCGTGCATAACAATTTTGTACGAAATGAATATTTTATCCAGATTTGACTTCATTGCAAAAGAAAAGTTTTAATTGTTTTTAATTTAGTTTTACTGATCTGTTGACTGGGTCTTTAATTCTGCTCTTCTCAAAGGCAGAATTTAAAGAAAAACAGTAATCCATGAATCAAAGCGAATTCTGTGTACATGAAAATGATTTATTTTTTTAATAGATAAATCCATTAAACTACAAACTGGAGTCGTACCCCTATTGACATAAGCCACTATCCGGTTTTATATTCTTGGCGCCATTATACCTCAAACAGAACAATTACGAATGTTCGTCAACGAAAAGTGAAAAGCATATCTCCAATTTGGATGCCGTGTTACTTTGCGTGACTTTTATCTTTCTGGGTAAACACTTGAACGAACAAAACGTTAATTAGGCGACGGGTGCAAACTACGATCATCTTGTTGGCCGCATGGCGCAATTGTTTGATCGGTTTTTTTTTTCAGGGACGAAGTGTCAGGGACCGCTTTTATTAGAGCTTCTCAAAGACCTGATTTGGGGTTACGCCAAACAAATTGAGGACAATGTGCTTTGATTTGCTTTTGTGCATTTTGAAAAGAATTTGTAGGGATTGGTAATACGAGACAACGACGTAGATGCCTTTGAATCTTCTTCTCCTACGGTTAGCTACTCTTATTTCACAGATAGCCTCCCTTGCCTATATGCGTGTTTCAAACAAAAAGCTGCGACTTCCACAGTTTGGCTGTAATGTTATCTGGACTAGAATCTGCCATGTTTACCACAGTATGGCGTTCCAGTGATGACCTTTCCATGTTTGTCGTCCGTTGATTTGCTGAAATAAGAGTTTTAGTGTTTAAACCGTGGCGCAAACAGGTAGCGTGGCACCACCCGGGAATAACCCAGAAAGACAAGGTGAAAATCTGGATCTTCCTTAAGCAATTTTCACAAAGTACACATAATTGTGTGGGTATTTAGGAGCGGTTTCTTGTGCAAATGTTACTGAACTGAGCAGGGATATGTTCAGATGGTAACCAAAACAATCCATCTTTACATGACTCACTTCTAAGAATGGGATTTCAAAAAAGGACAAATATATATATATATATATATATATATATATATATATATATATATATATATATATATATATATATATATATATATATATATATATATAGTCGGTATCCAGTGCCAAAGTTAATTGATCGGAATCGAGTTGGAGATGTCGAAATTTATTATATGAGAGAGAGGGGGGAGAGAATGTGTGATTAAAGGTGAGGGTCTTAATAAGACTTCATATTTTTATGAAATTAATTTTTAAAAATTATTTCAGCTTTGCTCATAAAGCAAATGTTAAGTGCTATAAATATCTATGTTTCCAAAAAATTTTAAATTAAAATTCGTGGATAGTATACTTTACCAACGAATGCAACATTTTATCTACAACATTATAATAAATCCGTTGTGCGTGCGATATTTGTTCTGTGATGAAATATCTACCTTCCTCAAATAATTTTTTAAACCTTAATCCTTGTTTGATTTCAAACAAAATTAAAGTAATTTTTTATCAATTATTTGAACAAACGTTTTCCATATTTCACACTGATGTCTCGAACAATAACTGCCTACAGGTACTAGGAAACATCGTTATTTTCGTTAACGTGTCGTTAATGACACCGTTCATGTGTTTTCATAAATTAACCTATCAAAACTTTTCCGGTTTCGTGTCTTGCAATAATTCACGGCGTGATTTATGAAAATCATGTTAAGTATAATCATAGACATGCGTAAAAGATCATTCCTTTATGTCACATAATAAAGAGTACGGTACTTTGGGGCCGACTAATCTTGTGAAACACTCGATGGTTTGGTTTTGATTATAGCGCCCAGTTTAAGCCATTCTTAGTTTTGTGTGATTTTCTTATTTGATTATGGGAATTCTGTGAAATGGAAATATTCCTTAGCCCGAAATAATTAGCCAATTTCTAGGAACAAACGTGTCGGAGAGAAAGTGTGTTATTGAGTTTCCATGATGCCATTGTCAACAGGTAGCGAATTCAGATCTAAACCGCATGATTTGTCCCCGTCATAATGTAGTCCTTATTAAAATCTAGTGGTGTACATTGGTGTTGTGATTGCAGTGGCAGTATTTACGGTTGGAAACCGGTATATTATACGATGGAGTAAACAAGGAGGGACTCAGCAAGCAGATACCGTTTATGTCGCCATTGTGAAAAATGTGATGCAGTTGTATTAGAGTGATGTGCCTTGAAACCATAAATTGACTGGCCTTAGGTGGCGTAGTTAAAATAGTTCCCTGTGTTAGGGAATAGTTGTAGAGTTTCAAAGGAGTGACGTTACGGAAAGTTGATGAAGAGAAGCTATGCATATGTGCGATTGTTAGATATTTGGCAAGTTGTGAAATCTGTGGTCTTGCATTGATTAAGAGTAAAATTTATGTACAGAATGGATAAATCGGGCTTTCTAATTTACAACTGAAGTTGTATAGAAGTCTTTGGAAATTTGGGGTAAACTTTTGACTTTTAGCGGGAATTGTTCCGTCAAGTAAAGACCCCTGGCTGATAACAATATTAATATGTGATGCGACAAGAAAATTAAGATTACGTAATGTACAAGCACGTGGGTGGAGACCTAATAAAGTTTATCCAATGTTATAAATTTGTGCGCACGCGAGAAAGTGGGGAAAAAAAAAACTTGTGCGTGCTTGGCTGAACCAACAAGTAAATCGAAACATGGGCATGCTTTCTTTATTACGGTGCCCGTGACTGCAAATTTAATGGTTGTTTATGACGGCGCTACAAACCTCGTCATTCGGTTTCAGGTTAGATGTTAAACGGCTTTAAAAGTGTTACAATTGTCCCAAGATTTAATGGCTCACTGATTTACACAATTCTCAACACTAAAGCATTCATAAAGAAATAAAGAAGCAGACATTTTGCAAAGAGGAACCTTCTGAGACGTGATTTGTGTAGACGTTAAAAATGAACTGTTCATGTATAATTCAAAATGGAACAGTGAGGGGTTTGGGGTCTGAAACAACTCTCACATACCGACATGCATCCCAACAATGGAGCACTGCAAAACAAGTTTTTCGCAATACCAGTGTGTCCCCTATAGGTTCAAGATCGAGTCAGAAATCCCTATGGTGTCACAACTGTAGATCAAACGAAGTAAAAACCACAACAAAATGGTACGAAAAATGGGGGTCCGATTAAAAATTAGAGGTCTCTAAAGCTGAAATGAGGTTAAAGTCAAACAATGAATATCTGAGTTTTCTAATGTGAAACCTCTATCAAGTTATTTTGTTACCAAAATCTTCTATACAGACTAAATTAACCAGAGTTGATATTTCTTAAAATGCATGTTAAAACTTAATCTATCAACCCTAAAATCCAAAGTTCAAACTGTAAATCCAACGGGTTTTGCCTTTCCTTTATAGACATAACAAACCATTCTTAAAATTGACTTTTTTCTTGCCAATTCCACGTCAACCACGCCAGTCATGGTACCTAGGGAATTACATATCTTCCTGAAAGCCTTGGCTGAAATTTTCCAACATCTTGAGTCCGGCAAGTCAAAAAACAATTCTATATACTATTCAGAAACTCGTTTTTTGGATTAAAAAAAAAACGATTCAGGGGCCTAGGAAACTAAGGAAGTACTACACAAAATTTATCAAAAGATGCGTTTTTTGCGTTTTAAGTTCCGTTAAAAGTGGAGTTTTGCTTCAACAAAGTTAGGATTTGTGTGTGTGTGTGTGTGTGTGTGTGTGTGTGTGTGTGTGTGTGAGAGAGAGAGAGAGACAGAGAGAGAGAGAGAGAGCATTTCCATGCCGCTGTAAAAGAAAGTTTTGCGCGAGTCAAGTCAGTCCTTAAACAAGATTCAATTTCAGAAAATAAGAAATAAAATGTATTTGTTCAAAATATCAGCTGTGTTGTGCTTGTTAACAGACGTACAATTACGACTCGGCAGCAACGTACTATTCTATTCTTTGCTAGCAAAGGGGTGTAGTGTCGTCACATCAACCACAGTTATAGTTAGCTAGTGTATAAACTGTTTCGAGCAGGTACCCTCTTATACCTACGAGTGCCTGTTCATAACAAACTAAATCAGCCAACGGGAAAGATTGTCTAGTGACCAGTGCAGTAAGGTGATTTTTAACACGTCCAGAGGCTTGGACTGGGAATAAAACGTTTAAATTCTGCAAAAAATGCATAAAATGTTTAAATTATAGAAGATAACGCGCCACACGTGTCGCTATGTATGTTAGAAAGCCGTTATGATTATTCCCAAAACTCTGCGAATTTAAATGTAATAAGGTATCTGATTGGACAAGTTTCTTGATGCTAAATCCAGTCAAATTAAAGCTAGTAGATACCCTTTCGGTAAGATAAATATGCAATGGATTTATGCGTGTACGAAGTTGATTTAATACCCTTGGCGTGATCGGTACTCAACGATCCTACTTTACGTGAATGCTGTTAAACACTTTAGACTTCGTTCTTTTCTTAAATGTCACTATTAATTCCATTCTTTCCACCCCTCTCACTTTCATACCAAAATGTAGCATCAAGCTTGTTACTGCTTTAATCCACGATATTCAAACTCCGGAGTTTGAATTTTTTAGAGCCAAAATGCCAAATTTAATATATATATATATATATATATATATATATATATATATATATATATATATATATATATATATATATATATATATATATATATAATTGTATTATTCCAATCTCTCCGAAGAAAAAACAAAAACAATTTACCTGAAGATTAGGAGAGCAAAAACGTTAATACCACTTAAGAAAACACTCCATTGTGCAGTGATTTTTTTATGTCGTTCAGTAGGCATTCAGAGTCACAAACACCCAAATTTCTAATTTCTTCACCTAGAGATATCACAGGAAATATTCTTTAGACCCACGTAAAAGTCCCGATCGAACAAACAATAAATGAAGAAATAAACTGTTTTAAATTAAAAATGGATTCAAATTAAATAATCAAGGAGGACTAACAACTATTAGTCTCATTCGCTTGGAAGGAGTGAAATACCGCTGGTAATGCAAACAGCAAATCTGAAATGAATTTTATTTTCAAATTTTCTCCAGTTCCGCCAAGGGATTTACTAATATTTACCTTACGGAGTCGGTGGAAACTGATTATAAATCACAAAGTCCCCCTTTCCATTCCTCCTACTTGTAAAACTAAAAACAGGAGAAAACAAAAACAGATCCATGACTTTTGTCCTACTAATGCTAGGTTAGCCGTTACTATGCAAGCATACAATACTATGTACAATATAGGTAAACATACTCCTCGGTGATATATGCAAAAATATCCCTGTTGTATGCAACCGGTGTGCTGATTTAATGTGTCACTTTACATTGCCCACGAATTAATAAAACATAATGTAAATTCATAAATAAAAAGAATTTATGGAATGCTTATTTTTATTGCTTTCCTTTTGCGATTAGCAGCAAGCGTAACTGAAGACTCATTAAAAAAAATCAGAAATACTAAATGTTCATTCTTCCGGTTTCCTATACACAAGCTGTACATAACTTGTAACCATAACTTGTAAACCAAATTTCTCCTAGATTTCGTCATTAACATAAACAAACCTAATTTAGTCCCTGACAATCTGAGAATGCATTCCTTGAACTTATTTGAATATGGCAAGATTCTTTAAATCAGATAAAACTTTATTTTTATTACGACTATAATATTTGCAAAAAAAAAAAAGGGGCTTTTTGGAACCTCCTAGCAAAATATGCATGCGTATGATAATTGATCAGATCTACTCTTTTAACTGCAAATCCATTTAAAGATCCACTGTTAGTAACTTTGTCTAATTCATGTACTTCATGTTGATATTTTGAATTTTCGTTGATATTTTACAAAATGAAAATCGATGTCACTTTCAAGAGAAGGTGCATTATCTTTGTCAGAAAATTCCACCAAACAATATATTAGAATGAATAATAAATATTTTGGTCTTGATACTTGCAAAAAAAAGCAACCTCAATTTAAAACCGGAAAAGTAGGGGGAAAAGCATTTACTTTCCAACACAGTGACAAAAGCAATAAAAACTTTTAAATTTTAAACACATCGGCATCTACGGTATCTTTGATTTTACCATTTTACGCAATCACTGGAAACCATTTGCACGTGAACAGGGTATAGATCAATTTTGCAAGCATACGAAGATAATATTTCAAGCAACGTCTTATTTACCGTCCCACGTGCCAAAATAAAATAATGTTCTATATTTGGCGATATATTTTGCTTCGTATTTTATAAAGGTAAAAAATATATATATATAAAACGAGATTTCATGAAAGCATAGCGCATACGAAGATAATATTATAAAACAGGTTTTTTTAAAGTCATAAAATATACATGTATCAAAATAAAATGTTCTATATTTCACAGAATTGTATGCTTCATAACTATTTTATACAGGTAAGAAATAATTCTAAACAGATTCCATGAAAGCATAGCGTTTAACAAAATGCACAGTATACGAGCCGTAATCGGTTTCATACTAAAGTGTGTAAAGGGATGGGCGATTACTTTGGCGAATCAATAATACTATGTGCAAAAACACTGAGGATCACTCTAGACCTACTATCTCTGGATATTGAACAAATTTATAGCAGAGCAAACATTAAACATGGGTTAAAGGCCGGCTACGACTAAATCATCCAAGTTCCCTTTGGCGAATAAAGGAATGTGGAGGGTATTTGGGGGTAATACGTGACGCTTGTGAATGTGAATTCAAAATATTGTATTTTAAAGCCGTTTTCTTTTTCTTCATAAATAATACATCCAACTAGAAATTGTCGACGTATAAATTGTATAAAATATTTCATTTATACTAATGTGCAACCAAAGATCGCCTAAATTCAACTAGTAGCTGGAATGAACTGTGCCGAATTATTATCAAAGCATGCGTAACTTGTCATGGTAAATTCATCAAATCTTCATAAATTTGTTCAATATCCAGAAATAGTGAATTTCATAACGTTACAATAACAGTTTTGTTCCTAAATTTCTAACTAGTCCAACTAACCAAGATAAGCGATGTAATTAGAGCATAATGCACGATGTACTATAGTGTAGGTACGTCTTCTCGTGCGTGCTAGTACGTGTAGCTAGCCAAAAAAGATTTTTTTTTTTAAAAAAAAAAAGTCATGAAACACGCATGAAAGAAACTGGGAAAATAGCTTTCTAAAAACAACAAATGTCATAAGTCTGGTTTAATGTTATTCATTCAACTTCATTGACAAGAAACGAGAGAGAGAGAGAGAGAGAGAGAGAGAGAGAGAGAGAGAGAGAGAGAGAGAGAGAGAGAGAGAGATACTTCCTGTTATATCTAGCATGCGTAAATCCATCAAAACATGGAAAAGTAAAAACAGTGCACGTGCGTACGATTAAAAAAAAAAAACTTAAATATAAAAATTCTGATTTCGGAGAATTATCGCCCCCAACATGGATGAGTGTGGATCTAGTCATGAGTGAAAATTAAACATGGACTAGACCAACATCCATCCAAACTGACGGCAAAAAGGGGTAAATCCAGCTCCAATCGAAATGCCATGTGCTCCCATAAATGCCGTCTGCGCTGTGCCGCGATGGTCATGCCGCACCCAAACTTCCACACCCACCCAATGTGGTGGGCAGTCGCTCAGCCATACACTTTTTCCCGCCATTTTGCCTCTAACAATTTTACAGTTACGTGCACTTCAAACAAGTCGTCCTGCGGGGTCATTGTTTAGCGACATATCAACCCCTCTGGCATCCCGTATCTTTGAAATATCTCAATCACTGGTTAGATTACAGCCAAAACGTTGCAGAGAAGGTAATATACACTCGCTATTGACTATATAGGCCCAACTCGCTTACACGACAGCTTGTGTATGGGACCATTTTCTTGTAGAAAAACGAAATGAAACACAGATCGTCATAGCTGACCAGGAGCAGAAGGCAAGATTACACCCAATTCGAGACAAAACAACAAATTAAGTCATTGTTTGAAAGATCAATCCGCCAGTGTACCAGAAATCCCAAATATTTGGATTACTTCCAACTTATCACCTGTGACGGATCAACAAACACGGCGTGTTGGTATTAGTTTCCGAATTAACTAAATGAAATCAACAGTCATAATTTTCCATCGAGCACGCGTCTCTGACAAGAGAATGTACTATACAGAATATTTACAGTTAATAAACCCAACTTTTCAGAGCGCGTTCAACAAACCTTTGTGAGAGAATCCTCCTGTCCCAACGCGTGCATAGGTAGCGAGGGTAACCGCCGTTTGAGGGCCTCGCCTAATTCAACTCCGTTCCTCTTAAGTTGGGAATAATGCGTGTAAAATTCATCGAAGCTGAATACTGAATGAAATTAGACGCTTTGGTTTGGGCGCATGCGCGAAGTTGCATTTTCTCCAAAAACTCGATCTATCATAATGTACGTAAATTAACTTAATACAAACTTGACGTATCCATTCAACTGGGTGAGGCTTAATAGAAAGTTGACTCCATGCCGCTGTTGGAAATGTAAAATTCTAATACATAAGTAATAAAAACTTCTCGTCTGCTTCAGGTGTTCTCTTGCTGCATGGGTCACGAGGAGTGCAAAACTAAATCTCTGCTTACACACATGAGTGGGCCAAATAGAGACCAGTTGTTAACAAAAGATGTTCTATTAATATACCCGCTTGTATAAAGGTTCAGGTTTTGGAGCTGAAAAGGCTGCCCTCTCGGGTGTAGCACAGGGCTTTCAAGCTATAACAATGGCCACATATTTGTACAATCAGCCCCGTTGTGTTTGCTCAGTTTACCATTATTTCTAACCGGTATGGAGGCTCCTACACAGTCACAAAGCTCGATTCAAATTTGAACATAGTGAGGCATACTGAGGGAATTTATACCGCAGATCTCTTGTAATACTTCGAGAACCAGTTTTGCCCATCTCGTCTAGAAACACAACCCTTAATACGCCCAGTCTGAACTAAACCAACTTGCGAAAAAAGGTGCTGCTAACAAACTAAAGAAAACAACTGACCGTTGCATCCTGTACGACGAGATAACAGATTATGGACCATTGTTCTTTATTCCCCAATTCTACGATTGTTAATGCGACTGACGCGCTACTAGGGCATGAGGCAAATTTAAGTACAACTACATTGCAAGAATTAAACGTTGAAACTAAGGAAGGCTTAACATTTCAATATATAAATAACCAAATTTAATTTTAAGATGTTTTTGAACAGAAATCTTAAATCCAGTAATACAAATCCAGAGTTAATCAGTTCAGTGAAAAACAGACTGCGGTGTTAAGGCTTAGGCAACTCCAATCATCGTCGCCCGTGGCGCCATTAAGTCTTAGTACACAACTGTTAACAATATCGTGAAAAAAAATCAGACAGCAACACGTTTCCTCCAAAGATACTTCAGGAAAACAAAAATCTTGCCTACTTCGTTTGGTACGGACCAACCTTAGTATCCTGAACACATCAAGTAATGGAGGTTTATTTATAGTTGTTATGGGGCTTAACGCCATTTTTTCAGACACGATAGGCCATGCATGGCGGAGGAAGAAACCGGGAAATCCGAGGCAAGAACCGGCAAGTTTTCTCACATATCCACATTCGCCGAATCTTAGACTCGAACCAACGCAGTCAGAGGTGAGATGGGAGCAATCCGTAACGGAGAGCGCATTAGACCACTCGGTCACTAGGGGCCCATGGAGGTTTACAAATGGGGAAACATTTTGCTTTCTTTAACACGACTTTGGCCTAATTATAAGAAGGAAAATGATGTTCGTATTTCCAGTAGAAACTTTAAAATTTCTAACGCACTTCGTTCACTATGAACACCAACTCAAAATGTTCTTGCTCTGCTTATTTGAGAAGCGTGCGCCTCGATGACTCTGATTTAGCTATGACACATTCATCCACACCATCTGCATACGCAGCAAATATTTTCTTCTTTTTATGTTTATATTTTCAATTTTTATATGTATATTTTGAGTTGCAACTTTATCATTATCAGGGCTAGAAGTAAAATTACATTTTAAAATCTGATGTCTTAACTTGTTTTTTAACTTTTTTAAGGCTCAAGACAAAGCAGTTACAAGATTATCACCATGGTGAGCATAACATTTATCAAAATCGGAGAAAAGTATAAAGTTTTTTTCCTAAAATATAAACAATAACGAAATTTTATAAAAATTTTAAAAAAATATATACCGGCAATTGAAAAAAATGTACACATTTTCTCGACAATTAGGCTCACCTAATGAAATGCCAGAAGTAATTTTGTGGAGTCTGGGAAGACCCTTCTTCATTTGTTTTTCTTCAGATTTGTTGTTTTCTTTTATTCAAGTTTCCTCCAGTTTTTAAGGCCAATTTTCGGTGTCCAGTGTCAAATTGAAATGTTAAGATTATTTTGAAAGCATTCCAGGTCTACGTCTAACCCTGCATTATGACTAGTTTCATTTTGTGATGATACTTTTACAACTTTAATTTTAAAGAGTCAACGGAATTTTTAAGATGACAAATTGTAACATTATAAGCCCCTCCTTGGTGTCAGATTATATTTCATAATATTGTTAACAGTGGTGTACTAAGGTTAAATGGCGCCACGGGCGACGATGATTGGCCCCCGTTGTTTTGACCCCTTTCCCACTATTTGTACGTTGTTAAATGTTATTCCAGCAACATGTTAGCAATGAAAGTTACAACTTAGTGCAATGGAAGTTACAACGTAGTACAATGGAAGTTGCAACGTAATGCAGTTAAAGTTACAAATTAGCTATCATTACGACCCAACTTGCAATAAAACAATGCCCCATAATGGCAACAGATGACGTCAATGTAATTAACCAATTATGACGCCTGTCAGGTAAATGAAGAGTCAAAAGACTCAGACGGAAGTTACTAAAAACAACCTAAAATTTAATAATGTTCACTTCGAAATCAACTATAAATTCTTGTTCTCTCTATTATTTTTTTTCTAAAAGGAAGTGCACTGGTTGCCTTTTAACTATAACGAGGTTGTCATCCCGATTTTTGATACTTTTTTTTAAAAACAAAATTTATGTTTGTATTGGACGATTAAAACTTTAGCTAACATGAAAACTGAAATAATTTTATTTTCAAAAGTTCAACGCGCCTCCTAAATTTTTATATGCTAAAAGTAAACAGTTACAAGTGCAAATTTCAATGAGGGAATTCTACCTATAGTCTAGGTCTCGGCCAGTGTCTGCGACAATGTTGCCCTCGTTCTGTATACAGGCGTACCCGTATGATTACATAATGCAGGGGCTTTTAACTACTTTCTGATAACAAAATTGCATTTATAACTTCGCAAAAATTAATGACAAATAATATCTTACAAGTTAATACGACAATTATACCCTATTAATTAATTAATTAATTAATTAATTAATTAATTAATTAATTAATTAATTGCTTCCCTTTTATACAAGTTTTGGACATTTTCTTTAAAACAAGACAATTGTTATGACTTAAAATATTTTTGAAGCTTTGAAGCCAAAAATTTAGACCATCAAAAGCGAGTAGTATATAATTGAAAACAAAATAGAACCTTTTCTCTGAACAGTAATAGCTTCTTAAATTTTAGATTGGAGTGATCAATATAAATACTATATTTTGAACTCCGTGCTGATCGGGGGAGGAGCCGAGGTACATTAAGCGATTGGTTACTACAGATGGGTGTGTGGAGTTAAGAAACCAAAGTACTGCAAATAATGAACGTTGGCGAATTAAAACTAGTCTAATTTACTTAAATATCAAAGGGAATAACAACTCCATATATACCGTTATGTATCGTCCGAGTTACTGTTCAAAGTAATCCAATATTTATTTTTTAAGTTTAATACTGGAGGAATTGTTCAGTCTGATTAAAATCAGATCTCCGCTGTCCTACGTGAAGATTTGACAACGACTACTTCCACTTAATGGTCATGTTCTGGCGACCTTTGAATTAGCCAATGGAAATGCAGCTTTCAAAAATATGAAAGTGAATCAAATAAGACGATATAAGACTTAATCTGATTGACTTATAAAATTAATGATTATGTTAATAACACAAGATTACCAGAACATCACCATTAAGCGGTCGCTGTCAGATCTTCATGTATAACAGTGGAGATCTAACTTTAATCAGATTGAAGAATTGCTGCGTTTCTTATCAACATAATTTTTGCTAGATTCAGGTCGTCAGATGTGTACTAGAAAATAGATACAAATGATACGCAACAAGTCAGGCAGGGCTTTTGGAGAAAAAAAAAACAGGGATACGTCTCTTGTGGATAAAATCTAATACATCAGACTCAAGGCAATGTAGAAATTGTTATGTACAAGACCCGAGAGCTGTCGTTTTCAACTAGATACTATCAACGTCATATGTCCTTTCAGTGGGTCATTACTGTAATATTGTATCATAATAGGTTTCGCGACTTGCATCATTCCTACCTTATGACGACATGGCACTTTATTTTTAGTAATTTTATGACTGGTTTTTATTAGGTCATTTACGTCCTTTAACAATACGTATCACTGCGTTTCGACACAACGACAGACGTGGTTATATTGCGCCAAGCAATGATAAATATACCAAAATATCCTAACAAATAAAGACATAGGCAAAAAAGAAAGGAAGCCTTGAAATAGCAAGTCAATTTTAAAAAAGAAAAATGCAAGCTGCACTTCATTTAAAAGGTCCGTGACCTTTACAGCTTTGCGAAATACATTCCAGGTACAAAGGTTTCCTTGATTACCTCAAATCAACGACATGCAGAGAGTTTGGGGTAAGGGTAGGCACTTCGAACCGATTTCTAATGCTCTTATCATACAGCGTACTGTTTTGAGCTATTAATACGTGTTGTTAAATAAATGCCTTGAGGAAATTATGAGTTGAAATGGTTTAAACAATGCCGAGTGTAATAAAAAAAAAATGTGCACATTAAATCACTCATACGAAATTGGAATGCACGATATTACATTTTAATATGAAGTATCAAATTTAACCGGAACCATTGACCAATATAAATATACAACTGAAAATACACGTCCTACGTGTACTGAAAATACCGACATATAATGGTGCAAACCAAAACGAACATCTGATAATGATGAGGCTGTATTAACATTTCTAGTTCGCGCTTTGCACGTGGCGCATTAGCATGGATGCTGGAACATGGCGTATTCGATTGGATACTGGATCATGGCGTGTTCGATTGGATGCTGGAAAGACCATGTAATAATACTCAAACTCCTAGAAGTGTATATCGTATTTAACCTATATTAGTATTATAGTATTACCATTTTAACTCCTGGTACTAATGAACGTCAGCAACAAACTGCTTGTTCGTTTCCAAGACAGTTCTGTAAGAATCGAAATCAACATTATTTTCTATAACAATGATACAACAGATCTAGCAATTGACTTAACATAAACAGAACTACCTAACTACAAACAAGCAATTCTGTATTTTCATACGCAGATGCTCCGCATCTCCCTCCATACTCAAACACTGACCTCAGTTTATGACATTCTTTCCTACTCGTCTTGCCAATTCATCTAAATTCAATCACTTGACCGTATGTACAGGCACGGTCATACCTGTATGAATTACACGCTCATATCTGTATTTAGTCTTTTTTTACACAGTCATACACACAGACACACAGACACACACACATACCTCTAATGTTTTTTTTTATAAGTTTCCTTCTGCTAAAGTAGTCATTATGGAAGTTAAGTTGTCTACATGTAATTACCACAAATATTTGACATATCCGTTAGACCTCTCCCAACCACCACTCCATTTTCCCATAAACTACAAATCAAATAAAGTTCGGCTTTAAACCTATCTCACGCGCTCGGTATTGCGATCTCGCGACGATAGTAAATTACACTTTACAACGCCGCACAAAGCCCTTGCCATTATAAACGCTTGTCGATTCTATAGAGTACACTATTATGAAGTAGTTCAAACCGTGGATAGCCCTGTAGGAGCACTACCTGTAAAACTGTATTTCAAATTCGACAATCAAAAGACGCATTGTGCTGGCATTTGATAAAATCTGTATAATGGCATTCCTACCGAGGTAGCTAATAGCCGACCCTTGGGTCGCCATGGAAGCAACCGGGTTAGTACTGATCGATACGACGAGCATTCCAGGTTCAGTCAAGTAGACTAATTCCCGCGGTTTTTTAAATTATGCACGATTTAAAAAGGTTACCTCCCCTTCACCGCAAAAAAAAAATCTGACCTAAATTGAAGATGCAATTAAAGGTGGAAGGAGAAAGAAAAAAGATGCAATATGTACAGTTTACCTGATTACACCAATGGGATAAATTACACACACACACACACACACACACACACACACACACACGCGACGCGTTGGAACAACTGACTAGATAAACAGTTATTTATACAATAATAACAAGCCTCATTTTCACTACATAATTTTCAAATGAATGCTTAGTTGTAGCATCTGAAAATAATTAAATATACCAGAGAATCGATAGTAAAAAAAAAAACAAGCTACATGAGAACGATGTAAAACAAAAGGAAAATGAAGGAGGTCCATGTAATTATATGGGAAGAAAATATTCGTAACATAAATAGCACTAACCTAATACGATTTAAATTTCTCACAATGTTACATTTTTTGATAAAATTAAAGTACTATATTAATTAGTTCAAGTCACAATCATAAAAATCACTTCGCAAATGATCAATTTGTTTAATTAGAAACAAAATTATATATATATATATATATATATATATATATATATATATATATATATATATATATATATATATATATATATATATATATGCATGCAGCATACATCAGGGTAAGGGACGTAACTCGATGTAAACAGTCAACAAATTGGCATCGCATTAGTAAGACTCTTGTGATAATCTTCCCTTGACCAGGAAAGGTAAACAAATTCTGCATCGTAATTTCACATATTTATTCGAAATTCGATGACCGTCGTAAAGACAATCATTCAAATTTTTATGTCTCCTAGGTAAATAAACAAAAACACCATTGGATGAAAGTTATTCACAGTAAAGAACCTGACTTCTATAACGTTCCTTGTTTACATAGAAATCCGCAAAAACTGATTTAATTCTTTTAAAGTCTGTAAAATTATAAAGATCAAAAGACCCAAAACTGGCATAACAGCTCTAAGATGGTTACATGTTGGAAAAGGTGACAATTTGAACCATATGTAAGCCATCTCCCAACTACATCGCGTAGATTTTGCCAGTCTTATAAAAGCTGATACAAAATTTTCCCAACGATATAAGGTTAAAAATTGATAAAAAAAATTTCCCAACGATATAAGGTTAAAAATTAAAGCTACTATGCCTGATTAACTTTAAATTAATCAAATCAATAATCTTGATATAAACAATTTTAACAAGGTAGTCGATATCGGATGAGATAAAAGATGAGTAATGATCGATAGAATTGTTACAAATTCAGCCAGTCAGATGTATGATCAAAGCCTTAATATGCGAATCTTACTTTTTATAGAACGTGTCAGAAGTCAAAGCAATAACAATTTATCTTCCCAAGCTGGAGTAAAATCAAGCTTTCAGTTTAATTCCGACGTAAATCGTACCAAAAAATGTATCCAGAAAGGTTGCATGCAAAAATGTTAAATCTCGACGATCGTAAAGACAATCAAGCTATGGGTCCGGCTTTGGCTTTGGCAATGGCCACGACTGTTCCATGGGAGTGGTGACGACCCTGTTGCAGAAGCATATTATTCTTGATTCATCAACACCTAGCGACAATATTATGCGTCACGAGAATGTACCCTGCTTCTGACCTCTAGCGTCAAGGTCATATCAAATATATCAAGTGGGTATTTCGGAAGAGAAAACATATAGCTCTACAATGATAACATAATCTAGACTTTCTATCCGCATTACAAAATACAAAAGAAAATGAAAACGTAATTTTTTTAAACCCGAGTTTTTACAACAGAAATTCTCCGGTTGTAGGAACCGGATTGTTGTTCGCTTTTATAAGCTTTGGCCCAAGATCTAAGACAACCGGTCTGATCTGCAACCCGATAGGCGAGCCATTGCAAAAAGCAGGACAAGTTTGAGACGGGGAATAAAAAGGGCCAGGAAGCACAAATGTACTCCAACTGTTCCCTTTTCTATACATGGGAGAGCAAAATAGCCGATAAACAATGACGTTTAAACAGAACTAGGCATCCGGTAAAAGGAAATCGGCTTTGAAGCAGATGTACATGTATTTGGATGTATACCCGGTTAATGTTAAATATTTGGAAGCTAGACACAAGTTTGAACTTCCCTGTGATAAAGTACATGTTTTCTTGCCTTTCTTTCTATTATACGATGCATTGTCCATCCTTTATTTTTTTATAAATGATCTTTTCACATCTCCACAACCAACTGAAATAGCCCACATTTGCTATCCCACATTTGCTATTCATGACGCAGTGCTATAGGAAAAGTCAGATTGAATCTTCTCTCTCTTAAATATTTTCTGCTTTCACTTCACATTTCACCACTGACATTTATTCTGTAAATATCTGTACAAAATAGATATCCTGAAACTCTAGTCTACATCTCTATTCACAAGTTATTTGATAAAGGAAAATGTTCTTTGTACGAATACGTTTTGCAATTTCATTCCTTCGCCAAGTCATTTTTATTCATCACTCATAACTTGATATCGGTATTTAATACACATCTGAGTTAATATAAACGCTTACCGTCTTTGTGCCTCTGCGATTAACAGTTATTAAGTCTTCTTCCTTTTCTATTTTTTTTTTCTTTCGTCTTTGAATAGTCAGTGATGGTGTAGAGTTTTCAATTACATCAATCCTTCAACAAGCCAGAGAAAATGTTGTTGTCCTGGTTCTTTTTGTAAAGGTCTGTCTCTCGGGTTCTAATACCACTGGGACAAATCTCCCATCATTGATCTACTGCATACAGACCTGATAGAGAAAAATTCATTGTTTTATAAGGAGAAGACGTGTCAACAAAGTGTCAATCATAGGTCAGAATTATTTACGAGAAACATTTCTTGTTGCTGTAGGGTTTTCGGAAAACGTTCGCAACAATGCATCTGATATAAGACCTAATCAGATTATAGGGCTTGAACTTCCTAAAAAGGGTTAAGACCGGTTTTTCACCTTCGTTTAAAAAGCCGTAACCTAAAACTGTTCGCAAAATGTTTGTTTTGTGGGTTTAACGCCATTTTTTTTTCAGCACATGATGAGATTGATATACAATGACCGCCAATAGATTTGGTGGAGGAAGAACCAGCGAAGAAATGCTGCAAATTTACGATGAGAATCTCAGCGGTTTTAATTATTAATTTTGGCTAATCAGCTTAACAAAGGTGAGGGAAATTGGGGGAGGGAGAGATACAAGGCCAAATTGCAAAGTGCCAGAAATATGTCTAAGCTCTCTTTTAACCTCTTAAGGAGGTGTGGACATTATTAATTGGAGAGGGCGAGAAAGGACTGTACATTACCGCGTAGATTATTTATTGCGAGTTTGTGTGATGCTAATTAATGTGTCCCACACCTTTTACTTATATGGATAAATAGACAGACGTCCACAAACAGAGCAGAAACAGAATATAACAGAATATAATATGAAGGGAAAGATCTTTATTGTAACTATTATCTTGGTGTTACATTAAAATGTGATCTCAGTTATATGAAAAGAGACAAATGTAAAGGTGACACAAAGCAAACGAAAGATTTTCCATTATGAAAATATAGGACTTTGCTCACGTGCCTTGTAAAATTGGCTTAGTCTCATGCCGCCTATATATTTTTATGTGCTCTTCTCCATGGTCCTCCATTATCAAAAATGTACACGTATTAAAAATTTGTATGATGTACATCTCAATATATACCCCAGGGTGGCCGAGTAGTATAAATCACTCGCCTTTACGGGTGTTTTCTGGATTCTTCCATACTGCACGACATGTTTAACCCATCATGGGCTGAAGAATGACTTTAAACTCAAAACAACAACCGCTTGTTCGTTCTTGTTAGCTTTACGATAATAACGAGTACTGAGAGACAAAATCGTTTTTAAAAAATACATTTGGAACACACACACACACACACAGACATGCACGCGCTTGCTTGCTGATAGTAAATAACATTCTACAATATAGTGTTCGTACTGGTTTATTGCATTCAATGTCTAATGCTTAGTGCAAAGTTGAAAGAAAATTAAGAAGACCCATCAGATCCATCGATTCTTTCAGTAAGCCAAAAAAAATCAGTGGATTAGATCAAAGCATTCATTAAGCAACTCAATAAATCAATCATTCATGGTTGCAAGATGAATAAATGCAACCATTATTTACTATTGGCGTAAATATCATTACACGATGGGAGATCAGCGTGTAAATTAAGTTCCTCAACTTGCTGATTCCTATCGAGCCAATACAAACAATCTAAGCTTAAAGGCAAAAGTAAACATAATTTACTTTTCTCGGAGCAAGTGGAATATTAAAAACCGATGATGTGGCTGATCCATTGATTTATTTCTCAACTGATCTATCGATGGATACTATAGTAATGGATAGATTTGTTGGATAAACTGATTAGTAACGTATTACCCACCCCTTTTTTAAAAGTTTTTTTTTTATTCCTGTAGAATTCGTTGTTGTAGGACCTCACACTGGATCCTGACCAGAAATCATATTTTGCTTAAGATTCATACCTGCTCGCCTGTATGGTATACGAAAGTGTCAAGTGACAGCATACAGATTGCGTTCCATACTTTTAAGGGCTGTTACCAAGGGGGAAAAAGGCGCGGTTTAAGTACAAAATAACATTTAACAGCTAGTATGCCGCTAAAATATATATATATATATATATATATATATATATATATATATATATATATATATATATATATATATATATATATATATATATATATATAAAACTTGTTAAGCAATGTTTTAAAGTGATTAGATATCTGTAATCTGAAAAGTTTCGTACAAAATACTCTTCGGGAAACTTCCACCAACAGTGGAGGAGAGTGTTGAGCGAATATTCTATTTCCAACTTATGCGGTGCGTCAGTACTTATTAATTTTCAATATACATGGTTGCAAATAACACCATAGAGGTCTATCAGTCGTGTATGACAGATTTACTCAACTTTACAGGTTAAATCAAAATAAGTTAACGAACCGGAAACGTTTCCCAGTACAAGGAAACTCGTTATATTAGCTCTCCTACATACAACGGTGTAGCTTGTGGAGGGCATTGGGGGTGGGGCAGTTGGCCTAGTACTCTCCCTACGCCACTGCGTACATACAAGAGATTCAAAGTAGGCCATGCCAAATGTGTAATAATTGAGTACATAAAAGAACCGTGTGCCAGAATGACGTCAGAGTGGATTAATAAACTAAACAGAAACCAAACATTGTATAATATTTATCCCCTGTAGTGACGCATAGAATTATGCATACTGAGGTCAATATCAGGTACTGCTTAGTAAGCAAGCAAATGACCTTTAGTCTGGAATGATAAAACAAGCCTCGAGGGATCGTCCACTCCTCTTTAACCTAAGGGACACTGGAGATACTGACCACAAGGTATGGTCAGCTTACATTAAGCGTGTCTACATGAATTAATATTGTATACATGAGAGAGAGAGAGAGAGAGAGAGAGAGAGAGAGAGAGAGAGAGAGAGAGAGAGAGAGAGAGAGAGAGAGAGAGAGAGAGAGAGAGAGAGAGAGACTGGCCAATAAAAACAGACATCCACGAATATAAAATATACTCCAGACATTGCCTAGACTAACCTAGGACACCACTGAACCATTTAGGGACGTGGGTAATGTGGAATAATTTTGTACAGATAATAGTAAACAAAACAATTACACAAAAGAATTGGGAAAATAGAGGGGAGGGGGAGATGCAGATTTCTCCATATTTTGACAAAGTGTTCCTGGTATGACAGCGGAGAATGCACACACTCAAAAGGCACACAAAGAGTGACGCGCATATAGCAATACATGTTGGCACAAAGAAACATTTTGTGGAACAGGGGTCTCTATAGAACATGCTGTCCCAGGCATCATGCAGCCCGTCGAGCTTGCTTCCAGCGGCACCCGGAATTCGTAATTATAATGCAAATTTTTATTTTTCTTCAGAGCCGGATAATTTTGATAAAAATTCAATCGTTACAACGTTTGCGCCTTGTTCTCAACATTTCAAATATTGGCTTTTTTTATTGTATGTAAAGGTTTCAGTAATACGTGCCCTTGGGACATTAATGGTACTAGTCCCCGTGTGCCCTCGCGGTGGTTAGGGCTTGGGACCTCTGGGGTAGAATGAACTGAACTTTACGTGTAAAGCGAAGGAGCATTTATTTCGTCTCAGAGAATGAAGCGCATGAATGATTAACGATACCAAGTTGGACACAAAGCTACAACAATGAATAAATGATTATAACTGGAAAGAAAATTTAAATGTCAAATCATCTCTTTTCCATCATTCATGCGCCATACATAACTGCGTGAGTTCGATTCCAGACTAGGCTAACGTGGGTAAGGGAGAAAGCCTGCCAGTTGCTTCTCGTGGGTCGGTGGTTCTTCCCGGGGTTTTCCAGGGTTTTTTCTCCACCAATAATACTGGCCTATCTTGTGCTGAAAATGACGTTAAACCTTATAAGAACATAACTAGAAGACGAAATTATTTTAGTTTTGTTCGTCTGTTTCCAGAATACACCATTGGAAGTACCGTCTCTTGATCGGGTCAAAAGTAATGCTATTGTTAATATAAAAGTTGTTAAGAGGAAGTATCAACTTTCTAAACTTTCGATTAGGAACGGGTGGTGTTTCTAAACTTCCTAGTGCTGGTAGTGGTTGTGTTAAAACTCCGAGTGGGAATTAAATGTATTCGTATTTGCTCACAGCGAGGAAGAAGTAGTGGGTTTCCTACGAGTTAATGACATTCGGTGATACTGCTAAAAGTATGAATAGGAAAGAAATAGCGGTTTTGTTAAAAGCGAAAATTGAGCCGAGATGCTGCTAAAATTTGAGCAAGAAGTTGCGATAATGCTTGAAGACAGTGGGAAATTTTGCTACTACAACAAGTCTGATGGAAGTAGTGATTTTGAGATGCAGGTAGTGGTGGTTTCGAGGTGCAAGTACTGGTTTCGAGTTAGAAGAGAAGTGTTGCTAAAAGTTTAAGTAGGTAATAGTAATATTGCTAAACGTTTGAATAGGAAGTATCGTATTTTGAACTATGTCGTAGCCTTGCTGCAAGTCTCAAAATAATGTATTACAAAACCTGAGAAAGTTGTAGCGGCATTGATAAAGGTCGGGAAAAGGAAAATACGTGGACAAGATCAGAGGAGCAAGTAGAGGTATTGCTACACGTCTGAAGAAAAATGATTCAGTTTACAGGCTTTCTGTTCTCTTTAAATACAGCAATTCAGGTATTACTGGGGCTTAGATGGTGTGTTAGTCTGGTAAATTAGTCTCGCAACTTAAAATGGTTTGGGGCCTGACACAAGATCACATATTACTGGGGCTTAGATGGTGTGTTAGTCTGATAAATTAGTCTCGCAACTTAAAATGGTTTGGGGCCTGACACAAGATCACATATTACTGGGGCTTAGATGGTGTGTTAGTCTGATAAATTAGTCTCGCAACTTAAAATGGTTTGGGGCCTGACACAAGATCACATATTACTGGGGCTTAGATGGTGTGTTAGTCTGATAAATTAGTCTCGCAACTTAAAATGGTTTGGGGCCTGACACAAGATCACATATTACTGGGGCTTAGATGGTGTGTTAGTCTGATAAATTAGTCTCGCAACTTAAAATGGTTTGGGGCCTGACACAAGATCACATATTACTGGGGCTTAGATGGTGTGTTAGTCTGATAAATTAGTCTCGCAACTTAAAATGGTTTGGGGCCTGACACAAGATCACATATTACTGGGGCTTAGATGGTGTGTTAGTCTGATAAATTAGTCTCGCAACTTAAAATGGTTTGGGGCCTGACACAAGATCACATATTACTGGGGCTTAGATGGTGTGTTAGTCTGATAAATTAGTCTCGCAACTTAAAATGGTTTGGGGCCTGACACAAGATCACATATTACTGCAGACAAACTTGTTGCTATCATAAATAAAATAAATTTTCCTAGCTCTTGAATAAATTTCAAAAGTTATAATTGTTTCAGTAATTCTCAAGGCATAAAATATTTTTAACAATACGAAAAAATGCAAATTTTAATTCATTTATACAGATCATGATGACATAGATTGTTAGAATTTTCCAAGCAATTTTCCAAGCGTTTCTTATAGATTCATTAAATACGGGCACGAAAAATAACCTACTTTTGTTGCTCTGCCGTAAATCGACAAACCAAACCCAAACATACCAGCTGAACAGAATTTTAAAGGTTTCAGCAGCTAGTACAAACGTCAGCACATTGTCGCGTCTTAATATTGATTCAACTAGTGCACATTTTTTTGTGCAAAAGAGGTAATATTTGTACACTCGTGCTCACAGTTTGGTTGTTTAAATTGACTGGATACGTCCAATAACGTTTAGTGCTCTAGAGGTAAATTGATCAAGTTACGAATTTACGAGCATGGATAGACTTTCTGAAACTAGTTCATTTTATATTTGCTTCAAAATATGTTGTAGTTAGGTCTGGTGACTTTTGGCGCACTTACCAAATCCATCTATATCGATTAAAAAATAGACCCGATTAAAAATTAAACATCCATAAACACGGCTTTATTCACAAGCTAAACCGGTGAAGAACGAAGATGGTTTCACATGTGGCAATTACGTTAATTTACCACGATGCCAAATGATATGACAAACGGCAGTGTGAAGACAAATTAAACTTTTTCAGCACCGTCTATTTTTATTCACTGTACATTCGTACCATTTTTTTTACAAAAAGAAAAAGACAGGCCTTCGCAACAAGCCCTTTCAAAACAACCGAGACACACAGCAATGCTAGTTACAGGTCCATCGTAATTGCATAGGAGACAAAATTAGGATGAGTAGGTAAGGAAATCAATAATCTTAACAAGGACCAGATTTCTGGCAGTTTTATGAATGTTGGTCGACGGCGGCATCTCGAAAAATTCAAGGACATTTCCATTCACAACTCACGTGAAGGAAGAAGCTAGAGAGTGCACTACAGTTGACCTCAACCCAAGCTTTAATTGGCGGCTGCTTTTAACCAATCAAATTGGGAACGCCACACATGGTGACACTGACCACCATTATCTTTGACCGTTAAACTCGATCGGTTGTCCTAAGTGAACAAACTTGCCAAGTTTTCTTTTGTTGTTTTACTCAAGTGTCTTAAGTTTTTGAACAAACTTGCTGGAGATGGAATCAAATTAACGAAAGGCCTAATGAAGAATTAAACCCATAGATAACCAAGTCAAATAAAAACGTTTGCAAAAAGGTAATACTGGTATATTATACATTCAGTTTCTACATATCCTTTGGGAACGCCACACATGGTGACACTGACCACCATTATCTTTGACCGTTAAACTCGATCGGTTGTCCTAAGTGAACAAACTTGCCAAGTTTTCTTTTGTTGTTTTACTCAAGTGTCTTAAGTTTTTGAACAAACTTGCTGGAGATGGAATCAAATTAACGAAAGGCCTAATGAAGAATTAAACCCATAGATAACCAAGTCAAATAAAAACGTTTGCAAAAAGGTAATACTGGTATATTATACATTCAGTTTCTACATATCCTTGTACGCAATATTTTTTAATCAAACACGACCCCCTTGGCTAGTAACAGAAGCTAACACCTATGGATAGTTCCAGCTATACAACATTTATCAGCATTGCCATGCTTGGGTAACAATGCTGCCTGACAACATCTAACAGCCAAACTGTGTACTTACATGGAAGACAAATATAAAAATCAGAACAGAAACGCACAACACTGTGTACTTACGATATTAAATGGAAGACAAATATAAAAATCAGAACAGAAACGCACAATTACAAACAAATTAAATTATATAAAGTATGTTTCACGACTAAAATTGTACGGAAGATAAAGTTTCTAATTCACAATTAATCTATCTTTTGAAGAATTTTGTAATCAATATCTGGTCAAAATGATACATTTCCTATATCTGGTCAAAAACGATAGATTTCCTATATCTGGTCACAATGATACATTTTTAATATCTGGTCAAAATGATACATTTTCAGATCACTTGGCTACTGATCTCTTGGATACAAATTAAAATAAAAATAGAATTACATTAATCCATCGAAAATTCTGTTTCGACTGGTGTAGTAGCCACAAAGAAAGTATCGCTACATATATCATTAAGTTTCAAACGCAACCCCCAACAACAGACCTGCCAACCTTGACAAGTCCGTCTCAGTAAGGCAGTTGATTTTTCTCCATACTATCGACCAGTTTTCAGTAAGCTATAATAAATATCAATAAACACTATTGTAAAGCTGGAAAATAAAAGTTCGACGCAGCGACGATAAAAATTATGTTTATGTTTTGTTCAACTGAAAAGTTTGTACAGTACGCGTAGACTTTATCTACCACTATTACAGCTGCACAAACTTTAGTTCCAAACCCTTTGCATTAAGATAGAATTTCAAAGAAAAAGAATTCCCCGAGTTTACTCACTAGTTATACTGGCTATTTAAAAAGGACCTTGTATATCTTAGAACCTTTAATTCCTTCCCCATTTTTTTTATGTATGATTGATGTGTGAAGTATGGGTTATAGAATATACAGCTTGGCCTTACTCCTGGATGCACAACTTTCAATAAAGTGCTAGCACCACTTGGTTAATTTCACTTCCTGAACTTCAGAGGTAGATAGTAAAAGAAAAAAGCCGATAACTATTTTTGTAATATTTTATGTATCTGGTAATTCATTCGTTGCACTTTCAGAAACTGGTACTGTCAAGATTGGTGAAATTCATTTTCTCTATTTTAATAGTTGCCTTGGATAGTGTATTTTAGACTAAATTCAAGATGATTTTTGGAGCACAAGGGAGCAGTCATTTTAGTTAGCATTGTGCTAAGATCATTTATAATTTCCAAAAGTACAATATCCAAAGAAGTGTCAACTACATTACATGAAAGAAGCATAGAGGTATGCCAACATTCTCTCCACTTTGCATTGTTTTAAATGCAAACAGCTTCACATTACAAAAGTCACCCTCTCAAAAGTACACACTAACTGATAAGCGCCCCCTTAAACATGCACCGCGTTTTGGACATTTTAAACAAACAAAAATTATATAATCAACAGTTTGATGATGCAGACACTTTACATGAACAAATATGTGCTGTATTAAGCGCCTGGGGTGCTGCTGTAAAGTTAGTCTGGTTTACTGACTAATTGTATTAATTCTAATTATGAAACCATGATCCATATCATACACAAATGAACCAATTATCCGGACTTTTTTAAGCAGTAATCATTTTTCCAATAATTTTTGCTGGTATACAGTAAGTCCTTACTTTAAGGATAATAGTCTTAAGACCTACGGCAAAATCGTAAAAGTTGGCAGGTCTGCAACCCCTCCCCCTTAAGTGGACACGTATTTCACTTTCTTATCAACTTTTTTAACTACGTTATACCTTTGTATAAAGACCCTATAAATCTGCACAGGAGCTACACAAGTTACTAATAATACTGAAGTACCCAGCAATAATTTTATCTACTAACATTGTTTCCTAATCACTGGAAATCTCAAAGCAAGTCATGTGATATTTTGCAGATATTAATTATTTTCTAGCTCTGAAACTTCTTTGTATCGTGGATGTCATCTTCACTAGCCCAGGTTCCGATATGACAACCGTACCTATACATTATCGTATCAAGTAGATGATGATGTGCTTTGGGTCCGAAATGTATTGCATGCGGCGGCATGCCACCGCATCCAACTTACAAAGTATTTGTTTAAAGTCAATTATCTTCACCATTTTCGACCGATGTACAATGCACATCTCTTACATGCTATTGGTTAGTTGACACTACATATTAGGTAAGGGATTTTATGACTCCAATAGATGTCACCAGGACAAACGCAAGAAAATATATGTTCGATCCTCAAGATATAGATGAGTGATTATATCGGACCCTTGGCTAGCAAATATGCACTGATATATTTATCATTCGCTGAAATATTCGAACTCTTGTCCGCTTTTCAAAGAGAAATCGACATCTCTCAAACTCGTGTGTGTGTGTGTGTGTGTGTGTGTGTGTGTGTGTGTGTGTGTGTGTGTGTGATTTAGAGTTTTAAGGTAGCTTTAACAAATTTCAGTCATATAGCTGCGATGTCTGCAGTGTGACCGTTTTTAGTGATGTCTAGCACTAGGGCATCATGCCAAAGACATGTGGCATGATGTCCCACCTAGCCACGTTATTCTGACACCAGGCCAACCAGTCCTAACACTAACCTCTTAATGCTGATCGCCAAGATGGTGCAGCTGTTAGTACCATTTTCGTAAGTCTTTGGCATGACTCGGCCGGGGTTCGAACCTAAGACTTCCCGCACACAAGGCGGACGTTCTAACCACTAGGCCACCGGAGCAGTAAAACTCGGGGAGTCAAGTTATCTTAATTATAGCAACGAACACGACGTATTTTGTACCTGTCTGTTTAGGTAGCAACAGTAAGAAATGGCTCTTATGGGGGTGGAGGGAGCTATAATCTCTCCGAAATCTTCAAAACTACGACTCAAGAAAAGTCCAGAATATTGTTTATGTTTGCATATTTACACATCTAAGAGACAAAAATCAGGATTCACAAGGAGACTCGATTATTGTTGCTTAAGACAAAAATCACGTTTCACTAGAGCGAGACACTTATAGATAAACTACTGACAAATCGAGTTTCACAACAGCAAGAGACAATTACTATTGCTAATACAAGGAAATCATGTTTAACATAAGCAAAAATCAATCATTGGTAATCCAAGCCAATGGTCACGATTTACCATAGCGAGATGATTCTGGAGAATCCAAAACAAAAAAGTACGTTTTACTGCAAGTCACTATTACTGAATATCCAAGACAATAATCACGTATTAAAATTGCTAGACCCGATTATTATTGCTAATCCCGGATAATAATCACGTTTAGTTTTATTATTGCTAATGCAAGACAATAAATCACGAAATTACAATAATAGTCAGACATGATTATAGTTCCAGATTGAAGATACTGATTCAGCAGTGGCTGTCAATATCACATGGCAAAATCGTTAAGAGTTCTATTGGATGCCATGTGCCCGAGGATCAAAAATCGTGCAGGTGTCACGTATAGCTAATTCAGTATTTTGCGACAATGAAAAAAGTCTCAAATGGTACAAAACTCGCTTTTTCCCAAACATTACGTATTGATTTCAGTCGAGACAGGAAAATCAATATTTCACAATGCAAAGTAATGACCAAACCATGTCTAAAGGTGATGCGTCTAAGCTGATTGAACGACACTGTTCTTACAAAGATTTCATAACATGCAACAACAACTTTTAGGAGCGAAAACATCGAATTTATTGTCTTATCACGAAAGGGTATTGTCATAAAAAAATAATTTCTATTTTTCTTTTAAACCTTTATCCCTATGTCTCTTCTGCAAAATATTATTTTTTTTTTGTATTTACAGAAATTTGTTTGATGAATATGTTCCTTGTGTTACAGTTTTGATACAGTCCGTTGTGGTAAATGAACAAAACCGATCCATGAAAGACAGGACTGAGCAATAATTATAGGCTTATTTAAAGCTCTCGCTTCATTAAGAATAAGATTTACTTTATAAAGGGTCTTATGTAATTAATAGCGGCTTAATACTAACACTGAGCTAATTAGGTATTAAAAATTATAATACGACCTTGTAATAATGCTACTAACTAGTTAGCGATTATACCAAAAAGCCGTAATTGTATACATGCAAATAACAAAAATAAGATTCATAAGAAAACAGGCCTACTTATGTTTGCGCTGATACCAATTTGAAGGAAAGGATGGTGTAATTCTTTATTTTGGCGACCGTAAACAACGAGTTACCTGGCATTCATTCCTGCTTGAAAGTAAAATATGTTCATGGCACGTTTCGTTCACAATATGACTGCTTTATACAAACCTATGGCGAAAACCTCAACGGCGCGAAGTCATGTTTGAATAATCTTTAGATTAACAATGATTCATTTGTAACTGGACCGGTGATGTTCAACACTGAATAACAAATGCAGAGACTATTTGGAAACTAATTTGAAACCAAACCCGAGTGGCCTCTCCAACTAGCGCGCACGGGTATTAATGCTGAATAATGAATTAGGCAACGTTTGTCCGCCTTCTAATAAACAAAAAAAAAAAATCACAACCAAAGGTTCGGCTGGATTACAATGGGGTCAGAACATGGACGTCAATACATTAATTATGCCACAAATAGACAAACAATGACCCAGTGCAAAATCTATCTATTTACAAGACAATATATGACGTGGAAAACAGCGCAAGATTTCATCCCTCTAAACTGATTAGCAGGTGAACGTGAGGATGATTTGCTAAGTGTCATCCAAGTATGCCTTTAGTATTTCAAACTACGTGTCTTTTTCTTGCGAAACTATGACGCACAGGGCCCCTGGTGCTCGATTAGTCTAAAGCGTTCACCTTTACCAATCAATGACATCACATCTCTGTCCACGTGCGTTATAGTTTCTGGTTCGGCCAGTGTGTGTATGCCAGCAATATTTGCCAGTAGCTTCGTGTCGGTACTTCGTACCAAAGGTGCTCGACGGTGTTGAAAAAAGCAATAAGGGAAAACCGAAGCGCAGATATTTCACAAATTTTAGCTGCCCTGACAAGACATACGCTCCTGTCCGGTGCAACGAGCTGTAGAACTGAGAGATACGGTATTTGCAACTCTACAATACATTCCTTCATTAATCTGAGAATAGTGATAGATTTTGCATCTTTGTTCTTACTTAACATTGACTCTATTCAACTTTAGGAATTCTATTCCACAGAAGAATTCTCAATTCCACACAAATCTAATACACTATGCGGCATATAGTTTGATTGGCGCAAAGGGTAATATTTCAAGAACACCATTGCATCTGGTTCACGATGTAACCTTTCGAGCCAATCATCACGTTCTACAGGAGAACAACTTTGTCCAGGCAGGCAAAATTCGCAAAATTCGAACGTTTCGGAGCCAGTAACATTAGTTTGGTGCAATTCGGAAAAATAAATGGTTTGATGAACAGAACGATATTTCAGCATTAAAAATAAGCCACAGCTTATGGTCATGTGCCTTTAAAAGAGGAAATATCACAATGAAATCGAGTGCCTTGGCTGGAACGATGTTCTTGGCAGTTACCTTTCCTCTTGTATAACAGGACACAAGGGAAATCTGGTTAATTTTGTCATTTGCTATGATTTTTTTCACTTTAGAATATGATAGGGTTTTTTCAACATCAAGCTTGCGTCGAGCACCTGTGGTACATACTCGAGTTTTACAGGGTTTCTCTTTCACCAGTTATACTAGCCATCTTGTATAGCCTAACCAGCGACGAGAAATGACGTTAGCTCCAAAACCAGTAAAAACATCATGTACGCAACTGCATCGTAGTCTTTTGAGTAATGCGTCAAGAATGCTAACCAGCCATTTTGTATAAGTCAACAACGAATTCATATATTGACGCACTATTTAAAACTCGGACTGAATGGGCAAAAGCCCTGGCGAAGTGTATTAGTGCCAGTGAAGAGCCTTGTCTGCGGCCCAGCATGATCATATTTAAATGTTTCTATCCTAAGCAAGTGGAGCCAACGAGCACCGAGCAATATACCACCGTTTCTTTACAAACAATATTGTCTTTGCATGTTCGCATATTTCAAAACCTGCTAAAGACAATCGAAAAGTATTAGCAGCAAAGATTTGATTTTACATGATTAGTTGTTTGACGCGTCTTTTAATGGCATATAAGCACAAGAAAATGATTATGAGATGATTTCTAACGTAGTTTTTAAAAAAAATTTCAGTCATTTCGCTACGATGTCTGCAGAGTGGCAGTTTATAGTGATGTCTAGCACTGGGGCATCATGCCGCAGACATGAAGCATGATGTCCCACCCAGTCACATTATCCTGACAACAGGCCGACCAGTCCTACCACTAACCTCTATGCTGAGCGCCAAGCGAGGATGCTGTTAGTACCATTTTTTTAAGTCCTTGGTAAGACTAGACCGGGCATCGAACCCACGACCTCCCGCATCCGAGGTGGACACTCTAACCACTAGGCCACCGGAGCGGTTCACGAATAGGACTATAGAGTACTGGGGTAATAAAAGAATGGTCTTTCGTTGAAACAAACCACGGCAGCCAACCAGGCTGGTCGAAGATGCGAACCTACGCGCACGGGTTAATAGTAATTACAACGGGGCCACCACGGCCCGAAATGCTACATATCTGGAATTGACTAGGTCCTGTAGCAGCAAAACTTGCAAAATTATAACCCACAAATATCTATCACTCTGAAGGCACGATGTATAATATTGGTGCTCATCGTGAATACACCACCTACAATAAACAGTATTATAATTGCTCAGCGTTTCAAAGGTCTGCATCGAACAAACGTGTGATCTTTAAGCAAAATAAAAAAAAACTACCACTTGATTTGAGCAGAATATTATGCCATCTTTGTCATGACTAGCATCGCGAGATTTTGGGACTAGTACATAACTTGGACTTCTTTGCGATATTTCCAGTTCCTGTACCAGTGTCAGCACGAGATTCAGACACAGAAACTACAATGCAGAACCCAGAACCAATGTCTGCACGTGATTTACGTACTTTATTAATATGCTTAGTCGATGACTACATGCCAAATTATTTGGAGATGATTAGTAAACCCTATAAATTACAATTCAGAAACCATGCTTGCGCATCATAAGACAGCTTTCTCCTTTAATTGCGGTGCTTGAAAAGAGATACATGTTGAAAGTAATAAGCTGAAGCAAAGCAAATCAAACCGAGTGACAAAATTACCTCAGATTACCCACTTGTTATAGGTAAAATTCGAGCAATTGGTAACGTTTCTGAGACTGGGACTTCGGTTTGGTGCAATTAAAAAAAAATCAATGATAACTTCATGAACAGAAAGAAATACATCTCAGGAGCAAGCTAATCCATGGACTATATAGCGTTATGTCTTCAAAGACGAAGGCAAATCGAGTGCCAATTGAAGAACAAAGTTTTTGAACCCAGTCACATTATCCTGACACCAGGCCGACCAGTCCTAACACTAACCTCCTAACGCTCAACAGACATGTAACATGATGTCCCACCAAGTCACATTATCCTGAAACCAGGTCGACCAGTCCTAACATTAACCTCTTAATGCAGAGCGCTAGGAGAGGAAGCTGTTAGTACCATTGTTGCAAGTCTTTGGTATGACTCGAACAGAGATCGAACCCACGACCTTCCGTAACAAAGGCCGACGCTCTAACCACCAATAGGAATATTAGTTCAATACATTAGTAAGCAATATGCACAGTTCTGCTTGTCAAAGATTACATTGGTGAATATTTAAATATATTGCAAATATTATTCATCTAGAGCAATGGTGCATTTCAGGCAACACAAATATTTTAAAAATCTGAAAAAATATTAAACTGTCTAATAAGAGTTATTGTTTTTTTTAATATCACCGTTCAATTTAATATTGAAATATATTATCAGCTTTATCATATTAGGTAATTAATGAGGACAAGTTCAGGGTGAACAATGCCCTCAGGAAGGTGTCAAGGTGAACAATGCCCTCAGGAAGGTGTCAACTTGCAAAATGGAACAGTTATCTAACAGCATGAGCTTGGGATCAGTGAGTGGCCTAAAGCGCTAGCCCTTGCTGACCACTGCCTTGTCGACGCTGTCCGCGCAGTTTCTAGTCTCGGGCTCAGCTCATATTGCCACGAGGCAAACGTTTGCCAGTAGCTGCTTCACACGAATCGAAGTTTTCTAAGATGGTTTTCAGATAGTTTTCCTCCACCAATTATACTGACTGCCAAATATAGCCTATCGTGTGCTGAAAAATGGAGTGAAACCTGCAACAACTACGAACATCCTACCTTTAAAATATTTTTCCACAAAAATTCTCATCTGTAAGATATTACCCCTCGAAAGTCTCACCTGTAACAATTACTCCACAAAAATTCCCATTTTCAAAGCATTACTCTATCGAAGGTACAGCATTACTCTATCGAAGGTCCAACTTGTACGAACATTAAAGACCTAAACAAAGACAAATAGTGTATATAATTCTAATTCAGACAATTTTGTTTTACTTGCGGGAAAAACTCATCTGTCGTTACCTCATTGTTAAGGAGCGTAAAGAAAAACGATGTAAATAATCCGAATGCGACCCAGAACTTCTACACGCTACAATGCGTCATACACGCTACAATGCGTCATAACCCCAGTTGTTGTGAGCAGACAATTTAAATACATTTGCAATTAGAATGAAACAATTAAAAAAAAACTTTGTTCAAAAATGTTGCTCGATTACTTAAAGAGCGTTTAAATCGACAATGCCACCATGTTTGATGTAATAAATTTATAACATTGTAAACAAATCACACTGGATTATCAACAGAATAAAGTAGAGCTGATCGGAAATAAAACCAAGTAAAAACATACAATTCCTACTAAAAGTGTAATTTTTGTTTTAAAAAATCGAAAACTGCAAAATACCTATGGGATTTAAATTGCCATGCAATTCAGTGCCAATGTCAGAATTGCCATAGGTTTAAGAAAACCTTTCCATTGCATGAATTTTTTTACCGATTTTATCTCGAACTGAAAATGAAATATTACATTTAACTAAATGCATATTTATAGTTTTTTTTAATTATACCCATGGAATCCGTATATTACCTTTATATTCCTCTCTCTGGAAACGTTTTGAATTGTCCAACAAAACGTTATGTGACTACTGCAACCAGACATCTTTGGTGAGGCTTCCCACTGGCTTTATGTAATTATGTAAGGCGCTTCTACAAATGGCTTGACAGACATTGTTCAATTTCAAGGTCATTTCCATATGGCTTGCGTGATTGGGCAGGACGTTACAGGCGTGGCTACGTGTTATTTATTAAGAAAACGTGTTCATATATGGACTGAAAAATGCGTGCAAATGATGAAACTGAACAAGTAACTGCAAGCAAATTATTAGTACATGAAATCTAACGCCTGCTAAACATTACTCTCTGCACGGCATGCTAAATATCTAGATTTTTTTTCCCCTTCTTCCCGGCCTTATGTTTGAGAATATCTTTTTTCGCAAGATAATCAAAATAGTTCAATAAATGCCTCAAGTTTTTTGTTACTTGTGTTAACGCTTCAATATTGAATTATATGTATAATCCGTTTGACTTTCCATAGCATCGACAGATTTTTAACTGAACAGAGATAAGTTTCCTGTTAAGAAAATCGATTCTTTTCATTTTTTAAATTTCGTACAATTGTCAAATAAAACGAGGAAATACAAGAATTCATCAAGTCAGTATAAGAAGAGAATTGTTTTAAATTACGATTTGTATATTTATCATGCTGCTAAATTGCTTTAAACCTATGTAATAGATACATTTATGGGAGTGGGAGCGCACACTAACATGATTTGAGGACCGCGAGCCCGCTCTCGATAAATGGCAATTTTACCATTAAGGGTTTTTTTTTAAATTTGTGCGTCTACTTGAGCTGGTTTATAGTCCAGTACTAAATTCTCTCTCTCTCTCTCTCTCTCTCTCTCTCTCTCTCTCTCTCTCTCTCTCTCTCTCTCTCTCTCTCTCTCTCTCTCACACACACACACACAATATATATATATATATATATATATATATATATATATATATATATATATATATATATATATGGGAATTCCGAATGGTTGAGGGAGAGGGGGCTTACCGTTGTGTTTAACTGTGTCATGTGCACCACCGAGGAAATAAGACTGAAAAAATGATTAGCATGTGTTGCTGCTTCACTCGTCTAACAATTCTTTGCACGTTTTGTATCTTCTTTTGAAGAAAGAAAAATAAATGCTTTACAGAAAACTACAGAGCTTTTCTACACTCCATCGATCACCAAATATCCAACCTGTCAACTTGCTACTTGCCAAACATGCCG
This sequence comes from Potamilus streckersoni, assembly GCA_016746295.1. Taxonomy (NCBI): domain Eukaryota; kingdom Metazoa; phylum Mollusca; class Bivalvia; order Unionida; family Unionidae; genus Potamilus; species Potamilus streckersoni. Next base: position 258,854 of record JAEAOA010002123.1, read on the forward strand.
CGTAGGTAAAATCAAACTATATTTTTTGCAAAGCTGCACAACTACCCGCATTTATACGGTATAAGTTCCACCTGCCCACCGTCATGTATGCCAATGTGAAAGTTTAATCTCGATCTCTCGTGCGAGAATATGCGTGACATTAAACGTTTAATGCGAACCATATCTATCACACATTGTTATCGGCGATGAATTAGATGGGGAAATGAACAATACAAAAATAATGAATGAATGTTCAAGGCCAAAATCAATTTACCCTTCTTCAAAAGATCGAAAACTTTTGCAAATTGACAAATTAATATTAATTAATATTAATCAACTTACCTTTATTAATCTTTAATCAGGTGCATCTGTTACGTGTTACTTCTCTTTTCGTTTTCGTCGAAAATTCTTTCATATCAGGGCGAGCCTCTCCATGGGGAAATCGAAGAACATAAATGGCGCCAAGCAAACCACGTTGCATCATCACCTCTCCTATACGTTTCTACGTAAGTTGGCAACTTACGACAAACTAATGATAATAAAATGAAAGAATCTTTCAATAAATGTGCTAATAATTTTCTCATAAATTTGTAAAATATCCTGTTAAAAAATAAAGATTTCAAAGTTCTTGCACTACATTTTTTTGCACATTTTTTGCGACAAACCCGTACCCTTTCTCAGATGTTTCAGGTATATGAGTTTAAATTTAAACATGGTCTTAAACCGTGAAAAATTATTTCCTTCTAACATTTCTCTTCAAAAGGTGGAATTCGCGGTTCGTGCCCGTCTCTTAATTCGCTGTGTCTTTTTGGACAATGCCATATGAATCTGTGGTGCATATAAACGTTTCTCCAAACCCTGGTGAAATCCGAATGAATTTATTTCATACTCTTGACATGCAGATGACCTCTATAATACGTATCGTTGCTCTCCGGAAGAATGGTCCGCTGACCATCTCATTGGTAGTGTTGTTTTTTGTTGTTTTTTTTTTTTAAATAAACCATGTTTTATAACAAAATTAGCACATCTCACACCCTCCCAGTCTCGTCATTTCTGCCGCCATACCACTGCTAGAAAGATTTTATTGGTAGGTCTTCCACACGTGTTTAGAATAAGCGAAACTTACTTGACCATCAACATATAAACAAGTTATAATACCGAATAGGTTACAGTCTGGTCAGCTGGCCTTGTTCCTTTAATTCTTATTATTCCTTGCCGCCGCCCGCGATTGAATTGACGGGCTCCAAACCAATACACTTCTATAAATATTATGAACTGAAATATTACCCTCCTTGTACTCAAATATGGCAAAATAAAACACCCTGTTTAATGACTACCCCAGAAGCAAAATGATTCGTACCTCAGTAATAAGTGTTACGTATTTATATTAAATACAAAACCAATTTTTAAAAATAGTTATCCATGCTTTCTTTCCATTTCTTCTAGAGCCCCAAATCGCCTACAGTGCAGGAGCGCCGCGTGAACTTATGAACCTGCGAACTGTCCTTTCCTGACCGCGTGCTAAAGGCTTCCGTGCTGATGACCTTGGCGGTATTATGTAATTTCGCAAGTGTTCTAGTTTCGCTCGTAGCCCGAACGCGAAGGTCGCAAGATCAACGTGTAGTAATGATATCGCGTAATACCGAATTTAAAACTGCTTGCACGTTAATTGACTTCTTTATATACATGAAGTTGAGCAATGGAAATATAACACATTATAGGTTAATTGTTTAACGTTATATTGATTAGTAACGCATCATTGATTCACTTTGAGAATACACATTATGGATAGTGCCGCAGAATGTGTTCAATCGCTGTGGAATCACCAAATTTGGGTCTCTCTCTCTCTCTCTCTCTCTCTCTCTCTCTCTCTCTCTCTCTCTCTCTCATACAAATTAGTGGGTCTTCAATCGGTTCTAAGCAGAATATAACGTTACTGTCCATCTGGGGCTTTTTCGTGATTTTGGCAGTGCAGCTCTTTGTCTTTCTTTCCTTCCCTACGAAAATTAAATTGTAAAAAAAAAAAGCAACAGACAAACAAAAACAAAAAACAATGCTACTGAATTATTTGAAACGTTTTAAAAATATACTTTGTAATTCATTACTTTGCACTTTCAAATGGTTGCAAAAAATTTTCCTATATAAATTTGATTTTTCGTTGTTTATCAAAAATCAAGTTTAAAAAATCTCGAACTTTTGTTTTAATACTTGGCATTATCATTTTCGGGTGAAACATCAGCCACGATGTATCATAAATATCTAATTTATATATGATACGTTTTTGATATCAAATAATACTTCAAAAACGGCCCTGAAAGAATCTATTTCGACGAACACGGAAATTGGGTTATAATGCACAGTGCAACAGGATATATTTGTTTGAATTTAGGGTCATTCTTGATATTGATGTGAGGCAGGTACATCTGCCATAGTTACTGTGCGGTATGTAGAAAGTGAAATACCAACCGTCGGCTAGGAAGCAGAGCTACCCATCCATATCAGTAGTCCTGCAGGTCGATCTGATTAAAATCAGATCTCCACTGCCCTATGTATCGGATAGTGGAGACACAGATTGGCATGTAGGTTCAAGGTAAATACAATATCTAAAACACGCCAACTGTTTAGAATTGCATCTATTTCATTTAGTACACTGGGGTTTTTTTATTTATTTTTTTTTCTTGAAAATAATCACCCAGGAAACGTACTTTTGTTTGCAGTTTGCGCATCACTTGCTAACAAAATTGACCTTTGGACGTAAAAAAATGCAGGAATAAAATTTGTGGTTGGGGTGCATAAACCTCTTTTGCCATGAACTGCCATCGACTTAACAGACCATGTGAATAATATTTATATAGTTTGTTTGAATATAAAAATCATTAACCATTTTGACCTCACTAGTGTATTCTTTTATTTTCTACGCTCATTTATATTAGCCAGGTAGAAGCGGCCTTAAATTTGTACCTAAAAAATTCCATTGCACCGTAAGGCGCTCTCATTCTCGTATCTCTGACGCATCTCACCTATGTCAGCTTAAGTTCATATCGCGGCTAGGTCAGCGTGGGTATGTGGGAAAGTTCGCCAATAGCTTCCCGTGTGTTGGTGGTTCTTCACGGATTCTTCCTCCACTAAATATACTGGCCGCCATATCAAGTTTATCCTATGCTAAAAACCAATGGCGTTAAACTCGTCAACACAATCCAGACAACATTCCTTTACCAGATGTCCAGATCACTGATACACGTCGGTCTAGCATGTCCTATTAGTGGCAACATGAAGGATTACTAACGCGGGGCGGTCGTATAATGAATGTACTGTCCGAAGCACACCTTTTTCTTTCCGTTCTTTGCACTTTGACTTGTCACTATGCAGACATAATAATATAGAAGACACTTAAATTACTATATTGTGTACGACTAGAGTTTGAAGGATTAAGGCTGGTCACTTTTCAATACAATTAACAAAAGAAAATTTTTAACTCCTCGGATTTTATTTTATTCACACTGCAAATATTTTTCTTACCTTCTGTCATGTACCACTGTCAAAAAGCGACATTAATTGTCCTGTTGCGTGAACGGGTCTTATATGTGTTTTGAAAACAAAATATCCTATTGTTAAGCTGCGCTTTTCGCATACAAACGTTTGATGATTCTTTGTCTATGAAAACAATATTACTCAGAAAACGTGAGAAAACAGAACGGTACAAGCAGAGCAATGTTTTTCCTATTGTACATGAAACGAAAGCTGAATATTGCTTACTGTGTTCGGTTAGGAAACGGTAAAAAAAAAAACAGTTAAACCCCATAGGTGGCAGGGTGCAGTTTCGTAAATTGGCCCCTTAACTTAAGACTATGGTTTGACATTTTCAGCTATTATTGTTTACTAATTAAAGATATAGATATTTTTATGAACTAGGTGTTTTGGGTTTGTGTTGTTCTTGAAATTGATGTCAGGCATGTACGCCTTCCATAGTTACTCTGCAGAATGTTGATAGTGAAATACCAATAGATGGCTAGGAAGAAGAGCTAGCCTCCCATATCAGTAAACACATAGGTTTAGGGAAAGTGAAATATCTTAAAAACGGCTTGGATGACAACTATTTTCAACTGCATCAGCCTGTTTAGTATACAACTTTTGCAGAATTGTCATCTAGGAAAAGGGCTTGTGTTTGCACTATGAGCACCACTTGGTGTCAAAAATGACCTTCGGACATGAAAATTGCAGGTATAAATTTGGGGTTGGGGTGCATATGAACTGCTATGAACTGCCACTGACTTCTCTGGTCAAGTGTATAATATTTTTATGCTTTGTTTTAATATAGGTATCTAAAAATATGGATCATCTTGACCTCACTTGTGTATTTGATTCTTTATGATTTTTGCACTACTTCACTGATTGCGGTTTAAAAGTTGTAGCAAACACTGGCCCCTGCCCCCATAACAAAAACGATCTTACCGGTAAATGCTGTACACACAAATAATCTAAATTCAAATGACAATTATTTTACCTATATGATTTGAAAATTTATTTCTCTTAAACCGCTCCGGTGGATTAGTGATTAGAGCGTCCGCCTTGGATGCAGGAGGTCGTGGTTTCGATGCCGGGTCGAGTCATGCCAAAGACTTTTTTTTTTTTTAAATGGTACTAACAGCTGCCTCGCTTGACGATCAGCATTAGGAGGCTAGTGTTAGGACTGGTCGGCCTGGCGTCAGGATAATGTGACTGGGTGGGACATCATGCTACATGTCTGCGGTCTGATGCCCCAGTGCTAGACATCACTATAAACTGCCACACTGCAGATATCGTAGCGATATGACTTAAAAATTGTTAAAGCTACATTAAAAATAATAATCACATCATATCAGATTTATTTCTCCTTACTTCCCACTGTGTGCAAATCCTATTAAATCGTAGGTTAATCTAAAATACCTTTCTCGATGACCTCACGTTGAGTTCGTGTCCTAGGTTATCCAGCATGTTTAGTTTTTGAGAGGCTGTACTATAAGTAAAGCACTGTGCATTGGGTCGCATATTTCACTACGAATCATTATCGGTACCTCATTGCTCAACGTGTACTGTCGTAGAAATACACAGAAAACCACATCATAGTGTTCGTATTCTAAAGGATAAACATTTGCCTTCAAGAAAATATCAAGAATTCCCAACTCTTGTATCACCAAGATGAGAGAGGAAAATATGGTTTAAAAATAGAATATCAAATCCGAAGTATTAGTTGTGACCTGAATCCTATCATCCGTTGATGTACGGTCGCAGTAACTTACAAATAAATCATACATATTGTTCTCCTAAAATTTCTTTGCTAAATAGAAACCGCAATCTATTTTGGTCCACTTCGGCCATTTCTAATATTGAATTGAAGGTAGGTATGATCAAGACACCGCGAAGGAACAATTAGTTCGATGCATTCGGAACTTCTCTTTTAAAGTTGATTTTTATTAGCAGAAAAGCAACCAATGGCTAATAACGGTACACAGTCGGTAGCTTTTACTTCAACAATGTTAGTGGCAGAATACTAAAAAATGTGTGTTTTATCCGTGTGAAGGTACCTACTAATCACTACAGTTGCAAGTCACATGAAACTTTGAGGTCTTTACTTCGTACCATACCTAAAATACCATTCGGATTACGTCTGCTATTACTGCGAGGCTAAAATGTGCATCAAATGTATGATGGCCATTGACTGAACAATCATGCATTTCATTGACTTATATTTCTTCGTAAAATGAAATCCCATTTTATTAGGGCCACAAATTTCACTTTCGGATCATCGACACAACTTCAGTCACAATTAATTGTTCTATATATTGTCTGTGTTCGTTTCTCATCACTGAACTTTCCACTGCGTCCAAATGATAAAAATCATATAGTATGATGAACTCAGGGTGAATGAAGTTGTTGTAGGTTCTTGGCCAATTTTTTGGAGACTTAACTGTGAACAAAACATTGTGAATTGGTCCACATATTTCACTACCCAATCGTCATCAATACCTCATTTCTAAAAATTACATACATGCGTTTAAATCAGAACTAAGAATACCTAAATTTAACACTTGTATCACCACCAAAAGGAGAAAGAAAACAAAATGCTCAAAAATAGACTGGGACTATGTGTCTACTGAAGCAGAAGTAATAATTGTGACTTGATTCCTATCGGACCAAATTAATTATGGCCAATGTTCGTCAAACTTTTATAATTGCACGCTATTTCAGTCATATACATAACGTCTTTTTAAATCTCATAGCAAATAGGGCCTGTGACAGTTTTCAAAAAGTGCAAGTTTTGGTTCAAGTGCTCTTGAGAAACCAAAGCTAAATTTGTTTTTGTTGTTGTTGTATGGTTTAACGCCATTTTCAGCACAAGATAGGCTATACATAGCAGCCAATATTAATGGTGGAGGAAGAACCCTGGAAAACCCCGGGAAGAACCAATGACCTACAAGAGGCTACTGGCAGGCTTTCTCACTTACCCACGTTAGTCGAGTTAAATTTAAGATTTTATCCTTAATTATAGGAGTTTACAACACAATAAAACTTTATTATAATATAATGTAAGTTTCGTCTGAAAATATCTTTGAAATATAAAGCATTGATAAATTAAATTTTGCTAGAAATTTAAATACTCATTTAAGTTTAGAAAACTAAATTTTAATGAAAACATAAATGTGTACACAAATGTTGTTTGTTTTTTTAATCAAATTGAAAAATTTTAGACAGCAAGGTTGACTAATGAATGGTATTCAAAACAAATGGTGGCTCAAGTGATGACATTTCCGAAAGGGTAGTGAAACAAGATGAATAACATTGATTTTTGAGGAAAATTGCAAGATGCCTGTTGAAAAGCATACACGTGTGCGCAATAAAACGACAAATAATGTATTCCACGTTTGTTGTCAGGTACTCAGACAGTTGTTAGTATAAATAATATCTCACTTAAATTTAAAATTGTGATACGATAAGTACCCAGTTTTATAGCAAAATACATTTCGTTTCTATATCGATAGCTACAAAAATGACAATGCAATTGGAATATGCAACTCCCGGGAGGCTCTACCTTACTGGACAATGGTGCTGATTTCCGTCATAAAGTCTTAAGCCGTCCCTTTTCTTTGTGGCCCTATAGATCAGTACATGCCCTTATGTAACCATGCTACCACCATTGGATTACTGGAGAGCATCCAAACGAACACAATGCCATATTCTTGGTCCAAATAACATGTTAGACCTGAAAAGATCTAACGTTTTTTAACTAATCTAATAGAATAATAGGAAGTAGGTAAATTAAGTAAAATATGTGTTAGATATGTATGGCACTAAGTATGCAGTCCCTGGAAAAATATTAAACTTGACATAGTAGGCATGCAGTTGGCATGTGGTGGGCATGCAGTGGGCATGTAGTGGGCATGCATATCCTTAGACCTTTTTTTTGGACAAGTTTCATTTTCTATACTTTAAAATGACTTTGCAGACAACGTCAACAGGTTCTACTCTAAAGTTTGCAATTCTGTCCTTTCACTCAGTACCATACACCAATGTTTATAAACAATTACTGACAGCTTTACAAGCAGATATGAGTTACCACTTCCTAAGATCCTGAATTAACTATTTGGATCCATCATAGGTGATATAAATGACCAAAAGGCACGATACCAACATGCGAGGTTTCCTCATGTGTTTTATATAAAGATCTCATTTCGACATTAAAGGATATTTACTCGGACAGAATTTGACAAATATCCATTATTGCAGCTTTAGTGTAAGAAAATCTGCATAGAAATATTATTTAATGTCAGTGACTACACTCCTGGTTAGTAAACACGTGTGTGTGTGTGTGTGTGTGTGTGTGTGTGTGTGGAGAGAGAGAGAGAGAGAGAGAGAGAGAGAGAGAGAGAGAGAGAGAGAGAGAGAGAGAGAGAGAAACTTACCCTTTTTGTGGCCTCGTAACTGTCATATTTCGACATGATTGACTTAATATCGATGTTAAGATCAGCGATATCAGTGATGTCATGGCAAGATTTATAACAAGTTCTAAATTAAGACTCGATGATTTATTATACATAACTATACAGATTTGGGGAAAACTACATGCCTACCAAAGCGTGTAGAAAATTTCTGAAAGTATAAATCTTAATGTCGTCACTTATTTAAAAAAAAAAGAATCTTGCACAATGTATTATTGCGTGAGAAGGACGATGGCAGCCGTCAGATTAATTTGATTATTTTTGGATTCTGTGCTGGACGGGCATTATGTTAGAACACGGCGTTGTGGGACAGGCTAGCATGATTTTAAAAAGATAATCGTAGAAAAATCTTGCTTTTTAACTTAATGATCCATTCTATACAAGTTTGAAAGTTGATGCAAGTTTATGGTTATAACACTTTGTTTTAACAGCAAGTGGCTCTGTAACTGAGTGGTATACTCTGTACCACCGTTAAAGAGTTACCTTATAAATGACCAATACGGCGATTGGATCTGAACGTTATCTGGTATTTTTCCTTTCGTGAATGAGACATGTGTGTACTCTTCCACTGACCCATTTTAAATTTCACCATGCTCTAACCCTCCGCCTATTCATTCTAACTGTTATCTTAACATTTCTGTTTTATTCTTTCAAGCGAAAGTTGCCTCAACTGTAGCTCGACCTCTTTAATAAATGCAGCAACACGTAAGATTGAAGGTATAACGGTATCAATTGCGCAAGTCCAGGTGGGTGGAGCTACAGGTGTTGTGAACATTGCATTCAGAAATAAACAACACTAGTTGTGAGTGGTGCATTTTGTAAGAGTTGTACTTTCTATTAGGCTTAAATAAGTTGAGCCTCTTGGCAACTTATGAGATTATGTTAATTCATATCTAGATCACATTTTGTATTCTTTAAGAATTTTTGAAAATGTAATACACGTGACTGAAAATGTGTCTGTTGTGACTAAACTCATACCCCCGTCTAGTTCCAGCAGAGTTACCTCTCTTAAATGCAAATAACTACATCGTTCGGTCATTGTCAAATTGACAGTCTAACACTGTTCTCTTGAAAAGTGTGCGATATGCATGCACAATTGGGAATGAAAATATGTTTATTTCCCTAAACTTCATCATTAAGGTCAATGGAAAAACAATTGTTACCGTGATACCTGAAAATTACCATTCACAGGTCGAAAATTACTATAAATTTCTTCGCTAGATGTCGCTCTAGAAGTCGCTTTCAACCACCAATGTGTAATTCAAAATATCTACTGCAAAACGTCGACACAGGAAATAGAGCTTAAAACCACCACTGTATAAATTCAACATATTAAATCTATAATCTCGAACTAGAAAATGGAACTTTGGATTAAAGTTGATCCAACATTTAATATTGGATTTCTCGATATACGGCATCGAAATTTTCATTTGCAAATTTCTCATTGGACAAGCTTTTGTCCATTATGGCGCCTCATACTCTTACGTAGTCCAATTTAATCGCGTCAGTATATTTCCGTGTTTAAAAGTAAAAACTGAAATTTTCAGGGAATACAATCAACTGGGATATACATATGATTTTTTTTTTTTTTGGTGGGGGAGGAAGGGGTCGAAACCAAGGAGAACAAGTTGCTGCTTGGGTCTTCTTTATTTGTATGAAGTATATGTCGTCATTACCGACAAACTTTACGTGATCGACGTGAATCGTAATATCAAATGAGCATAATTGAACCGTAAAAATTTGATAACAGTGAAATTTGAAGGAGATTGTACAGAGAGAGAGAGAGAGAGAGAGAGAGAGAGAGAGAGAGAGAGAGAGAGAGAGAGAGAGAGGTGCCCTTCATCAAGCAACACGAGATACTGAGAGAGAGAGAGAGAGAGAGAGAGAGAGAGAGAGAGAGAGAGAGAGAGAGAGAGAGAGAGAGAGAGAGAGAGAGAGAGAGAGAGAGAGGGTGCCCTTCATCAAGCCAAACGAGATACTTCGTGACTTAGGTTTGGCTTACCACACTTGATCTTGTTGGTGATGCATCAAAGAAAGCTTGGATCTTTATAAAGGAGCAAGGTATATATTTTGAATAACTTTGAATGAATCTTAGCATATTTATATATTTTTTATCTTGTAGACTGCACTTTTAAGTTTATAATAAAACCTTGATCAGGAGCAGGATTATTCCTTATTATAGGCTACTTCCGTGTCGAGAAATTAATACGACTTAAAACCTACGTAAAAATGAAACTATTTGCCGCTTACGACGCGAACAACAAAAAATCAGAAACAAAGACTAAGGAATGTAATCTTCTAGTGAATAATTATATGATAATGACAATGATATAACGAACAGCTAAAGAGTAATTACAATGATATAACGAACAGCTAAAATGTAATTACAATGATATAACGAACAGCTAAAGAGTAATTACAATGATATAATGAACAGCTAAAAAGTAATTACAATGATATAACGAACAGCTAAAGAGTAATTACAATGATATAACGAACAGCTAAAAAGTAATTACAATGATATAATGAATAGCTAAAGAGTAATTACAATGAATAGCTAAAGGCTAATTAAAATGATATAATGAGTAAGTGATTAGAATACAAATAAATTTAACTTCTTTGAGAGAGAGAGGGGGGAGTGAGATGCAAAGGGGAACAGTTATTGTTACACACAGGCGTCGCTAAGTGAGTGCCGCAGTGACATATGTAATTTGTTACACAGAAATCCGAAGGTAATAAAGGATATTTACAAAATCCGGTTGACGCTTATGCTCATTTGTACACTCTGGTGATGGTGTTGCTTTCAGTTTATTTGTTTTGTGAGTTTTTTGTTTCTTTTTTCTATTCTTAAACATGTCAAAAAAATTTCAAAACGTTTTACATAATTAATTATATATATATATATATATATATATATATATATATATATATATATATATATATATATATATATATATATATATATATATATATATATATATATATATATATATGCTGAAGTGAAATGTGCGAATTTAACTAGAGATATGTTCACTTCTTGCTGCTTATCATAATAATCTGCAAAAGAAGACTGATATTGTTATCTTCGGTTCGAAATTCAAAAATTTTCAATATGAAATGGTACCCTGTATCATCATGGTTACCGTTTACTGATTGCAATACACAGATCCGAACATGTCACATTACGTATGACAGAAAGCATGCAAGAAGAGGAAGAAAAAAAATGCAATGTCTCTATGGTATGTGTTTTTATTGTTTACTACAATGTGATTTTAAAGGTAAAATTTCCATTGAAGTTTCTGACTGTGTACATGGTGCAGCAATTTGCAATTTCACTTTTATTCATTAGCGAAATCTCGGAGGTATTGTGCCAGACATTTACAGGGCTTCCAGCACTTGCAGAATTCCATATTACACGTGGAATGTTAGGTTGAACATAACAGCAATTTGAAATTGATAGTAGAAAAGTAATGTAACGATGTAGACACATAATATGTGTTTAACCTTGCATTAGGTCATTTCATATTATACAGATACAAGTCAAGCTACGAGTTATCTTCAAACATCTATGACAAGCGCAATACGCGTAATTTGCTTCAGTATTGAACTGATTATTTACAGGATGATGAAATAACAGGCGAAATTGGATAGAAATCATGGGGTCAAAAATTGAAAACAGATTTTGGAAGAGTTCCAGTGTCTTAATGAGAAAGACTTGGACAGGTTCTCTACCATACATGAATTCTTGCGTCCTGCCTTGGTAGGGCAATAAGCTAGAAGAAGACAAGACAGTAAGGTGTTTGCTTTTATAACGAAATAGTGGAATCTGCTCCTCATACACGGATCGCTCCGGTGGCCTATGTGGTTAGTGCGTTCGCCTCGAATGCGCGACGCCGCGGATTCGAACCCCCTGCCGAGTCATACTAAAGACTTATAAAAATGGTTCTAGGCGTTCAGATTTAAGAGGTTAGTATCCAGCTTGGTGTCCGGATAATGTGATTGGATGGGACATGATGCAAGATGTCTACAGCATTATGCTCCAGTGTGCTAGACATCACTATAAACTGCCACACTGCAGACAACTTATCTATAATACCCAATAATTTTTTAAAGCTAAGTTAAAAATCCAAATTACACACACACACCCACACACACACCTCATACTCAAATTAATGTGTGTTGCATTGAAGATGTTTATGCAGATGTTATATGTCATATTTCTGTAGCATAGTTTCATTATTTTATTTTTTATTATAATATCATTAATGGGAGAACTGAAAGATGCAAATTGGGCATGCGCATAATAACTTGGAGGATCATCAATTGATTCATATTATGAAAGTACATGGCGTACAAAATATGTCGACTTTCCAACCCACAATAAAAAAATCTATCAGACCTCGTCCTGACCTCAATTACCTCTTTCATTCCTGATAATTAGCTCATTAGCCTCATATATTCCGCGTGATTCTTGGTTGGTAGTATTATTGTCACGGCAATAGATAATCATTCATATATATGTTATACGAAGTAAGTAATGACTGCATTTCATAATGAATTTTGTAATACGTACAATTGGTCTATCTCGGAAATCATCATTGCAACTGTGTCTGTTGTATCCACATTAATCACAGTTATAAATGTATAGAAACAATGTTCAAAACGTACTTTGACCTGATGATATATCAATTTCCCCCCCCCTAGTTTTCCAGGTCAATATTTGCCTTATTTACATTTATTTATGTATGATCATTTGTCAATGTATGTCGTTTCTCACCTCTAATTATTATTACATTCAGTTTTTGCGCATTCGTTATACTATTATTTGTGTTTTTCGCGATATACAGAAAAATCAATCAATCAACATGATCGGCATAGAGATCGCGTTATTAACCTGTATCCTTTCTATACAAATACATTTGTCACCCACACAAATCTGTACCCTTTCTATACAAATATATTTATCACTTACACAAACAGTCGAAGTCATATCTCCTTTGCTAAGTAAATTTTGATGGAATGAGATATGAAGCTAGCGCCTTTGCAACATTCAAATATATAAACAGTATGGTAAACAAGATGTTGAATTAAGCTGGGAAATCATGCAAACTTGTCTAACTTTCATAGTGTAAGAAAAAGTATTGCTTCAAAACTGATAATATCAGTTGTTTTTGGAATAATGACAACATTAGAAAACGAATTCGTACAAAACAAAAACTCAAACTGAAGCAAAACATACTGGCAGTAACAATCAATATAACAAAATGAAAACAGTTAAGAACTGATGTTAAAGAATTTTTAAAACAAAAATCACATAACTAGGTCAACAACATGATTGGAAACCTATCCTAAACTTAGAAAGCATCATTCAGCAGTTTTTTTAACCACTTCACTGACGTGGCTTCAGCAAGCAAATTGATACAGGTGTCAAAAATGAATAATATTACAGCTACTTGTTTAGTAGCTCCAAAGTTACTCCATTGTTTAAATATATCATATTTCTGTGGTCAGAATGATACACCTAAAAAACTATTATTTTCAGAGCTAAAGAGCTTCCACACCTTTTCAGTCAATCTTTGGACATTTGCATCATCGATATGGACTGGTCTCCAGCAAATATACACCCACTGTTTTTACACGGTGATCGCGCAATTGGCCAGTAGGAATCAGTACACAATTAATAAAATCCGGTTCAGTACCCACGAATGTAGTCCCAGTCTATTTTTAGATCACTTTTTCCTGTCAAAGTTTGATGGTGATACTAGAGTCAGATTTTGGCATTCTTGGTAAGGATTTAAAGGCAATTGTTTCTTCTTTAAAATGTGAGCTTATGGTGTGGTTGTCTGTGTGTATTTCGGCGACAGTGCATATTGAGTAATAAGGTCATGGTGATGATCTGGAAGTGAAATCTGTGTTCCGTTGCCTGGTGTTTTGTTTACAATTCAGCCTTTCAGAAAAATGCTGGTCAACCCTTGACAAGAACTAAACCGTAAAGTCATCTTTGAAGGTATTTTAGATTAACATATGACTTGTATTGATTGTCACACAGTGGAAAGTTCAGTACTGAGAAACAAATGTAGAGACAATGTAGTGAAATTAATTGTGTACTATGGCCTGGCAGTAAAAACTTGAAACTGATATAAAATTTTTATTATTAACGACATACACATGAAATTTTCATAGGTTATGTATAATGACTTTAAAAATATAAAAATGAAATTAAAAATAAAAAATAATTTTAATTTTAAAAATTTAAATGAAATTAAAAAAAAAAACAATTAAAAAATTAAAATTTTCCAACAAGTATACACATATATAATATTTATTTGGAATGATATGAAAATATATCAGCATATATATATATATATATATATATATATATATATATATATATATATATATATATATATATATATATATATATATATATATATATATATATATATATATATATATACTCCTACACCATATACAGGCTCAAATGATGGATATTTGTCAAATTTGATCAGAGAAAATATCTTTATTAGTCAAAATGAGACGATCATTTAAAATACATGAAGACAAAATTCTACTTTGCTTTGTATCTTTAGGTCATTGAAACTATTTATTTGGGGTCCAAACAGTTAATTTATGTGTTTATGATGTGGTGACTTCCTGAGTAACACCTATGTGCTTGTATAGCTATCAGTAATTGTTTATAAACATAGTTATAGGGTATTTAGTGAGAGGACAGAGATGAAGACTTTATACTAGAACCTTTTTAAGTTCTTTACAAAATCATATTAAGCTGTCAGAGAATTAAATACAGGTCAGAGGGGGTAAAATATACTTTACCCAGGTATATTTACCATTGCATGTAAGAAAACAGCAAAATGATGTAAGTTAAACACAGAATGCATTCCATTTTATTGTTCAGTTTCTTTAAGATATTGATTGATGTAGTGCGGCATTGTGCCCAGATGATATTGTGAGAATTCTCATGATCCATTTTGCTTTATGCATTATTAATGACTAATAATATTTGTTATTTGACACTTTAAAGATTACATAAGTAATATTCAAACAGATTATTTGAATTTAACTTTCTACAACTGATCCTAATATGGTTACATAGCTGACATGAACAAATATGCATATATTTTGTAATGTTTGGAATCAAAAGTTAGGCTGACATAGTACCTTTAGTGAATCTGTAATGCTCAGTTTTGACTGTGTGCACTTAAAATATCCCAAGATGTTATTTTCATCATGAATATGCCTCTGTATGGTAACACATTTCAATTTAGTACTTTTACAGAGGGCGGTATTGCAGCATCAGCTGATATCTGATTCCTTTGAATCATTGAACTTAATAACTTGGTAGCCAAGACTCTTAAAAATAGACTAAAAATGTTCAAACAGATTATTTGAATCATGATTGCATATGTGATGTTACCAAGTACATTGCATATGTCCCACACATGCAAATATCCATTCTTATTTACAAGTTTTCAGGATGAAAATTTCACATTTAGTTGATGATATAGGATCTATTGGTACCTATAGTTGATCTGTGTGGCCACATTTTGCTATATTCACTCGCAATATCTAAAATTGTTTTTCCTTCATGAATCGGATTGCATATAGTAATAAATTTTAATTTGGTATATTGTCATTTGACTTTCCACTATACTGGTATGTATCAATGTTTGCACCAATAATCAAACCTCACTGTTCCAACATTGCCTTAAACTTTATGATACATACTCTACCTGATTAGTTATTTAACCTGTAAATGGCTAAATGTGCTTGTAGAAACTTCATCTATATTTAGGATGCATTTGTCACTTTAATACATGCCCATTGCTTCACATCTTTGAGTGTCACTCTATCAAGTTTACCTTTTTTTAACCCTATTTGCAACCTGAATGTTATTTTGAAATCACCATTTCTAACACATTTTGACTTCATTTGCCTACATCTTTCTGTTTGTTTTAGAATTAAGTGAAACATGTTATATCTTTTCAGGTCTAGCCTGGTATCTGGAACAAAGTATTAGAGTTGTATCATTTTGGAAGCTCTTCAGTAGTCCAATGGTGATAGCAAGGTCTCATAAGGACATGTGCAGTCTGCTGCTATAAGTGACCAAGATGAGTTCATATCAGTACACTGATATACAGCATCTCAAAGACATGGCTTAGATCTTCATGACAGAGATTCACATCATTTTTCAGTAAGGTGGAACTTCCCTGAAACTGTATTTTCATACTGCATTGTTGACTTTTGTAGTTATCGGCATTAAAACGGAATGCATATTTGCTATAAAACATGGTAGTGGTCCCATCAAAACTTTAAATTTGAGTGGGCTATAAGTTATACAAACAACTGCCCAAGTACCTAAAACAATAAATGTGGAAGATAGCACCTGTCATTGTTTCTTTAGTATGTACACCTATATACATCTGGATAGGCATGTTGCAATTTGCTGTCAAAATCATTGTGAGCTATCATGCTTCAGTACCCCTGGGATTAATATTATCAGTTGTACAGACCTAAACTACCATTTGTTTTAAACACCATTCATTAATCAACTTTTCTGCCTTAAATTTGTCAAACTGAATGTCATAACTTGTATGAAAATTTAATTTGTGTAAAATAAATAGTTTTTAAAATTTATATATTTATTTAAATTTTCATTAAAATTTAATATATCAATATTTTTTAATTTCAAGAATATTTTCAGACAGGCCTTATCAAGTGTTACAATTAGGTTTTTACTGCATTGAAAAATGCCTATAATTAAGGAAGATATAGCAAATTTAGTTTTGGTTTCTTAAGAACAATTGGATCTCAAATTGCACCCTATAGAACACCAGCACTACACACTTTCTGATAGCTGTCACGTGTTTTGCTTGCAAGGAAATTTCAAAAGACTTTATGTATGAAGTTGAAATAGTAGTGGCATGCAAAAAAATGCAAATATAAAAGTTTGACAAAAACATTGACCCTTTCAGGAATCAGTACACAATTAATAAAATCCGGTTCAGTACCCACGAATGTAGTCCCAGTCTATTTTTAGATCACTTTTACCTGTCAAAGTTTGGTGGTGATACTAGAGTCAGATTTTGGCATTCTTGGTAAAAGGATTTAAAAGCAATTGTTTCTTCTTTAAAATGTGAGCTTATGGTGTGGTTGTCTGTGTGTATTTCAGCGACAGCGCACATTGAGTAATAAGGTCATGGTGATGATCCGGAAGTGAAATCTGTGTTCCGTTGCCTGGTGTTTTGTTTACAATTCAGCCTCTCAAAAAAAATGCTGGTCAACCCTTGACAAGAACTAAACCGTAAAGTCATCTTTGAAGGTATTTTAGATTAGCATATGATTTGTATTGATTGTCACACAGTGGAAAGTTCAGGACTGAGAAACAAATGTAGAGACAATATGGTGAAATTAATTGTGTAGTATGGCCATTAGCTATCTCCCAAAGTCATTCAGCAGTGCTCTATGCAAATTGCTTTAGGAATTTGTTCAATGTAACACGGTGAAGCACAATTTTATATATTCTATCATAGCTAATAATCACGCATTCCGGAATTTACACAGTTGTCAAACACAGCTGTGTAGTGTTGGTGTTGTTGGACCTAAAACGTAGCAATAGATTTTGAAACTGTCACCCACACATTGTTAAAGTGTACACCTTTTCTTATAGAATTGCAGGCACACTATATACTGGATAGACTCTTTTTATGTTTCCTAGAGCTTGCTTTGGTGGCAAATGGTTCAAATGGTTTCATATCTGGCTGGTCCAAAGTAACATCTGGAGTGCTTGCCACAAATAATAAATACAAATAAAAATTGTAGTGAAAAAGGTCTTTATAACCAAAATAACATTATAAACCTATACACAGTAAAATAATTCATAAATACAAAAGGGGGGAGTTACAATGATTCTTTCTGACCAGGAGAATGATTTTGATCGACCTAAATCCAACTATGTAGGAAAACTCTGATATTAAAATATACTCAAACGTTCAAATTAACAACTGAAGTATTTAAAACTGAACACGTACGAACCGTAAGACAGGGATGGTCACTGTTCGTTGTTTTATACGGGATAGCAATATAGGTACAAAGTTATAAAATAAGTCATCAAAGATATTAAGATACGAAACCTAAGAGATGAATTAAATATGCCTCAACGTGTCAATGTTTGTACGAACGTTGTAAAGAAAAACTTCAAATACCTTGAGAAAGAGTATAATGATTTTAGATAAACTTCGGCATCTTAGAACAACTTTGATAAACTTGCAATTTGATGAATAGAAACTGGAACGGGAATAACCCATGACTTCCCCAAAAATGATGAAGGTTACTGTCAAAAGTTTTGCATAGTATTTGGACCAAATGCTTAAGAAAAAAATATTTTAGTAATTGACAACAATTTCCAAATGTGGACAATTGCTTCCTTAGATATGATGGAAAGAGTTCAAGTTCCACAAAGCTTCATATGTATGTATGTATGTATGTATGTATGTATGTATGTATGTATGTATGTATGTATGTATGTATGTATGTATGTATGTGTGTGTGTGTGTGTGTGTGTGTGTGTGTGTATGTATGTATGTATGTATGTATGTATGTATGTATGTATGTATGTATGTATGTATGTATGTATGTATGTATGTATGTATGTATGTATGTATGTACTGGATACAAACCAAGCTTAAATCTCATTACTGTTTGAATAAAGAGAATCGAAGAACAACAACACGTAGTTTTTATTTTCTAATTTCTCCTTTTTGGATGCAAATTAAAATTAATATCATACAAGACAAAGACTGAACGCCTATAGAAATACCACGACAAATTGGATAATAGGATAGATCACTGGTCAGGATTACAAATTAAAAGGGACAATGACAGGGAATGTTGAGAAAGACTTTTTTGTCGGTGGATGGATGTACACGTCATGAAAAAAAATATTATTTCAACCCAAGATAAGGAAAATACCGAGATCTGTTCTTTCAAAAACTACATGGGTTTGATCAATGAAAATTAATTTTACAAAATGTAGACATTATAGAGAAACACTTAAACAAAGTAAATCGTCTTTAATTATTGTACAGAAAATGTTGGATGTACATACATGAAAGGTCTTTATAAGTTTTCGGACGCCGTGGAGAAGTACATAAGCACATTACTTGGATCTGTGCTCTTTTCCTTGCGAATCAATGGCAAAAGGGCAAATTCTTTTGCCTAAAGGACAATAAGGAAAAACTGATTCAAAAGTTCAAAAGCATCTTTAAAACACTGTACAATAACCTTCAGTAGCCTCATAAATTATATATATATATATATATATATATATATATATATATATATATATATATATATATATATATATATATATATATATATATATATATATATATATATATATATTAAATGGTCTCTTCAAATATACTCTTCTAGAGATCTTTTATCACTAAAATTAAATTTTGATATAGTTTTGCAGCATCTCCAAGTATATCATTCAGGACTTCTAAAATCTCTCTTTTAAAGTTTAAAGTCTAAAAAATACGGTTTGAAACATAATATTTCTTAGGTTATCCATATACCTTCTAAAACGCATACAAATCTCATTCTAGATTTTCTAGACTTTCTAAGCGCTAGCAAATTTCAACCATAATCCTTGCGGCACTACCCTCTACATATCTGTCTTCACCCATTAAAACACGTCAATAACCCCATTCCTGACCCTCTTCGCATAACCATGTCAAACACTATAAAATCTTTTTGAACATCTATTAAATTATAAAATCTCATTGCTAAACATTCTCCGCACAATCTCTAACACTCGCATTTTTCTAACATTATAAAACTTCGTCTTAGCCCTGTCTATACACTCATTTAAAACACTATAAAATCTTTTTCGATACCCTATAAAACACTTTAAAATCCCTTCATAACCTCTTCAAACACCCCATAAACATATCATTTTTCATCTCTTTCATTACCCACAAATACAATACATAATAACTAATATATGTTGAATTTGCCATACAAATCAATACTCTCTCTCTCTCTCTCTCTCTCTCTCTCTCTCTCTCTCTCTCTCTCTCTCTCTCTCTCTCTCTCTCTCTCTCTCTCTCACACACACACACACACACACACACACACAATATCATACAATATACTCCCATAAAAGATAGAAATAACCAATTGTAGATCAATATATACATGTATGCCTACCTACACATCACCTGTTCTGTACTTGTACTAAGATAATATGTTGCCAGTTACTTGTACTAAGATAATATGTTGCCATGTAATACTCTCTCTCTCTCTCTCTCTCTCTCTCTCTCTCTCTCTCTCTCTCTCTCTCTCTCTCTCTCTCTCTCTCTCTCTCTCACACACACACACACACACACACACACACACAATATCATACAATATACTCCCTTAAAAGATAGAAATAACCAATTGTAGATCAATATATACATGTATGCTTACCTACACATCACCTGTTCTGTACTTGTACTAAGATAATATGTTGCCAGTTACTTGTACTAAGATACTATGTTGCCATGTAATAGTCAATGATTCCATTGGTTTACATTGAGAATTTACCAAAATACCGGAAGGTCATGTGCCAGACCAGAAGCAATGTTTCCATAGCTAATCGTGCTGAATTTACCGAAATACACAAACAACCTGTGCCGTGCCAAAGGCATTGTTTTTATAATTAAGCTTGGAGAATTAGTCAAATACCTATTTGAAAACTAACAACAGCGAATACTCAGCTATATCACAGTTCTCCTATATTTGTGGAGTCATTGCCTGTATGGTAGAAAGTCAGATTAGTAACCCATGAGTCGCGGATTCAATACTCGCCCAGGTAAGAAAACAATGCCGCGAAAGTCAGATTAGTAACCCATGAGTCGCGGATTCAATACTCGCCAAGGTAAGAAAACAATGCGTTAAATGGCCAATGCAACGCATTAACTAAATATCATGCGCATCAGGTGTATGATTGTATATTTCGATTAGCAGGATTTAATATTAATAAATAAAATAAGCACACCACCAAAACCAACGTGTAATCCGTCTTCGTATTGACCCTCGGAGAAACAAGATCCACGAGAACGATTTGTGGTCAGGATAAATCGTCATATCAAACAATCTGTAGGGATTACCTTTAATAGAAGGTCACCGTATACCGTGATCCAATATAAATGAAGCCAATGTTTTAAAACCCATTAAAGTCCAACCGCACGATTAAAAGCCTTATAACAAGTTAACGATGCGAAATTATGCCTAGTGTGTCAGTCACTAGGGACACATTTCATTGCTGGTTTAGGTAGCGATCTACCTTTTCGTATTTTACATAAGGTTAGATTTTTACGACAACAATAATTTCTCGAGTTTTTATTCATTAGTTATATTGGCAATTTAAGAAGATTTTGTACATCGTATGCATTGTTAAAAAAATTAATTCCCTGGTAGGCGTGCTTTAGCTTCCGGAGTCCCGACTTCAGATGTGCACCTTTCAAAGAACTGCTTGCTCCACTTTGACATTTTAACTTCTTGGACTTCGAAATTCATTCTACTGATTTTAATAAGTGCAAACTATAATATACATTATGCTAATTCATGCTAATATACATGGAACACGTTGATTGTTCTTTAATTGACACATAATACATAAAGTTACATCACTCCTTTTTGTCTACCATGATCTATTTTGGGATTTGTAACATCGCGACATCCCGATCATTCTGAAAAAATAAAAGAGAAAAGATAGGCACCAATTTTTAGAAATCTTTATAATAGGACAGCATTCATTATTTTTATAAAAACTCGAGCCCAAAAGCGTTTTATTACCAGTTTCATGTTTTACATCACCGTTATGGATTTCTTTGCAAAAACCATTGAAAAAATGAAAGTCTTTTAAAAGATTATCGAATAATAAAATGGCAAGTTACTTCTTTTAGAATTGATTTTTATATGTTTAATCTTTTTTGTTTGCAAGAACAGACTTTCGACTTTCATAGATTTCGCTCTTTATTTCAATATCTTTTGTTTAGCCTCGAATATTAAAATATCTTCCTTCACTTGATGTCTAATTCCCACATTTTCGACTAAAATAAGTTTTCATTCATCTTAACGATGGTAACTGAATTCATATCACCTGTATTTTTTATTTACTTAGTGACTTCACATTTCTATTTTCATTTATATATATTTACGTCCTGCTCCGATTATAGCAGTGACTGTAAATTTGTCAGACCTTGACAATATCCCATTTTCGTCTTACTGGTTATGTTTGATTACATTCTCTTGACTAGTTCGTCATTTTTATTATATATGTGGCATGTGAATAATATCTGGATACTGCTACTTCTAAATAATAATAATAATAATAATAATAATAATAATAATAATAATAATAATAATAATAATAATAATAATGAATAATAATGAATAATAATAATGAATAATAATAATAATAATAATAATAATAATAATAATAATAATAATAATAATAATAGGAAGAAGATCAACAAAAACAACATTAACAACGACGATACGGAAGAAGAGCAAATAATCCACTTTTTCCATCTTTGATGGAGACATGCAAAGATCAGTTTTTTTTTCAATCTGTGATGGAGGTCCATTAGTTCTTTTTCCATCTATGATTGGGTATGCAAAGATCCATTTATTCCATCTAAGATCTAGGTTTTTAAATGTTAATGCTCCAGTAATGATGAAGGTATGCAAAGATTTATTTTTCCATCTGTGTTGTAGTCATTCAAAGATCCACTGCTTTATATTTTTGTATAGATACACTATGCTGCCTCTCCTTTGGCTTCAAACCACAGAGACACAGTCGTAGTCAGGCAAAAATATCGAATGCAAGAAAATGGTCAATATTCATGGGGTGTTGTAATTGGGAGGTAGGGTACATCTCCTCTATTGCTAAGGGTATAAAATTCCGGTTAGGGTGGCACGTAGTTTATAACCTTATTGTAGGAGGGTACATTTTATATGCACAATGACTGCCAGTTTCAGCTTATTAAAGCATACCCCATAAAATAATGTTTACCAAGTTCCATCAACTGCATGAGTATCCATAAAAATGCTATTTATATGGAGGATTGTGAACCAGTCTAGAAATCTGTGAAGTTTGATTGGCAGGGGTTGGCTGATAAATGAAAGTAAGATTTTAGTTTTTAAAACAATGATTTTAGAGCTGATGTTATCTGGAACCATAAAAATATGGTCAATGTTTTACTGATGGAATTTCAAGACTTTTATAGACTATACTGTAGACGGCTCGCTGCTGAAATCGGATTCTAATTCTATAGGTGCGGAAGAATATTAGGAACCCGTGTTTGAAGCACGTGCTGCAGATTGTCTGGTTTCCTCAACACATTTGCTCGCAGCAAGGATGGGTCTATGCTGAAATATAAAGCATTCAGAAATTTAAAGTTATATATTTGTAATACGATTGTGTTTTCGTAAGTCATCGTCATCATTAAGAAGTAGTAGTATGTAACTGAGGACTAATGAGTAAATCATACTTTATCGATTTGACATCTGGTTCATATCCGTTCTATCGAGAAACAAACGGTTACATATAATGTTGAAGAAAATAACAAACTTTTCACTACTGTAAAAAAATGTACAACCTTTTTATTTTTTTGTGTTTCTATGGACCATGAAATCATCATCATCATCATCATCATCATCATCATCATCATCACAGCTAAATAGCATTAACAATAACGAGGATGAGGATTCCTTATTCTTCAAGTCATAGTTTTATGAGCACCAATAAGTGGAAATTCACTACATCTAATTCAATATTAGAAATGCTCAAAACATAAACTTGCATCAAGGATGCTTCAAAACGGGGAACAGTAGATTTCGTCATGAGCGTTCAGACAGGTAAAGTTAATGAATTTGTAGTATGACTATATTTCATTAGTTTTACTATGAGAAATGAGCACTGATAGTCCGAAAACGCCTCCGGAGCTGTAAACAATTAGCAAATGTAATAAAGTATCAGGGGTAGTTTCCCTTACTTAACTCATACTTTCAGCGAGCAAAGTTGTAGTTATTTCCCTTTTACCAGGAAATCTTAAAAACTTTCTCAAAATATTCAAGACAATGCAGTCGGGTTCAGATACTCTGCATTGTGAAGTGACCTGTATATTGTGACTTCTACCGTGCACTGTCTTGTAACTTTATTATAACTGTGCTCCATCAATGCAAATAATGAACGGATCACTCTTTCCTCCTATATGCTGGGCAAAATTTGTACATCCTACACTATGCCATGGTAGAGAAATTTTTATATATTTTTAAAATTTTTGTGATGCACCTTTCATCGCATACGGTATTCTCAAGTGTGATATATTACCACCAAATTTAAATCTTTGTGGCAGCTTTATCTTTCCAAGGGAATGTAACCCACTGTGAGGAGTTCGCGCGATTTTTCATTCAGAACACCCTTGCTATTTGTAGGAGACAAAAATATGGACTAGGATCTTAATTTCTTAGTACTATACATTCACAGTGACACTCGCAAATGTGAAGTAATGGACAATATCAAAGTGGCTATTCTTTTAAAAATAATATGCGATGCTTATAGAAGTATGTTTGCCAGAATATGTGCAGCCATATAAAGGCTAAATAACTATTAAGGAACATCGCTAACATAACGTTTAAGGTAATGTGCAGCTTGATCATTGGTGCGAGACTTAGTATATACCAGTATACAGGAAGTTAGGGACAATGCACTAAATTAAATACTATTAATCCGAGTAACCCAAATCATGATGGAAATAACATTTTTTGGGGGGATATGTCAAAAGTAAATTCAGCCAATTGTGTGTTTCACAGATCAACTGTAGGTACACACAGATTATATATCATCAACTAAATGTGAACATATGATACCCAAAACATTTTGAAGAAGGATGAAAATATGCTTATATGGGATAAATACCATGTATTTATTACAATCAACTTTGCATGCTCAATTCAAATGATCCGTGGACTTTTAATAGTGCCAGTTAACAATTATTAAGTAGAATGGTTCAGTGGAACGTGATATCAAAATGATGCTACAATACCGCACTCTTTCAAAGGACTTAATTAAAATTAATTGCCATGCATAATCAAATTCATGGTGGGAATAACATTTGAGAATAGTTTAAGTGCATTCAGCCAGATTTGTGGCCTAACATGTCAACTATAGACACAGTGTGAATCTTATACGATATAGTGAATGTGAATCTTAGGCCATATAGAGAATATGAATCTTATACGATATAGTGAATGTGAATCTTATACGATATAGTGCATGTGAATCTTATACGATATAGTGCATGTGAATCTTTAACGATATAGCGAATGTGAATCTTATACGATATAGTGAATGTGAATCTTATACGATATATTGAATGTGAATCTTATACGATATAGTGCATGTTAATCTTTAACGATATAGCGAATGTGAATCTTATACGATATAGTGAATGTGAATCTTATACGATATCGTGAATGTGAATCTTATACGATATAGTGAATGTGAATTTCTTCATTCTAAAATACATGGGTATTTGCTTATGTGGGATTTGTAACCATATTAAGATTATTTGTACAAATTTAATTCAAATAATCTGCTTGAACGTATCTATTGTAATGTTCTGAGTGTAAGTTAACAATTATTGTTAGCTATCAATAATGTATAACGTAAAATGATCCATTAGAATTCCTCACTACGCCAGTCAATGCATTAATCAAAAGCAACAATAAGAAAGAATGCATACAATATACCACCATGAAAGATACAAAAAACCGATTGTAGATCAATATATACATGTCTGCTTACCTACACGTCACCTGTTCTGTACTTGGACTAAGATAACATGTTGCCGGGTAATAGTCAATGATTCCATTGGTTTACATTGAGAGTTTACCAAAATACCGGGAGGTCATGTGCCAGACCAGAGGCAATGTTTCCGTAGCTAATCATGCTGAATTTACCGAAATACCCAAACAACGTGTGCCATGCCAAAGGCAATGTTTTTATAAAAAGCTTGGAGAATTAGTCAAATACATGTTTGAAAACTAACAACAGCGAATACTCAGCTATATCACAGTTCTCCTATATTTGTGGAGTCATTGCCTGTATGGTAGAAAGTCAGATTAGTAACCCATGAGTCACAGATTCAATACTCGCAAAGGTAAGAAAACAATGCATTGAATGGCCATTGTAACGCATTACCTAAATATCATGCGCATCAGGTGTATGATTGTATATTTCGATTAGCAGGATTTAATATTAATAAATAAAATAAACACACCACCAAAACCAACGTGTAATCCGTCTTCGTACTGACCCTCGGAGAAACAAGATCCACGATAACGATTTGTGGTCATGATAAATCGTCATATCAAACAATCTGTAGGGATTACCTTTAATATAAGGTCACCGTATACCGTGATCCAATATAAATGAAGCCAATGTTTCAAAACCCATTAAAGTCCAACCGCACGATTAAAAGCCTTAGAACAAATTAACGATGCGAAATTATGCTTAGTGTGTCAGAGAGTTACAAGGGACACATTTCATTGGTGGTTTAGGTAGCGATCTACCGTTTCGTATTTTACATAAGGTTAGATTTTTACGACAACAATAATTTCTCGAGTTTTTACTCATTGGTTATGTTTGCAATTTAAGAAGACTTTGTATATCTTTTGTGTTGTTAAAAAAAATTAATTCCCTGGTAGGCGTGCTTTAGATTATGGAGTACCTACTTCTGATGTGCACCTTTCAAAGAACTGCTTGCTCCATTTGAACATTTTCACTTCTTGGACTTCGGATGTAAACTGTATAAAAAAGACACACAAAACCCAACCGTCAGCGGATAATATTTTATTTTTCATTTTATATTTATTTTAACTCATTCATTGCTCTTTCAAACGCTGCCACTGTCTAGGCTGTCAAAATGCATTCTACCGATTTTAATAATTGCAAAATATAGCATACTTTATTCTAATGCATGCTATATACATGCAACATGTTGATTGTTCTTAAATGGACACATAATACATAAAGTTACATCACACCTCTTCATCTACCATGATCTGTTTTGGGATTTGTAATATCGCGACATCGCGATCATTCTGAAAAAAATAAAAGAGAAAAGATAGGCACCAATTATTAGAAATCTTTATAATAGGACAGCATTCAATATGATTTTAAAACTCGAGCCAAGAGCGTTTAATTACTAGTTTCATGTTTTACATCACCGTTATGGATTTCTTTGCAAAAACCATTGAAAAATTGAAAGTCTTTTCAAAGATTATAGATTAATAAAATGGCAAGTTACTTCTTTTAGAATTGATTTTTATATGTTTCATCCTTTTTGTTTGCAAGAACAGACTTTCGACTTTCATAGTTTTCGCTGTTGTTTAGCCTCGAATATAAACATAAATTCATTTTTTATGCCTAATTCCCACATTTTGGACTAAAATAACTTTTCATTCATCTTAACTATCGTAACTGAATTCATATCACCTGTATTTTTTATTTACTCAGAGAATCGACATTTCTAATTTCAGTAATATATTACGTCCTGCTCCGATTATAGCAGTGACTGTAAATTTGTCAGACCATAACAATATCCCATTTTCGTCTTACTGGTTATTTTTGATTATTTTTATCTTGACTAGTTCATCATTTTTTTTTATATATGTGGCATTTGATTATTATTTTGATACTGCTACTTCTAAATAATAATAATAATAATAATAATAATAATAATAATAATAATAATAATAATAATAATAATAATAATAATGATGATGATGATGACAAATAATAATAATAATAATAATAATAATAATAATAATAATAATAATAATAATAATAATGATGATGATGACAAATAATAATAATAATAATAATAATAATAATAATAATAATAATAATAGGAAGAAGATCAACAAAAACAACATTAACAACGACGATACGGAAGAAGAGCAAATAATCCACTTTTTCCAACTTTGATGGAGACATGCAAAGATCAGTTTTTTTTTCAATCTGTGATGGAGGTCCATTTGTTCTTTTTCCATCTATGATTGGGTATGCAAAGATCCATTTATTCCATCTAAGATCTAGGTTTTTAAATGTTAATGCTCCAGTAATGATGTAGGTATGCAATGATTTATTTTTCCATCTGTGTTGTAGTCATGCAAAGATCCACTGCTTTATATTTTTGTATAGATACACTATGCTGCCTCTCCTTTGGCTTCAAACCACAGAGACACAGTCGTAGTCAGGCAAAAATATCGAATGCAAGAAAATGGTCAATATTTATGGGGTGTTGTAATTGGGAGGTAGGGTACATCTCCTCTATTGCTAAGGGCATAAAATTCCGGTTAGGGTGGATCGTAGTTTATAACCTCATTGTGGGAGGGTACATATTATATGCACAATGACTGCCAGTTTCAGCTTATTAAAGCATACCCCAGAAAATACTGTTTACTAAGTGCCATCCACTGCACGAGTATCCATAAAAATGTTATTTATATGGAGGATTGTGAACCAATCTAGAAATCTGTGAAGATTTGATTGGCATTGGTTGGCTGATAAATGAAAGTAATATTGGAATTTTTAAAACAATCTTTTTAGAGCTGATATTATCTGGAACCATAAAAAATATGGTAAATAATTTGCTGATGGAATTTCAAGACTTTTATAGATTACACTGTGGACGGCTCGCTGCTGAAATCGGATCCTAATTCTATAGGTGCGGAATATTAGGAACTCGTGTTTGAAGCACGTGCTGCGGATTATCTGGCTTCTCAACACATTTTCTCCCATCAAGGATGGGTTTATACTGAAATATAAAGCATTCATAAATTTATAAAATTATTGAATTTTTAATACGATTGTGTTTTTGTAAGTCATCGTCATCATTAAGAAGTAGTAGTATTTAACTAAGGACTAATGAGTAAATCATACTTTATCGATTTCACATCAATGTTGGAGAAAATGACAAACCTTTTTACTACTGTAAAAAATGTATAATAATAATAATAATAATAATAATAATAATAATAATAATAATAATAATAATAATAATAATAATAATAATAATAAAACAGCAAAATAGCATTAACAATAACGAGGATGAGGATTCCTTATTCTTCAAGTCATAGTTTTATGAGCACCAATAAGTGGACATTCACTACATCTAATTCAATATTAGAAATGCTCAAAACATAAACTTGCATCAAGGATGCTTCAAAACGGGGAACAGTAGATTTCGTCATGAGCGTTCAGACAGGTAAAGTTATTGAATTTGTAGTATGACTATATTTCATTAGTTTTACTATAAGAAATGAGCACTGATAGTCCGAAAACGCCTCCGGAGCTGTAAAAGATTAGCAAATTTAATAAAGTATCAGGGGTAGTTTCCCTTACTTACCTCATACTTTCAGCGAGCGAAGTTGTAGTTATCTCTCTTTTACCAGGAAATCTTACAGACCTCAATGTGAAGTGACGTGTATATTGTGACCTCTGCCGTGCGCTGTCTTGTAACTTTATTATTACTGTACTCCATCTATGCAAATAATGAACGGATCACTCTTTCCTCATTGGGCCATGGTAGATAAATTATTATAAAGATAAATTTTAAAACTTTTTCTGAAGCACCTTTTAACACAAGTGTGACATATTACCACCGATTTACATCTTTGTCGCAGTTTTATTATCTTTCCAAGGAGGGGTCATCCACTGTGTGGAGTTTGCGCGACTTTTCATTCAGATCACCACTATTTGTAGGAGACAAAAATATGGACTAAGATCTTAATTTCTTAGTACTATACATACACAGTGACACTCGCAAATGTGAAGTAATGGACAATATCAAAGTGGCTATTCTTTTAAAAATAATATGCGATGCTTATAGAAGTATGTTTGCCAGAATATGTGCAGCCATATAAAGGCTAAATAACTATTAAGGAACATCGCTAACATAACGTTTAAGGTAATGTGCAGCTTGATCATTGGTGCGAGACTTAGTATATACCAGTATACAGGAAGTTAGGGACAATGCACTAAATTAAATACTATTAATCCGAGTAACCCAAATCATGATGGAAATAACATTTTTTTGGGGGGGGATATGTCAAAAGTAAATTCAGCCAATTGTGTGTTTCACAGATCAACTGTAGGTACACACAGATTATATATCATCAACTAAATGTGAACATATGATACCCAAAACATTTTGAAGAAGGATGGAAATATGCTTATATGGGATAAATACCATGTATTTATTACAATCAACTTTGCATGCTCAATTCAAATGATCCGTGAACTTTTAAGAGTGTCAGTTAACAATTATTAAGTAGAATGGTTCAGTGGAACGTGATATCAAATGATGCTACAATACCGCACTCTCTCAAAGGACTTAATTAAAATTAATTGCCATGCATAATCAAATTCATGGTGGGAATAACATTTGGGGATATTTTAAGTGCATTCAGCCAGATTTGTGGCCTAACATGTCAACTATAGACACAGTGTGATTCTTATACGATACAATGAATGTGAATCTTCATTCTAAAATACATGGGTATTTGCTTATGTGGGATTTGTAACCATATTAGCATTATTTGTACAAATTTAATTCAAATAATCTGCTTGAACGTATATATTGTAATGTTCTGAGTGTAAGTTAACAATTATTGTTAGCAATCAGTAATGTATAACGTAAAATGATCCATTAGAATTCCTCACTACGCCAGTCAATGCATTAATCAAAAGCAACAATAAGAAAGAATGCATTTTGTGTTGGATTTACATTATTTTGCTGCTTTCTTACATCCATGATAAATAGAATTGGGGAATCTATATACTTTATTCCTTTGACCTATGTCTCTTTTTGACAAGTTTCATTCTTTAATATTTTTAAATGGCTCAGTAGACAACTTGAGTAGGCACCACAATAGAGCTTACCATATATATATATATATATATATATATATATATATATATATATATATATATATATATATATATATATATATATATATATATATCTATATCTATATATATCTATATATATCTATATATATATATATATATATATATATATATATATATATATATATATATATATATATATATATATATAGAGAGAGAGAGAGAGAGAGAGAGAGAGAGAGAGAGAGAGAGAGAGAGAGAGAGAGAGAATTACTGAAAGACATACAAGCAGATGTGTGTTATTCATATAATCACTCCGTCATACGTTAATTAATTTCTTGGACCCATAATAAATAGTATGAAATGTCTATAATAGTATCACCTAGAATTTGTATTCATGTATATTGAATATGAGGCCTAATTCTGATTTTCAAATATTTTCTCTAACAGAATTTCACATATATCTGCCAGAACAACTAGCATAAAATGTAAAATGATTATAGGATATAGATAACTAATATCATCCATTAAAAAAACTCTATTCAGATACATTTTTCATGCATAATTTGTAAGAAAAAGGTACTTAATTTTTTAAATTTAAAATTGTTCAAATGTTTTATTTTGATAGTTCTATTTTGAAAAGCAAGATACACAAAATATTAAACTGCTCCGCTGGACTAGCAGTTATAGCGTCACACTCGTTTGCAGGAGGTGGCGGGTTCGAAAACCGACCGAATCATACCAAAGACTTATTAAAATGGTACTAATGGCTACTTCGCTTGGCTCACTGCTTTAACCTGTTAGTGTTATGACTGGTCGACCATGTGTCCAGATCATGTGACTGAGTGGGACAGCATTCTGCATGTCTACTGCATGATGTCCCCACAGCTAGACATAACTATAAACTATCACACTGCAGATATTGTAGCGCTAAGATTTAAATGTTTGTCAAGCTACGTTAAAAATCCAAATCACACACACACACACACGCACGCACGCGCACACACACATACACAGACTTGGATAGCTTAAACAATAAACCTAAGCAACCAGACTTTGATGGATTCGATACTGACATGACTCGGATCAAACTTATATTTTCTATATAATCTATACTTTTGTTGCTATGTTCTAACATTTTACTATGTCCAAATTCTAATAAATCATGTGTTCAATTGCAACGCAAACCCCAATGTGAAATTCTTGTCATAGGTTATCCGTCATTTTTGTGAGAGGCTTTACTGTCAACAAAGCACAGTAGATCACAAATTTTACTTCCGAATCAGCACCAGTGCTTCATTACTCGCGATACAAAGCCTACACAGACAATAACACAACAGCGCTTAATGAATAAACAATAAATCAATACCAAGAATGCTTAAATCTTATATCATCACCAAAATTAGAAAGGAAAATACGCTGTAAAAATAGACTGTGAAATTCGTTGGTACTGAACTGGAAGTAATAATTGTAACCAGAATTCATGCCAGCCTCTGATTCATGGCAGCTCAATAATAAATAGAGAAATTATACATCTTTTTCGCCAGCATTTACTTCGCCAAAAAGACACTGCGATGAATTCGGATCACTCCGGCAATTTATACAATTTGATTAACAATATGATTGAAACAAAGGTGGCGCTCACCAGTTATTATGTACTTTTGAGAGAGTGATGTATGTAAGGTGAAGTTGTTTGCATTTTAAACATGCACAGTGGAGAGAATGTTGGCATACCTATATACTACTTTCATGTAATGTGGATGAAATTTCTTTGGATATTGTACTTTTGGAAATTTTAAATGATCTTAGGACACTGCTAACTAAAATGACTGCTCCCTTGTGCTCCAAAAATCAACCTAAATTTGTCTAAAGTACATTATTTTTGGCAGCTATTAAAATATTGAAAATGAATTTTGCCAAACTAGATAATACCAGCTTCTAAAAGTGCAATGACTGAATTACCAAATACATAAAATGTAAAAAAAAAAAGTTATCGGCTCTTTTTTTTTTTTACAATTTACCTCTGAAGTTCGAGAAGTGAAAATGAGCAAGTAGAGCTAGCACTTTTTTGAAAGGTGCACATCTGGAGTAAGGCCAAGCTGTATACTCTCTAACCCATATTACACCCATCAATCATACATTAAAATAAAGGGAATTAAAGGTTCTTTGAACAACACCTAAGATATACAAAGTCTCTTTTAAATAACCAGTATAACTAGTGAGGAAACCCGGGGAAACTCTTTGTCTTTAAAATTTTAATCCTATGCTAAATACGAAACTGTAGAGCGCCACCTTATGGTGGCGCTCACCAGTTATTATGTACTTTTGAGAGAGTGATGTATGTAAGGTGAAGTTGTTTGCATTTTAAACATGCACAGTGGAGAGAATGTTGGCATACCTATATACTACTTTCATGTAATGTGGATGAAATTTCTTTGGATATTGTACTTTTTGAAATTTTAAATGATCTTAGGACACTGCTAACTAAAATGACTGCTCCCTTGTGCTCCAAAAATCAACCTAAATTTCTCTAAAGTACACTATTCTTGGCAGCTATTAAAATATGGAAAATGAATTTTGCCAAACTAGATAATACCAGCTTCTAAAAGTGCAATGACTGAATTACCAAATACATAAAATGTAAAAAAAAAGTTATCGGCTCTTTTTTTTTACAATTTACCTCTGAAGTTCGAGAAGTGAAAATGAGCAAGTAGAGCTAGCACTTTTTTGAAAGGTGCACATCTGGAGTAAGGCCAAGCTGTATACTCTCTAACCCATATTACACCCATCAATCATACATCAAAATAAAGGGAATTAAAGGTTCTTTGAACAACACCTAAGATATACAAAGTCTCTTTTAAATAACCAGTATAACTAGTGAGAAAACCCGGGGAAAATCTTTGTCTTTAAAATTTTAATCCTATGCTAAATACGAAACTGTAGAGCGCCACCTTATGGTGGCGCTCACCAGTTATTATGTACTTTTGAGAGAGTGATGTATGTAAGGTGAAGTTGTTTGCATTTTAAACATGCACAGTGGAGAGAATGTTGGCATACCTATATACTACTTTCATGTAATGTGGATGAAATTTCTTTGGATATTGTACTTTTTGAAATTTTAAATGATCTTAGGACACTGCTAACTAAAATGACTGCTCCCTTGTGCTCCAAAAATCAACCTAAAATTCTCTAAAGTACACTATTCTTGGCAGCTATTAAAATATGGAAAATGAATTTTGCCAAACTAGATAATACCAGCTTCTAAAAGTGCAATGACTGAATTACCAAATACATAAAATGTAAAAAAAAAGTTATCGGCTCTTTTTTTTACAATTTACCTCTGAAGTTCGAGAAGTGAAAATGAGCAAGTAGAGCTAGCACTTTTTTGAAAGGTGCACATCTGGAGTAAGGCCAAGCTGTATACTCTCTAACCCATATTACACCCATCAATCATACATCAAAATAAAGGGAATTAAAGGTTCTTTGAACAACACCTAAGATATACAAAATCTCTTTTAAATAACCAGTATAACTAGTGAGAAAACCCGGGGAAAATCTTTGTCTTTAAAATTTTAATCCTATGCTAAATACGAAACTGTAGAGCGCTACCAAAAGCGGCAACTTCTCGGTTAATATTTGTTTTTTTTTAAATAGCCGAGGTGGTTCGAATGACTCCTTTCGGTGTACATTCTGTACACCAATAGCAGTCACACATACTTATTCCATTCATTTAAAAAATACCTGGATATTTTTCAGCTCATTACAAGCCACTTTGAAAAATAAGTAATTTAATTTTTAAACAGAAATAGGCAAAGTAATCGAAGCACCCTGGACATATGTGTTCTGAATGACGTCACATTACGTCATGAGAATTTGACGTATTGTCTCGTGTGCATTATTTGCCGACGGTATAGAGTAATTCTCCTGAGTTGGATATTGTCGAATTAAACTTTAAAGTACTAATCTTTGATATTCCTAAAGGCGAGTTTGTCCTATGACAGCCCCCTCCCCCTAATCTTTGAAGAATTCGCGAACGCTTACTCGTCTTTTTCCGCTCATCTTCGTAATCGAGCATGAGCATATTACCGGAAGATACTGGCAATGAACGTGGGTCTTTAGTCTTCACGATAATCATGGTACTTATTCAATTTTCATATTAAGCCCATGGAAACACCGCAATATTAAAATGTTTAAAACTGTAAGTTTCTAAATACTCATGATTTAATGTATATTTCTCATCAGAGAACAATACATAATACAAGCTGCTGCGTAAAAAAAAAAATATTACAGCGGCATGGTTTTTTTATATTGAAATGTGTTTGAAACGCGATTTAAGTTCCCCACGTAAAGAATCGGGTCCTGAATTAGTAACAAGTGTTCCAAAGTCATGTTTGTATATGGACAGCAATAAAACAGTCCTTTAATTGTTTAACTCTTTCAATTTCAAATACGATGAGTAACGAAAATATTTCTTTATGCTAAACACCTTTTAATCATGGCAATCCAAACCTTACAGACTTTACTTTATGTTAACCCACTGATAGACTGGTCCCCATTTTTCTTATAAATTAGTACTGTGAACTAACAAAAGGACAGACTCAATACGTCTGCAGTACAGCTGAGTACATGTTCCTCTGATCTGCCGTATGCAAGAAACACTTGAGTCTCATTCGTCTAATATAAACTTCTGGTGCCACTGTTTCGCTTGCTATGAATAATGACTATTCTGTGTATTGATCTTACTCCTAGCGTTCCTTTCCTCTTTGCTTGATGTTCCTCTTGGCGCACATCTTTAATGGTGCTATCTAGAGTCGGTTATTGATCTTTATTTTATATCGTTTGTCTGCTGTGAAGTGATTATTCACATATTTATGTTTTGTATAGTTAAGCATAAATTCAGTTACAGTTAAGCTGTCTTTTGGTCAGATATCTTTATGCTCTATCATATATATTATACAACAACCCTTCCGTACAAAATGCTTAATATATTTTTTTTAAAAAAATATTAGTATTTATAATTAGTAATAATATTCTAATACGTAATTCTTTCCATAATACAATGTATGCCTCTTACTTCATTAATTGGTTGAATGTAATCAGTTTAACTGAATTAGCAACACCCCAATTTTTTAAATCCTTAATTTTAATATGTATACTCTTGATAACGTATAATGTGTAATACATTGGAATTTTTCAAGCTTTTGTCAGAAAGATTAATGAATCAGTTGATTTCAAGAACTGTTTATTCCGACAAGTATATTTGTGCAGTTGAATGTGATGTGACAGACCTGTGGTTGTCTTGTGACACCCTACGTAATTACAGAGAATGACTTAGTGATACAAGTGGGTGAAGGTATTGTAAATCGTATACTAATGTGTACCTAGTATCCAACACATCATGCATACAAAGGAAAGGTGTAGCTCATATTCTTAGAATCCGACATACTGTTACACCCAGAAAAGGAAAGTATAGTCCATGAAAGACTGATGTTAGGATATGCATATACCTATAATCCCATACACCATCAGGCACACACGATAGAGTATATGATATAAATATTCCGTACAATTCCACACACCATCAGGCATACACGATAGCGTGTATGGTATAATTTTTTTCCGTACAATCCCAGACACTATCAAGCAAACACGATAGCGTATATGGTATAAATTTTCCGTACAATCCCACACACCGTCAGGCATACACGATAGTGGGTATGGTACACATTTTCTGTTCAATCCCACACACCATTAGACATACACGATAGCAGGTATGGTATACATTTTTTTGTACAATCTCACACACCGTCAGGCATACACAATAGTGTGTATGGTATAAATTTTCCGTACAATCCTACATACCGTCAGGCATACACGATAGAGGGTATGGTGTACACATTTTCTGTACAATCCCACACACCATCAGGCATACACGATAGCGGATATGGTATACATCTTTTGCACAATTCCACACACCGTTAGGCATACACGATAGTGAGTATGGTATAAATTTTCCGTACAATCCCACGTGTATCCCAGTCAGGCATACACGAAAGAGGATATGGTATACATTTTCTGTACAATTCCACGCACCGTCAGGCATACACGATATGGTATAAATTTTACGTACAATCGCACGATCACAGATGAAAGTTCTTACGAGTACATTTCAGCACACCATTACACATACAAAGGGGAGGGGGATAGCTCACACACCTATAATCCAGCATAGCTCACACACCTATAATCCAGCATAGCTCATACACCTATAATACACACATTTGAGGGGGGCATAACATAAATAGCGACATACATAAACTCGGATATACAAGGGTGGTGGTGGTATAAAATGCATGCATACAAATATTATCACCCATACAAAGTGATGGTGTAAGACACACATACACAAAACCACAACAATATACTAAGGGATAACACGCATTCACACATACAGTTGGATGGAGAGAGAGAGAGAGAGAGAGAGAGAGAGAGAGAGAGAGAGAGAGAGAGAGAGAGAGAGAGAGAGAGAGAGAGAGAGAGAGAGAGAGAGAGAGAGAGAGAGGAACGCATGCGCACACAGTCACAGACAATTAAACACACGAAGTGAGAGGGTAAAACATACACCATCACACACAGAAAGTGAAGTGAATAAAGCCTTTGCAATCATATGTGCAAGGGGAAGGTGTGAAACACGCACAATCACACATTGGGGAAGGTGTGAAACACGCACAATCACACATTGGGGAAGGTGTGAAACACGCACAATCACACATTGGGGAAGGTGTGAAACACGCACAATCACACATTGGGGAAGGTGTGAAACACGCACAATCACACATTGGGGAAGGTGTGAAACACGCACAATCACACATTGGGGAAGGTGTGAAACACGCACAATCACACATTGGGGAAGGTGTGAAACACGCACAATCACACATTGGGGAAGGTGTGAAACACGCACAATCACACATTGGGGAAGGTGTGAAACACGTACAATCACACATTGGGGAAGGTGTGAAACACGCACAATCACACATTGGGGAAGGTGTGAAACACGCACAATCACACATTGGGGGAGGTGTGAAATACGCACAATCACACATTGGGGGAGGTGTAAAATAAACACAAGTTCACATACAAACTTATTGGGAACAATACACAAACACATAGTCACACAAAGGAAAGCGGGTATAACCCATAGAGACGTATACAAACACAAAGAAGTTTACAATGAAAGATCAGAATTGTTTCTAAGACATAGTGTTGTCCATGCATGGAACCATTGGTTTGGTCTCGAAAGGTGTCTTCTTTTATGATGACACCATAGAAACGGACTCTACCGGAAGTACTACGAATGCCCGTTTGTCTTCATTCAGTTCGTCTAAGGAGAATTGCAGACTTATATTGGGTTGTTTCTGTTGTTGCTGGTGATGCTACCTATCCACCTCCCAGTTATTTCTATAGCATACAGAAAGGTGACACTTATCTCCCTCCTTTCGTCCATTTCATCTAATATTCCATCGTCTTTTCATCTGATAAAAGTCTGAGAATAACTTTTTTTGACCATATTGAAAATGACACCAATTTTCTTTACGAAATATTTTCCTTCTCATCAGATATAGTTCATTCACCCTTTTATTTATTCCAACTCGCGGTTACGTCTCAGCGTAAAGAAATATGAAAAATGTCCCCCAGAAATATATTCCAAGAAGAGGTGCAAGTCATCATAAAATGTTGTTAAGAGATAGTAATAACATTGTAACATTTCGGTTAGATGCTGATTCAAATTACTAAAATATGAATTAAGTTTAAGCTGCAATCGAAATCAGGTTTCCGACGGCCCTACTGACAATCTCCATTATCCTTTCAAGGGTCAGATAACAAGCCATATGTGACTTCTTATTATAGCTGGTGGAGAGTGACTAATTGTCGTGGCTGATTCTATTATGGATGTCTCTAATCCAGGAAACTCATACTTTCAAAACACTTCATCACCTTCTTGGTTTTTCTTCAACCAAAATCTGGTAATAGTCTAGTTTTGATTGGAAAATAACAGGACTCACGGTACTAATTCAGTTCCCATAGCAAACTTATGCAAACACTGCGGTATTAAGAAATTAAATTACTTACAATTTCGGAGTGTACATGATCAAACCTACATTTATCAGTATAAATGTCAGCTTTAGTGAAGAGAAAAGGATATTAGCCGCGACATTTTCTGGACTTACATGTGTTTGAAACATGTGCTTTAAATTTAGCACCAGTCAGGTGCATTTCAATAATGAGTGTTCCAAAGTCAAGATTGTGATAGGACTGAAATTCCACCAATGTACATATTTTTTCAGTTACAACTAAGATTAGCTCTAGAAAGATTCTTTTCACTAAATTCCATTTTCATGATCAACTAATCCTGGCCAGCCAAACCCATATTTAATCTATTTTAATATTCAACCATTTCCAGACTGGTTCCGGGTTTCTATATACATGTCATAAGGTCTCACTGGACAGTTTTTCTGGTAAATTTTCATCCGACAATGGCCTATTGCAGAAAAATGAGAATAATTTTAGATTGAAGTTACAAATAAGAACAAACTAATGATTTTTGCAGAAATCGTGCATGTGAGATTTTGACTGCTGCAATGAGGTTAATTTATTATACCAATGGTGGCTTTTACTGAACCAACACTACCACAAACCCCACTTTTATACATTCATATTTGACAGCAATGAGCTATTTTTGAATATTTTCATGTGGTAAAGGAAATGTATGTTCCTTATGCAGAAATAAAGTTCACCAGTTATTGAATTTTTAATATCATGTTGTTTGCATAGGTTTGCAATGGAAACTGAATTGGTACCGTCAGTCCTGCAATGCCAGGCGGCCTCCAATAGCCATGATGGTGATTGGCGCACTCCTAACGATAATTCCATGTCTCCCATGGGTCATCATCTCCCTCTCTTCAACCTTCCGCTGTTTCCTCCCAGTGTTGCTGTTTGTATACAGATTGGCGGCTGACAGAATGAATGAATGCTTTATATACAGTGTCGGTCCTTTTTTGATATAAATCACATATCGACTATTGTTTCAGGCGAGACTTCTTAACGTGTGGGCACTACTTAAGGTCTCACTGGATAGTTTCGTATTTTGACACCCCCCCTAATTTTTAAGCTTGAAGGCATGAGCATAATTATGACAACCCTAGCATTTATAAATTCACACATAAGCTAAATCTGTAATGTGGTTTACATTTACTTTGAATTAGGCTTGTAGATGGGTTGCCTTGTTGGTGACTGCCTGTCACAGATAGACTAGCATTGGAGATCAAATGCGTAACTTGGGCTGCAAATGAGCAGCTGACTCGGCCTACGTATTTACATGTGTCTGCTACAGAGGTAAATATCTAAAAATCTACATGGTTGAGGGGTGATGAAAAGTATGTTAATTTGTTATAGTTCTAGTGAACTTTTAAGATGAATAAGGTACATACTGACTCTGTTAGCTGGCTTCTCACAGGAACAGGTTGAAAATAGCTCTTTTCTGTCAAAAATGAATGTAAAAAGGAGGGGTTGGTTGGTGGTAGAAAAGGTTCAGTATCAAAACCACCACTTGCATAAGGATTTAACCTTAATACCTTAGTCAGAATCTTACAAGCATCCTTTCAACAAAAATCATTAGTTTGTTTTTATTTGTATCTTTATTGTAAAATCATGATCATTTTTCTGCAATAGGTCATCGTCGGTTAAAATTTTGCCAAAACAACTGTCCGGTGAGACCTAATTGTTCAAGGTTAAAAACAAAACTCTAAGGGTTGGAAAAGGCAAATAAAACATCATGGACGAGGGGATACAAACTCTTGGGACAGGCTTGAAAGGTCAAGCTAAACAAATAAAATATTTTTTATTAAAAAATATGCCTTATGACAACATTATTTTAATGTGCTCATACCTAAGGGTATGATCCATTTTGTAAGTGTGACTATGATCGACTTTAATGAACTATAGGATACAAGGGTTAAGGCATTTGTACATGAGTGATATGAAGGGGTGCATAGCTAATTATTCAAGATTATAATAAAATGTAAAATTATTAAACTTCACCATGAGAAAATAAAATAATAAATATAAATTTTGTTAGTCCTACAAATTATCACACACACGCCAACACACACATACACATATACTGGTACATCTTTCCATTTTCACTATAATTCTTACATAAATGACACGTGATCACTGGTAATGCTTATTGTTCTGATAGTCTTGGTTAAGGACAACCTCGTACTTTGTAATTAGGTATGGGTTAGGTCATCTCCATCGTGGGTTGTTAGCTCTGATGGTCATGGGATTCAAGTAAAGGAGTGGTTTCTGTGATAATTACAACTGTATTACATGCGAACTTTTAAAAAATTGTGTAAAATCCGCACAACCAAGACAAAAATATTAATGCATACATCATGCGATTTTTATCTAGATATTTAATTTATGGTACCAGAAATTTTAACTCTTGTTTTTTTTTGTGGAAATTATAGAAAGAAGAAGGTATATGGATAAAAATAGGCTTGTTTCATACACAATTTTTAAGGTCTATTTTCACCTGTAAATGCTAAGTTCATTTGCAATAGTTGTCATGAGAACATGTGTGTGTGTGATTGTTTTTTGCGTGCGCGAATATGATATAAAACATTTTATGAGGCGTCACGCAAAGTTGATAGAATCTATCCCTTAAGAAATGGAGATCCGTTGCTGAAGAAGTAGAAGGAAAATTAGAAGAAAAACAGGAATAATAAGCACAAAACCCCACATATTGTTTTATGTAGTTTTGCATTTTAAAAGTCAATACTGCCTTGGGCTTAGCTCAAGTTATGGACTCAATGGTGTATAATGAGGATTAAGTAATACCGATTTTAACAGCGTTACGAATGGAACATAGAAAAATACACTTGATTACAGACAACGCCCAGACTGAAAGCTACCTAACTGTCGTCTGCTACAGTGTACGTATAGAAATTCAAGACATGGTCACTTTTGTAAATTTTGCGAAGATGAGTTTACAAATGCTGTAATGTGCATATTATTTTCATATCGAAGCAAAGTTACATTTTCTTTTTAAAACTGCAGTAGAACACGTTTTGGTTTTTATTCTTGCAAGATTAGGTTAGTTTTGACGAGGAGTGTCTGATGTTGCAAGAAAAGTCTATTTCCAGCGGGTAAAAATTGCTATTTCTAGCTAAAAAAAGAGAAAGGCTATAGAGAAATACAGAAGAAATAAGCAAACACCTTTATCAGTTTCCATTATTCGAGTAGAAAATATAGGAGCAAAATATTCATTTATAATTTTGTCCTGGAGCAGTTGCGAACATATCGTCTGAGCATTATTATCAGTATCTTAATTCTACATATCGTCTGAGCATTATTATCAATATCCTAATTCTACATATCGTCTGAGCATTATTATCAATATCCTAATTCTACATATCGTCAGAGCATTATTATCAATATCCTAATTCTACATATCGTCAGAGCATTATTATCAATATCCCAACTCTACTTATCGTCTGAGCATTATTATCAATATCCTAATTCTACATATCGTCTGAGCATTATTATCAATATCCTAATTCAACATATCGTCTGAGCATTATTATCAATATCCTAATTCTACATATCGTCTGAGCATTATTATCAATATCTTAATTCAACATATCGTCTGAACATTATCATTATCATCTTTATTCAATAATACCTTAATATTATCATTATGCTAATTGAGTAATTTGTTCGAGCATTATTATCATAATGCTAATTCAGTACATCGTCTGAGCATTATTATCATTATGTTAATTCAATAATATCTTCTTAGCAGTATTATCGTTATGCTAATTCAATATATCGTCTAAGCAATAATGTTATTTTATTAATTTAATACATTGTCTGAATATTATTATCAATATCCAAATTTAATATATCATCTGAGCATTATTATCGTTTAGTCAATTCAGTAATATCGTTATTATCATTATGCTAATTGAGTATATCGCCAGATCATTATTATTATTATGTCAATTCAATATGTCGTCTGAAAATTATTATCATTATGTTAATTCAGCATATCATTTGAGCATTATTATCATTATCCCAATTTAACAATATCGTCTGAATGTTATTATTAATTTGTCAATTCAATATATCGTCTGTGAATTATTATAATTATTCTAATTTAATATATAGTTTGTGCAGTATAATCATTATTATAATTAAATATATCGTTTAATCATTATGTTACGTGTCTAGGCTCGTACAATGCAACTAAGAAAAAAGTGAAGCCGACAAGCTTTGGAAATTAAAAAAAAAATATTTATTTCCTTAGAAAACAATGTAAAATATGAAAAAGGACTTACGGTTTGTGAATATAATCCAAAAATTAGTCCTAGAATTTAAGAATATAAGTTCTATCACCAAAAGGCTCTAAATGAATCAAAGTTTGAATCCCGACGAAGTTCTAAGATGAATCAATGTTCGAATCCCGACGAAGTTCCAAGATGGAGGACGATTACATCAGATGAAGTCAATATGTACTGTTGTGTTAACAGTTCCTCGTTGAATTACAACTTATAATGTTCCAGTTTAGAATTCCTAAAGAAATTCCAGTAAATGTCTTTTTCCAAGAATTGTTTTGAGCACCAAAACTTTCCTGGGAATATAAATTATTAAATTAGAAAAAAAAAAGAATTTTAAATCAAACTGGTATTAATAAAAAAAAACATTTGAGCTCTGAACGTGTGCATTTACGACTGACTGAAACACTTAAAACGTTAGTTTTAAGAGCAATTTTAGGTCACGTGACGGGGTTACTTAGTTCGAATGGCGCAGTTAAGACCATAGGCCAACTGACACGTACGCTATGGATGAATTTAATTCTACTGAACGAACGTTACTGTGAGAATCAATAATAAAAGTGTTTACAACAGAGCTGACGCAAGCCAAAACTGACCTTGATAACGACCAATGATTTTCACTCAGTTTTCACCAATTTTGAACCAAGGTCAGGCACTAGGTCAGCTAAAAATACAATGTAATAAT
This sequence comes from Potamilus streckersoni, assembly GCA_016746295.1. NCBI lineage: Eukaryota > Metazoa > Mollusca > Bivalvia > Unionida > Unionidae > Potamilus > Potamilus streckersoni. The sequence goes on from JAEAOA010002123.1 coordinate 302,879, forward strand.
ACTACTGCGTTTTAATACGGCTAAACCGAACTGAACCGAATTTCTTGGAAAATATAAATTCTAGTGAATATAGCCATCACTAAAATAAAATGCAAGGAAACAAAAAATAAAATAAAAATTAAAAAATAACACAAGTCATTAAATTACATACGTAACAATTATGCTAATTTTGTAAGTCTTCTAATTAATAGTATAATAATACGAGTTCAAACTTTACATTTATCAAGATCGTCCGAAAGTTTTTTAAAACTGAAATTACTGTCTCTAAAGTGCTAACAATTACCGCTCGTATTCTATCATAGCTTCAAAGTCAGGATCTCAGATTTCTAAAGTAACTTGTAAAAAGAGAACCGATACTGATTTTACATTTTACATAGTTTGTAATTCATTCCTGTCAATTTCAGAACTTTGGCTATTTTCATAATTGCTAACGATAGTATACTTTAGACTAATTCAGAGTGAATTTTGAGGAACAGGAGAGCAGTCATTCTGGTTAACTGCGTGCTTACATCTTGTAAAGTTGCACAAAAACAGTAACATATCCAAAGACATTTCATCCACAGTAAATGTCAGTAGGGGATACCAACATTTTCTCCATTGTGCACGTTGCAAATGCAAACCACTTCACCTTACACCTGTCACTCTCAGAAGTTCATAACATCTGTAGAGCGATCCCACCTCAGTTATTTCAACGGTTGGATTAACTGTAGAATTCACTGAGATGATGAAAATATAGTTTGATCATTTGTAACATCTTGGTCAATCCTTGTTTTATCTCGAATTAGAGTATATGGTATAGGGTTAGCAGGCCATGAATGGTTGGTGGTGGGGGTTGGGTTGGTTTAACGCCATTTTTCAATACTTAATAGGTTATATATGTCAAGCAGTAAAACCGACGGAGGAAGAACGCAGAAATCCTCCCGATAAGAAATTTTGACCCACGGGCAATTTCTAGGAGGAGTTCTTACGAACCTACACTGGTCGATCCATATACTAGCATCCACACGGACATATCTACAATAACAGCGATCGGTAAAGGCAACCGCTTTAGTCCATTTTGCTACCCGGGGGCCCCAGGTTGGTCAGTAATGAAAAGTAGAAAAGTACAATTTTAGTACAAGGGATTATTTGAACTTATCACAGACGGTGCATGGATAATATCAAGTTATGCCCACGAATGAAAGATTCACAGGTTTCAGTGTTTTTATATCTGTATAAATTGTGGCGTGCGTCCTGTGTAGTTGTCAATCAAAATGCAATGCATGCGCTACCTCCCTTGTTTTGCTTAAAATCTGCTTAAAATCAATGCCTGTCCCGATACTACCCTAAATATTAACAGGGAAATGTGAGATATAGTAAGATGTAACAATCCAGGCATCGATTTTAAGCAGATTTTAAGCAAAACAAGGGAAGTAGCGCATGCATTGCATTTTGATTGACAACTACACAGGACGCACGCCACAATTTATAGAGATATAAAAACACTGAAACCTGTGAATCTTTCATTCGTTTTTATGGTTATCTTTTCAGTGTAAGGGTTGTTTTCTTATGATTGAAATCAAATTCTCTGTGCAAGATGGGCTATTCATGGCGGCCAATATAAATGGTAGAGCAATGACTAAGGAAAATCCTAGTAAGAAACGATGACTCATAGATTTATACTGGCAAGCTTTCTTTCGCACATACCCATATTGTCCGAGCCCGAGAGGTGGGTCAGCTTCTGGATAGGCCATTTCCACTACCAATCTTTAATTATGAAGACCTATCATTCCTATTTAGACAAAAACTTTCACTTTGGGATGCATCATTAAGATTTAATCCGAGTCTTTTGCAGAGTCGAAGTTTTTTGAACCGCATCGGCAAGAGACAATGAGTTCCGAATGGCATGTGACGTGAAAATATGAGACCTCAACTTTGTCTACAATAGATGATAGAATGGGATAGCTTCAAGATACGACACTTATGCAGATATCGATCGGCAATTTTGCATATCGATGCGCCAACACATAAAATTTGGCAAGGCACTGATGGTTTTTTTTTAAAAGTTATTATGTACTGATAAATGGTTCTGACACTACGACATGCATTATTGGAATATTAATCAATCTGAATGCGTCAGTCAGCCAAAGGGCCCCTATTTTCCCTACTCAACTCACATTTATATAGTTGTTGACCTATTCAGTACAGGTCAGGTTTTCATTATATGTGAAGGTCCTTACCTTAGGCAAGACCATCACAGTATAGGCTATCAGCATAGCCGATCACCACATGCGAATTACTTTTAGACATTTGTATGCTTAGAGATAATTTTTTTCAATTTAAAGTAAATCTTCATTTACTTAAGTTTTCACACCTATAAAATTCTTTCGCACATAAAAGAAATTGTCGTTGACTTGTGTGAAATAAATAATTTATTTCACATATTTGAAAATACGAAATTTAAAACAAAAATTGTTTTACGTATGTGAAATTATGTCTCAGACGTAAGCACAAGTTAAAGCATTTAATGTATGTAAAGAGGAATTCATCATATGTAAATGATATTGAGAATATGCAAAAGACTAATTCACACACACATACACATACACACACACACACATACATACACACACACACATATATATATATATATTGGGCATATATAGCCAAGTTTTAAATTTCCGAGGAAATTCATCATGTTAAATTCTATTTTGATACTTGAAATAAACCATTTATATCAAATAAACATACTTGAAATAATGGCGAAGTTGTCTTCTTTTTTAAATATGAAAGAAGTAATTTTACATGCGTGAAAATCTACGGTGAATCAGTTATATTACGAAATAAACAATACCAAATATATTAGATATATCATATAGCAGGCTTGTGTAGTAGAGTTATTTCAGTAGTGAAATTTTCAAGTATAGATCTGCTATAGTTCTACTATTAAATTAATTGAGAATTGATTGAAAAATTCAAAGTTTACTTAAAGAGTGGAGAAAGTGACAATGTTGCTTACTTAAGTTATGAACCTTGGGTGGTCGTTCTGAACTGACCTCGTGTCTTTTGTACGTCAGAATGTTCTTATTGACCCCAAACCGATCTGATGATGTGTCCTTGTTAGTAGCAACGTAAGCAATATTTAAAAACTATGTAATTGAACAATTTCTTCCGTTTGTTTTATTAGAAATTTCTAGTAATGAACTTACAAAATAAAAGTATGTTTGTTTTGGGTTTTAGGTAAAAATTTTTAGTATGATAGGCCATACATGGCAGCCAGTATAACTGATGGAGGAAGAACACCGGAAAATCCCGATAAGTACCACCGGAAATACCGGAAAAACCCCGATAAGAACCACCGACTCACTAAAGCTATACTGACAAGCTTTCTGGACTATCCACACTGACCGAACCCGAGACTTGATTCCATGTGGACAGAGGTGAATTGGCAGTGGTTGGTAACAGAGCAGGTAGAATCGTCAAAGAAAAACCTATTTTCAGTTAGTCTGGTCCCCTTGCCGAGTTTAAGGAGCATACAAAGCAGGGGACCAGACTAATTCTCAGTGCCCATCTTTCATTATGAAGACCTATTACCGCTATATAAACGACAAAAAACTTATAACTTTGGAAAGTACGATGAAGGTTAAGTCCGAATATCTTTTAGAGAGTTGTATCGGAATGGGATTATGCATTCCGAATGGCAAATGACCTATCTAAAAGAAAACACAGCTTTGTCTAACGTTTATAGATGATAGTGGGCTAGTTTTTAGATATTGAGCTAAGACATTTTTAACATTTATCGTTGCTGCGAAAACTGATCGAAAAAAGTTACACACACACACACACACATCTATCTATCTATCTATCTATCTATCTATCTATATATATATATATATATATATATATATATATATATATATATATATATATATATATATATTATATATATATATATATATATATATATATATATATATATCCATATATCTATCTATCTATATATATATATATATATATATATATATATATATATATATATATATATATATATATATATATATATATATATATATACCAGCACGCTAGAGTTTGCACGCGGCAATGGTATTTTCTGAAGGGTTAGTCTGCAATGACAAATGGTACTGACACTATACAACACGTATTCTTGGCACATTAATCAATTCTGATGAAACCCGTCGGCCAAAGGGCCCCTATTTTCCCATATCACAGTTATAGATATTGACCTATTCATGAAATAACAGGTCAGGGATTTTTCGTATTGTGAAGCAGAATTATTATGTTCGTAGCCACCATCATCACAATACAGGCTATCAGTATAGTTGATGACGACATTTGAATAACTATTTGACACACGTGTACACAGATAAATACACTTTCTAATGTAAATTAAACTTTATATTTTACGCATGTAAATTTTTCGTTCATGCACAATTCTGGCGCACATATGTGAAAATCCGGTAGACTAACTCAAAAGAAATAATATATTCACATATCTGAAAACGATTTTAAAAATAAATAAATAAGAACATTATTTTACGTAAGTTGAATTTTTTGTAAAATATGTAAGGATAAGTCAAACTATATGCCATTAATATTTGATAAAATATTTATAACAATTGAGAATTTATCTTCAATTTTTTTAAAAAATAAAATATGGAAGGCATCATTTTACGTTTGTACAGATCTATGGTTACCAATTTTATTTCTAAGTTTTTTAAATTCTGTTGCTTGTATGTGAGATTTTGTTTTCTATCAAAAAATATCTTTAATAGGTCAAATAATAAGAATTTCAAATAACTATGACACAACTGCTTTGATTATGCATTTCTCCAGCATAACCTTGCTATGAACATTTTTGAGAACGTCTGAAGAAATCAAAGTTGACCAACAGAGATGACAACATCACAGTTTGGGATCAAGCTAATTTTTTTTTATATTTTCAACCTTGGGGAAATCCCTAGATAGTCTACTGCTGGTGATGGTTGTCTACATCTATCAATGGTTACACAAAACAACTCAAAATAGATTCTCTCATTCAAGAATTTACGAACGGCACCTTTTTAATTGCTTGCGACAAATCCTTAATTATATAAAATACTAAGTGACTTACCTTACGTTCCCTCTATGCGTGAATACTAACTTTATTTAGCACTCGATGACCTCAGCAGCCATGACTAATAATTCAGAATATTTACGCTATAGTGCACTTGTTACCCCCCTCTCCAAAGCCTGTACTATGTAGATCGGTTCACTGATCGTCAGTCCCCCACCTCTTTATTTTCGTTTTTTTTTATTATTTTAATGACACAATCTGTTCTTATAGACAATAGCATCATAACGGTCGGAGTGATTTTCATGAATCATATGTGCAAATCAATATCATGGTTCGAAGGTGTGTAGCTCACAACAACCAGGTATTACGTTTACTAAAACTCTCAAAAGATCCCCTTAAATTGTTTGCAATCTTCCCTATAATACTAAATACCAAAAGGATGTAATAAAAAGTGGAAAGTGAAAACATTTTTATTCTTGAAAAACAAACAAACCCAAACAAAAGACTTAACATTTCTAAAATTTGAGCAAATACTCAACAGTTCCTCAGAGACAAGGCATGTGATCTATCAGGACAATTTAGCTGAATCCCGGATGTCTGTTGAATATTTGGTTAATAAATAACTGTAACGAAATGAGTAATAAATAATATATTCAATGATCACGATTTGAGAAGGAAGTTGTCAAGTTTATTTAAACAGGGGCCAGACCCCGTCGCCCACATTTGCATGCAATCCTCTTCAATGTCAATGTAAAATATGACTTTTAGCCAGGTCTGGATTGTAACTTTAAACCACTCAATATATTTTAATGAGACATTGCTCAAGGGTGCCCTTTTTCGAGAAAAAGGGCCTTCCCCCTACAATTCAACTCTAGGGTCCCAGTTTGGCACATGAGGACCCGGGCCACAAACTTAACACGATCCGTTTGACCCACGTTTAAAAACAACAACTAACACACAACCTACTTTCTCTAAATATTCTAAGAAGACTTAGCTCTTACCAGATTGGAAAACACTTTAGTTATATTAGTAAGCCCAGTACACGTTAATCCAGCTCACACTTAGTCAAAATTCACAACCAAAGTATAAGTGGCTAACACAATATTGGTATAGGACAGTCCAATAGCACAACTGGACTCAATTTGATCCAAAAAGTGCTTACTTCCGCGTCCTTCCCCGGTTCCCTTTGCTCTCTTGCCCCCGGTGCTGGTTGTGTCAGCAGGAGGTTTCACACAAGTGACTAGCCTTCGAAGCGGACGGCCGAGTTTCTAGGAGCTCCCGGAGAACAGAGGAACAATGGAAAAGAAGAAAAAAGAAATGAGGAAGAAAGAAGAATCAGAACAAAAAAAAAGGATCCAAATTTTTTCTTTTACTTATGATATATAGTAAAAGAAAGGATTAAGAAAAAAAAAGAAGAAAGAAGATTGCAGCTGAACCAGTATTTATTTATAAATACTGAAACTCCACTGTTGTTTTAACGGCAGCGGAGTAGAAAAGATCTTTCATATTGCCATATTTTGGGCTCTTTTTGGCTATGAGCCCTCTTTGGATGAACAACTCTATTGGTGGCCCTTAAAAGAATGATTGGTTTTAATTTTTTTCCCAACTCCCCAACTACCTAATTAAGATCATAAATTTACCAGGGTAACTCATACCCATACAAATTTGATGTTCTTTTCGGAAATCTAATAGTACGCATAGTACACAAAAACAAAACCCATTACACAATAGGAAATTTCACAACCTATAATTATTCGAAACGTATGTGGCAAAAACATGTTTGGCAGACAGTTAGGGACTTCCACCCCCAATAGACAACGGGTAACACTTGATCTCAATTTAGTTATTTAGTTAGGGCGTACACGACATCCATGGCCAAGATGAACACCAAGGACTACGGGAAGCAGGAGGACCGGAGGAACGAGACAAAAAGGAGGGAAAGCGCTCCGGGCCACAAAATCACACAGAGAAAAGATTACACTTTCATTTTCCTATTAGTGTGAAGTGGACCTGGGGTAAGCCCGACAACCGGCCAAGACCAGAGACATGCAGAAAAGAGGAATTTTCCAACGGCGTCGCCCTCTGCTGGGCTCTTTCCTTTGCCTTTTCTGAGCCCGGCTTCGGGGCGGTCTGAGTGTTTCAATGGGAATAGCCAGTAAAAAGGTCCTTTAAGGTCACGAAAAAGGCTAAGCACCATAACCAAAAGCCAAGCACAAGGCTAAGCACCTCCCTGGACAGCATTATCACCGAAAGGTGATAACTGGCTAAGGCGGTGAGCCACCAGGGGTGGGTGGGTTAATAGGCCAATGCGCCGGGGCACAAAAAAGTGTCTAGCACGAAGACACGAGAGAGCCCGGCCCCGGAAGGGGAAGAGGCCACTAGCCCTTATCAGGGCTTAAAGTCATAAAACACGAGAGTGTATACATGACTATAATACAAATGCGATTCGATGCTGGCTGTGTTGCGCATGTACGTTCTAGAACTGTCCACCGTCAAAGGTCAAATGATAGCGAAAGGCCAGCACCAGAGCCAAAAGCCCAGCACTAGAGCTAAGTGCCTCATTAATGAGCAATTTTAATCAAAGAGTGACATCCGGCTTGGGCTTTAAGCCATCCAAGGGGGCTATCGCCCAGCCCAGGCCAAATGGCCCTGCCCAGGGCTGTAATTAGTCGCAGAAGCACAAAGTACACAACCGACTATAATTAAGCAATAACCTTAGAATACATCACTACCATAATTTCGCAGCGAGTGTTTTGTTGCTAATCGCATCTATAACACGAATACCTGACCCGTACGTACCTGTAGAAATGGTAAATAATGACCAGAGTTGTTACTGCCTGTGAACATTACCGATTAAAAACATTCTTTTCGAGTGTATCGATTTCCAGGTCGTGAAAGATTTTTTTTTCTAAAATGTTAATTCCATTCCGACTTTTGTTATGTACCACAGAGACAATATACTTTTTGCGGAAATATGGTTTACACACCATAGTCATGCCTCCAGCTTCAAGGTCATGGTGAAATATAAATCTTGACTTTAAGCCTTATAACGTTTAGAGTGAAATTAAATCAGTGACCTCCATGTACAATTATAAATTCTGAACCAGTGAAAACTTTTTTAAATACCAAAACTTTAGTCATGTTAAGGACCAAACAATTCCGTTTGTGTGCGTGTGTTGACGTATTCTTTTTTCAAGCCTGTTTTTGTTTCTTTCACTAAGAAATGTTTCTGCAAATGATGTCAAATAGCAAGATCTGAGAGCACTTTTTTTTTAAATCACAGATCACGACTTTCCCGCCAATTATTAAATGATCGGTCCGCGACATATCATGACCACAATGACGTTATGCATTAATAACCAGGTCTTCAATGGACACGATCACAATAACGAGTCTTTGGGCTCTATTTTGATTAACGCCGTTATCTTGGAATACGAACATCTGGATTCTAGCTCAAAGGTGGAGACGTGAACGTGTATGTTGTGAAATCATCTGTATTCCTATTTTATGTTCAGTTAACTGCTGGCTTTCGGTGACTCATTGTTCATAGGTTCTATTGACTTCGAAAAAGTAATCTAGTCAGTGTAAAGGGAAATTTTATTTAATATACTACATTTGTTCAATTTCAGTAATTCAATTATAAAATGGGTTCAAGCATTTTATTACGACATTATCACGTGCAACTGTTTCCAATCTATCTAGATTTGGATTTTTAACGTAGCTTTGAAATTTTTCAGTCATATCGCTACGAGGTCTAGTACTGGGACACCTCACCACAAACGTATAAGCATGATGTCCCACGACACTAGGCCGACCAGTCCTAACATTAACCTCTAAATGCTGAAATGCAGAGAGCATAGTGAGGCATCTATTACAAGTCTTTGGTATGATTCAGCCTGGGCTCGAACCCGCTACCACTCCCACCTGAGGCGGATGTTCTAACTACGAGGTCACGGAGCAGTGTATGTGTGTGTGTGTGTGTGTGTGTGTGAGAGAGAGAGAGAGAGAGAGAGAGAGAGAGAGAGAGAGAGAGAGAGAGAGAGAGAGAGAGAGAGAGAGAGAGCAGACAAGGCGACCCCATCTCACCTTATTTGTTTTTACTATGTGCAGAAATAATGTCATTAATGATTTAAAAAAAATAAAGACATGAATGGTATTAATGGAAATGAATATCTAATATCTCAGTATACAGATGAAACAAAACTTTTTAATGATCTGAAAACAATGAACACATGAAAATCCAATGCAAAGACCTCTGGCCTTATTTATAAACAGAGAAAACAAAAATATGCACAGGTAGCATGGTGTCTTGGTGAAAGACAAAAATTTTAAAAACTAAAGAATGAACGAAATGAAATTACAACCTAATTTATTAAACCAATGGGACTGGACAGGGCAATTTTCGTTAATGCACTAATTTTCAAGCGATTTTAATTAAATTTGTTTCAGTATAAATTACTGCAGAGCTCTTGCAGCAATCGTTTTCTACAAAGAATTGGATTAGCAAATTGTAATAAATGTTCGCTTGGTATGGATTAAATAAACTGAAAACATTAACTCACCTTTATTGAACTGTGCAACTGTTACAGTTTAGAAATGATTGAAGCCAGTGGATTAGAAATAAAGTTTTCTGCAAACCTTTTCACATACATAAATAATTATGTGTTAAAATCAGTAAATGTAATAAATTGTATAATACTGAGACATAAATGATATATATTGTGCTATGAAAGGAAACTTCGATCTCTACCGTTGTATAAATGTTCTTAAAAAGGTTACATTTGAGATGGAATTAGACCCATCTACATTCTTGAATCATTACTTGGTTATATTATTGTGTATATCTTGTATTGTGTGTGTGCAATTTAATTAGGCTATCCTATTGTACTTTTCCAATTTTAATCAAAGTTTAGCTGATTGAAACCTTTATATATCAGACAGGACACAACATAGAAAAATTGGAATTGCAAGGTAGTCTGTGGAATGGCTCCCTGGAGGTAACATGAAAAAAATACCCCAAAACAAAAGCACCTTATATTGTAGGTATTGCTATACCAATGAACTGACAAATTTGACAAGATTTCAGCTAATAATGCCAAAGTATTAACACACACAACTGAAAGTTATTGATGCAGCAGCCATGTTCCTACTTAAAATTTTCACATTCAGTACAAGTGATATGATTAATGAAAGAACCATACACAGATCATGACCTCATTTGGGGGACTGTCAAATCTACTCACTGACAAGTAGCTCTCAATTTAATCTTATTGCAAGATGCATCCACATACAAAGTTTACATGCCTGTGGATAATGTGGTAAATCTAATCCAGACACAGAATCCTATTCACTTAAAGGCGAATTTTCGATCACAGTGCTCAAATTAGGTCATCAGGTAATCTTGTGTTGTATCCAACAAGCTCAAGAAACTGATTCAAAATAAAATATAAAACTTAACTTGGGTGTAACATGCATAAGAACATAGTAACAATTTTAAAAACTTCCCACATTTGTTACATGACATAAATAATTAAAAAAAATATACCAAATGTACTTACAAGTCCAGCTGCAAACATAGAATTTTTTGTACATAAATACAACATCAGCTTTGTATGTCATTGAACTCAACTTCTTTGTACACTGTATACAGTCCCAGTGCAGTAATCAACTGTTCTGATGACAAGTTTTAGTGTTTGAAACTTTGCAGTCAGCTTAGCGTAACTTGAACCAATTATTCACAACACATCCAAATTTTTAAACATGAACAATCTTTCCCTTTTTTTTAAGGAAAGACTTTCTCTGCCAAATGTGTTTTAATTGCAGTAAACAGTGGCATTATAAATGAAAACAATTGTCTGGTCATTTGTCTACCAAAGGGTCATATAAAATCTTAAGCAATGCTTATTGCTCAACAAATTTAAATACAACCAACTATGTAGCAACTATAAGATATAAAAACTTTCAAATGTGTCCTCCTCTTTTGCATAATAAATTGCGTAATTTCAAAGATCTAGATTTCTACAGAAAATACTACACAAGGCATGACCTATTCTTTTCTTTTTGCAAAGTTCTTCTTAACCATTACCTAATTCAGCCACAAAGAGCTATCTGCCTGATTGATAGGTTATGGGTTGACAGGTGGTTGTCTAATTTATAGGTCATATGTGGATGTTGTGTTGGCTGATAGGTCTTGCATGGTTGTCAGGACGGTAGGTTGGCCAATAGGTCAAATGTGAGTGGTAGTTTGGCCGAGGTCGTGTGTGGGCAAGCAGAAGGTAGGTTTGAAAAATGTCTTGCATGGGCATGTTAAAGGTTTGGTTGTTTAACTTATTGGGCATAAATGGAATGAAGGTTGTTTGATTGGTCATGTGTAGAATGTAGGCTGGCTGATTGAGGTCGTGTGGGCTAGAGTAAAGTAGGATGGCAGTTACCTCTAGCATGGGTGTGTAGAAAGTAAGTTGGTCGACAGAGAGCATGATTGATAGGTCCTGTGGAGAATATAGGCTGGTCAACTGATAGGTCACATGAGCATCTGGAAGGCAGGATGGCCAATAGGTAATCTGGTTAGGTGAATTGTAGGTTGACTGATTGATAGGCATTGTGGTGTGGCTGATTAACACGTTCCTGTAAAGGTGTGGATTGTAGATTGGCTAGTCGAGTGGAAGGTAGGTTCATCAGGTTTAATATTACTACTGCATCATAATTGGAGCGAAGAAGAACAGCATCTGCTATGCATCAGTTACAGGAGATACAGAACCAGCAAACAATGCATTACGAATTTGACATTCTATCAATGAGCTACTGTGGCTCCTGTTTAAGGTAGGACTGAGGATTGTACAACAAAATGTGCTTGTATTACAGAGTTTTATTTTGATTCTTCTGGAATCTGGTCATACAATAATAAAGCACTAGGCCTTGAGCATTACCATGTTTAATTTGTTTGTAATGAACATTAGGCAAAAATGTATTTTTGTGATCTTGCTTTCTGCAGCAAATGTATTCCAGTTTAATTCAGTGCCAATATTTTGGAGCAATCACATACACAAAGGCATTACAACTCAACACATCCACGATGTGAGATTTTCTTAAGTTAGATCAGCATCATCACCATGTGCAAGGTAATACTTTACAGGGCTCGAAATTAGCAGTAATCCGCTAGCCCAAGGCTAGTAATTTCCTGTTGGACTAGTAACTTACATAAAGTTAATAGTCTGATGGGCTAGTAAGTTTCGGTTAACAACAGTCAGCATTTCTTTACGCCATTCACTAATAAAGACTTGACTAAAGCAGATGCGTTATAGAATCAAAGCAGTGACTGTTGTAACCAGTCATAAAATATTAGAGTGAGAAGATAAAGTCAACTTCTGCCTTGGAAAGGTCGTCCGATTTGTACATTTCGCTTAACAGCGCTAATTAAGGTACTGTCATTAACAAATGAAGTTTAGCGATTGATCCCAATTAAACTGATGAAAAATGATGTATCATACTTTGTTCACTTTAACACAGTAGCAAACTTCACAGTGGTATACCACAAAAAAGAACACTGTAATAACTATTCAAAGAAATTAGTTTGCATGTTTGTTGAAGGGATTTTTCACCATTTTTTTTCCGCGCTAGCCAAATATTCACAAACCGGAAACTGCACATTTCAAATTTGCATCAAAATAATTATAAGAATTATATCAATTTACTACAATTACATTATTGACACATCCATTCCATACAACTACTTTTTCTATAATGATTAGTTTTTATATTTTTCCCTTACTAGAATGAACAAAGAATTAAATACACTGGAGATATTGAAGCAATTTTTCATACATGTATTGGGAATGAAAATCTCTTGAACATCTAAGATTTTAAAATCTCCCGCCTTATTATTAATTTCAACAATACACATTGAAGTCCAATTAATTAGGAACATCTCATATTTCAAAACAAGCTCGATTCCCTCCTTACAAGACTGGCAAAATGTGGTGTTTTATACGTGTTCATCCACCGGAAAAAAGCAAACATTAAATGAAAAGGGCATAAGAGTGGAATAATTCTTATGATAGGGAAAAGGGTAGCCGAACATTTCAATAGACATGGGCAAAAGACATGAAACTGACTGAATTATGATGAGGAAAAGAACATTATGGGATTCATACTTCTTTACTTCTGCATTTCATATGATGATGCTATTTATTAAATAAAATCATTGTTAATCTCAATACAAGTTTGGGACATTGTCTTGTGTACAGGACTAGTTAAGATTTGGCAGGATCAGCAAGTTTCTCAGTATAATAGTCCTTCTGTCTACAAAGAAATGTTAAATTCGAGCCCTGCTATATGTAACTGCAGACCCACAAGTGTGTAGACAAGACTTTTGGGACACTATATATAAGAATATACTAACCAAAACTTAGGTTTTGTATTCATCCTGCAATTCTATGCAAGAAGCAGCATTGACATTTATCTATACAGAAAAAAAAAAAGAACAAAAAATGCTGATATTGTAAATTTTGAATTTATGGGTCCATTATTTGCAAAATGAATTTGCACCTTTAGTGGAGTGAAATTTTTTATGATTTTGCATGCTTCAGAAAACATTTGCTATATAGGTAGAACTCCAAATATATTTGGACTTAATAAATTATAAACCTGATCCCATGTAAAATGAAGTCGCACTATTTGTAGATTAAAATTTTTATTATTTTTTAATTGAATGCCATAGAACACTTTGCTACATAAGTGCAAAAATATCTGAACCTAAATAAATTAAATTATAAACCATGATGTACCCTATTAACCTACATATTTTGGCTAGTGACAATACAAGATAAACTTCCTAGAGATACCAACCGTTTATTAGGAAAAAGAATGAATTTTAGGTAACCCTCCTGGAATGAGTAGATTTGTTAAAGTAAAAACATTACTGATAACATATTGCATCTTCCTATTTTACCAGTACACAGCAAATACTCTAATTGGAATATATGGTGAATCCATTCTTCCAATTCCTGGACTTTCAATACCTTCAACATTTGTGCCAAAGCAACAACTTCAAAGTTAAGTTTTTCCTAAAAATTTTCTGCCCATTTTTCTCTTCAATAATGAAACCATGAGTCAACTATTTAGTCTGATTGACTGGTTCATTATGTGTACTGTTCTTCTTGCCAAGAAACTACATCCTGGCCCCAATTGATCATACTGGGGAGATACTTTTGTCCATATTTTCATCAATATAAATTGGAAGATTGAATATGGACTAAAAATCTGTAGTGATTTTGTAAAATACAGACAGGTTGGCATCTTAGCACAACTTTTACTATATCTGTGCCAATGTACATCTTAGAATAATTCCTCTTAACCATATTTTATCATGTATATCATACATTCATATATGAACATATAGTCCCAAAGACACATATTCTCAAAATGCTTTTACCACGAAACTTCAACTAAAGTTTTTGTCTTGATCTTCTTATAACATCAGCTCCTGTATGAGCGAGGTAAACTTCAAGTACACAGGCATACTGTATCACATCAGATTCTGAGGTTTTCTGCTCATGCTTCTTGCTCAAAAAGTGTTGAGAATACAGGAAAAAATTGAATGTTATTGCACAGACAGATCTGGGTTTATCTTCTTTCTACAAGTCAAATAATAACTGCACCTGCATACACATTATACAACTGTTCATCTGGGTTAACACTCTTTTCAAGCATGAGCCTTTTGTACTTGGATAGTTATCCTAAAAGGGTTCTAAACTCTTACCAACACAAAAAGTCAAATGGTAAACAAAAATATCAAAAATAAGGTGTCAAGGTCTATGCAAAATGTGATTCAAATGACCCCCACTTGCTGTATTATCTGATTCTAAAGGTGAATAAATGACCTGTTGGACCCAATAGTTAATGTTTTGGAACATCATATTGCAAGCTATTATTTTCCCATGCCAAGCTGATTTTCCAAAGTTTGAACACAGTACAATTGAATCTATTCATGCTAATTAAAACTCTAATATCTAAACAACTTAGAATCATTAAAGCAACATCTTCTCAAGTATTCAATTTTATATCAATAAATATTTGCTACATTTTTATAATTAACTATAACTCCCCCCCTCCAAGATGAACTGAGTGCAATTTATACCACTTGCTTGAGTGTAGAGTTGAGCAACTATTTAAAATATAATCTGCCTCACTGCATAGTTAATGGATCGACTTGGTAAAAAATCCTATTACCCCACTGTTCATATAAAACTGGATATTAACATTATTATTCTATTCTACAACATTTCTGCAGATTAGTTAGTGTGTAAAAACTTTGGCAAAACTGCAGAGTAAATTCTTTTGATAAAAAATAACCTTTATCCCAATATCATAGAAGTAACCATGTTTCGGAATAAACTGTCTTATCCTCTTGATTAACCCCAAGTATGAACTCCATCAAGGCATTGAGGAAATATGAACAATTAAACTTTAATCCAAATCCAAACCCAAAACTTAATGTCAATGACCTTGACTCTAGGGTCAAAGGTGAAAGCAATCATGTTACTGAATGAACTGCCTTGGTTTCATAATGAAATATCCCATGCATGAATAAAATCCATCAAGAAGTTGAGGAAATGTAATGCACATACTAATGCTGCATGGTGATCTGTCATATCTTTATGATGATGGATCCAAAGTACAAACAAATCTTTAAAAGTGTTGAAAAAAAAATGTAAACAGATTAAAAAAATGTAGCTAAAACCATAACACAAATTATCAACAGCTGTGCCATCCTTGATCCCAAGGTGAACATGCATGTCACTGAATTATTTAGCTGCATAGAGTAATAATGTCAAGTAAAATGAAAATTAAAGGATTTTAGAAATACTTGCAAAGAAACACTTGAACCAAAATCATAACCTGCATTTTTCACTAGAAAAGCAACTGCTGGTCTAATCATGGGGATAGACAAGTAACTGGGAGGCTTTCAATTCCATTGTAAATAGTTTTGAGTGACTTATGAAAAAAAAAATGTTATTTATCCACACTGCAACATTATCTGAGTTGCGAAGATAAAATAACTTCAGAACATTAAGGCAAGAAGTCACCAATACAATTAGACTGTGAAAGAAGTGACAGATGAAAGCCAGTTTTTACTTAGAAAAGGTAGTGAATGCTTGTTTGTTATAAACGGACCTGTGGAAGGGTAACCCAACTTGAAAAATTTCGTTCTGGTAAAGAATATTTATGCTCATGTGGTGGTTTGCTTGTGGTTTATTAATAGCTCTTACAGACATACAGAAGGCTTAAATATCAATAAAAAAAAAAACAAAACAAATAATACGGGATTTCACACCATACGAGGCACAATTTACGTTACAGATACAGCAAAAGTTTACAAGCATCATTACAATGGCACTTGGGATAGATATTACTTACTGGAGTACATTGTAATAAAAAAAATGCACATTTTTGGCAATTCTAAAAGAGATGCTATGGGCTAAATGAAATTAATTGTAAATTGTAGTAGTAGAGGTAGGGGTAATAGGGATAAAAGGGTCAAACAAATACAATTAACAAATCTGTACCTAATATTTTATAGAAGATACACCTGTATTGGACACACAGAACAAATTAAACTACTATTAAAGCTTACTGCATGTCATTAAAAAAGAAGTTATGTTGGTAATGATCCGCATATACTTTAGTAAAGAACCAAATTAAATTTCTTTCAAAGCCTCAATTAATAGAGTAGTACCACTACACATGGCATAAACATAAATTTTATTGGCAATATTGGTAAAAAAAAATTGAGAAAAAAAAAGACGAATGAAGCACTGTTCCACCAATATTAAATAGTCATTGTGAAGTTACTTTCGCTCGTATCGTCCAATACACACTTCTTTTCATCACAAGGTTATTTCTTTATAACCAAATTGGCAGTCTTGAGAAATGACTCCAAACTTATTTTTCTGCCAATAATGTCTCCACTTTCACACAGTTCAACTAATCAAATTCATCCCTCTGCCAACATACCAAAACATCTTGAACATTAAACTTCCATGAAGTGGCAATTTAATATTCAGATAGATTCAGTTTATACAGTGAATACAGCTCGATGATACAGCCAGCAGTCAATTCACACGAAGCTAAATCACAATGATCAGCAATGACAAAAGTTATGATTAAATATCAAAAGTTGTACAATTTTCTCTCAAACCAACAACAGCAAAATGCTTCTTCTGTTATCTGACAAATTAATTCTGGCTGTTGTTTTTATTCCAGACAGATGGAAAAGTACATGACTAGTGGTAGTTGGCCGATATTTGTTGTATCAAGGGATGATGAATACACTGTGTTGCTCCTCTAGTTGTCTCCACCAACTTCTTGTTCATTTTGTTCCTCTGCCTGCGTATCAGATGTCCACAACTGAAACAGAGCAGAAAATGCTGTCAAAACTCCAGATGTTTCAAACTGTTTTGTAAGATCTAATTCAAAACTCATGTTCACATATTTCATAGGTTTATACTAAAATGCAAAATTACAAATACAACATATATGTAGATCAATTTAGTGTTTTCAAAAGAGAGTTATGTGCTTAACCCTTTCATCACTGCGGACTGAAAAAAAAAAGTCATGGCAAAGTAAGTCCGTAAACACTATGGACCGACTTTTCGGTCTGGGGTAGTGTTCTTCTTTAACGTTATAGTACCCGACTAAATAACTTTCGGGGTACTTCTAATAACTTCCATCTTGTAATGTAGATGTTATATTTGGATGATCTCGTTGAGTTTAGCTTGTATACAACTAGAAATATCGAAAAAGTAGGAACTTTTAATGTGTTTTCCTAATGTTGAAATTTGCATAAAAAATGGCGGCGTTTGAAAAAAAATTTCAGAGGGGTTACCAGAGGATTTGAATAATTTTGACGAAAATGAGAGAAGACGTATGGAGAGAACAATGGAATGCACTTGTGGGTGACAGTGATGACGATGAAGAGGACTTTGAAGGTTTTGAACCAGAGGAATTGTATGCTCCATGTGATTTTGTTTGGACGAAGCCGGAAAACCAAAGAGATTTGTTTCAGTTTTCTGACAGAGTTGGACACACCTGAGTGTTAGATGGCTCCAGAAAAGCTTCAGAATATTTTCAAATATTCTATTCAGAAGAAGCTTTTGGAAAAATTGTCAGTTTAACGAACTTTAATGCGACAATCAAACATGGCAGAGGCAATATAGGCATGTGGACAGATCTCACCTTGGAGATCATTTTGGTTAATTTTATAGAATTTTATATATTATGGACACCATGAAAGAAAGACGTGTTGCTATTGTGATTATTCACTAGTACATCTAGGGTCAATTGAACACGTTTTGAGAACTTTCTAAGTTTTCTAAGAGGTAATAAAATAATTACTTGTATTTTACCTGTTGTGTTACCTGTTTGTATCTGCATTTTAACAGTTGTAATAGATATGCAAATTTTATTGAATTAGTCATAAAATTTGTTTAACCTTGATTTTGACACCTAAACCAGCCAGATATCTTTAAGATTGGCAAAGTTATGTTGTTTCAAAGTCCACAAGTCATTTTGCTTTACAACTCCAAAGTTACTTAGTTTTGAGGACTCTATGCCTATAAAGTTACTTAGGGATGAAAGGGTAAAAACACTTTGAGAATACAGGCCACTGGATTAAGTCGGTAAAATGTTTCATTTCTAGAATCTAATAGTTTCTCACTTTGAGGGTGAGGTAGAGATGCAAACAAGCTGTTTGATCTGCAAAGTGTGATGTGTGGAAGATGCAAACAAGCTGTTTGATCTGCAAAGTGTGATGTGTGGATCAAACCCTCTATGGCAACCACCTGCACATTAGAAGCATCTGTTTAAACTGAAATGATTTCATATATGAAGACCACTAACTTATAAAACACTACTTGTGACTAGTCGATTTATTAGCGATTATACACAGGATATAAAGTTTGATCAATTATAAACTACCTTATTCCTATAAGAAATAACATAAAATACAATAGTCCCAAAAATATATAAAAAAAAAAATCTCAAAAAAATATCCAGGAATTCATGCCAAGACCCTTTTCAACGTCAAGTATGGAAACCATCTCTTATGTTCTTTTGTAAGATTTTCAAATTAGCTCCCATGTTATACTGGGTGCTGGCATGGCACCATTTTCATTTAGGGCAAAGCATATATTGGAAGTCTTGTTACAAAAACATGTTATCATAAAGATACTCCTTTAAGACTTACCATTCATAATAATAGCAATAATAAGAGTTTCAATATGTCTGCCTAGGCAGCCATATCAGATGTTAGATTAATACCATTTTCATTTAAGACCAACTACACATCACAAGTAGTCTTATGGTAAAAAATGGATTTTTAAGATGTCTGCCATGGTGGCTGAAGGTTAAATCAGCAACATTGTATTTAGGACATAGTCTTTTAGTGAAAACCCCCATCTTGAATGTGGCAGCCATTTTGCATGTCTGATCAGCTCCATATTCATATAGGACCATCTACACCATGGGCTGAATGTTCATGTAATTGTCTCCTGGCAATCCTCAAAGTAGTTTGGGAGGAGTAGCAATGACAATCTGCTACAAACAGATAATGGATGAGATCATCTCTTAAACTCTCCTGGACCATGAGCTATAAAGGTGAAGTACCAAACTTTGTATCTTGGATTTCTGATGGTAATCAGCTTTTATTTTGGTCTTAGCAAATTGAAATGAATAAGGTAAAACATAATTCCTTTTCTGCTATCCACACAACAGCAAATACTGTGTTTTATAACAATGGCATTATGTTATATACATCACAACAGCAGTGAACTACCACCACCCTTCCCACTTAAGACAGGCTTCTGCAGACATGCCTACACCAGAAAATGTTTTTGAGGAATGCCTCCACCAAAAATGGACAGAGCATGAAAAGGAAGAACATAAGAATGCTATTGTGAATAAACACAATAATGCATTTTTATAATATTTATGTATAAAACCTAGTACCCACCAATTTACAATATATACAAATACACAAAATTCAAGTCCATGACTACTCAACTCATCCTAAAGGACCTGTGGTAAGCACCTATCAGGTCCTGCTGCTCATTTTCAGTGTAGATCTTGTCTATAGCTGACCCTGGTTATTAACCGCTCCAGCAGTCTAGTGGTTAGAGCGTCCGCCTTGGATGTGGGAGGTCGTGGGTTTGATCCCCAATCGACTGAAGAGCCAAGCAATTCTTCCAAGAAATTTCATGAACTTTTAATTCATTCAAATTGAATATTCATTCACCAGTTGCATTGCCATCAAAAACAGGGATTGAATGTCTGATGTTGATTCTGGATCGACAGTTCTGATAACAAGAGGAAAGATCTTAAAGTTTCCTTGATCACCGCTTCCATCTGTAGAAACAGTGAATGGGCAATTCTTTCTGCTAATTTTAATGTAGTATGAGCCGCTGTTTGCAGAATAGGTCTTGCATGTTTAACATTGCAATTCTTTTTTAATTACCGAACTGTTTTTGGGATGGGTCAAGTGAAGATGTTTACTTTAAAGTCCTTTACCTTGAAAATATGTTTATATAAAAATATGCCAGGTCTGTAAAATATTGAGCCTTTCTTGTGTTTATCTTTGATTTGCATGCTATTCTTATATAAGCCCATGCCTACTCGGCAAGAAGGTTAGGATCGTGTTGAAGTGCTGGTGAACCCTATTCATACATAAATTGATACCCAACATGCTCACACCCTCTCCATTTTTTGAGTAGAATTAATGCAGGCTACATGTAAAAAAACGACAGGACAGATACTTATGCAAATGGACTGAGTGGACATAGCTATTCATTGGTTACAAAACTGTGTACAGGACCTTCAATAAAAGATCCTTCATTACATCACCATTCCTAAGACCGATATAGTCATGATCCTATTTAAGTTCAAGCCAGATCAGATATACTATGGAGGGATGATTCTATATTAGTTGGGGCCATTTGGTGGCCCCAATTGCCATTGGTTGACGCAGAATCTTTGCTTTTAAATATCCTAATCTCAAGCCAGAAACATGCTTGCAGGAGCTTTTCCTTTATTCTCTTTTTATCTTTAATATATATTACAGGATCGGATCCATATTTTTATTCATCCTGATCATATAAAACCTTGCCACTGCTTTTCAGGTGCATTTCAAGCACAACTTGCATTTAGACCCATCACTGTAATGTAAAGAAGCTGAAAAGCAACCAAAAAGATCTTTCATTGCACAAATATGAACATATATTCCAGGCTAAATTAGTGTTTGATTTAGTTTTTAAACGTAGCTTTAAT
Source organism: Potamilus streckersoni (assembly GCA_016746295.1). NCBI lineage: Eukaryota > Metazoa > Mollusca > Bivalvia > Unionida > Unionidae > Potamilus > Potamilus streckersoni. The sequence goes on from JAEAOA010002123.1 coordinate 324,249, forward strand.
AATTTTTTCAGTCATATCACTACTATGTATTTAGTGTGGCAGTTTACAGTCATGTCCAGCATCTAACATGGGGAATTATGCCACAGACATGTAGCACGATGACCCACCCAGCCACATTATCTTAACAATAGGTCAACCAGTCCCAACACTACCCTCTTAAAGACGAATGCTAAGCGAGGCAGCTGTTAGTACCATGTTTATAAATCACTGGTATAAATGCTAAAAATCTATGCCTTTATTCCTAATAAACCCAATTATCTTTTGTACTTTCTATTTTATGGATTTTATTGAAAAGATAAGTTTTTAACCCAATCCATACTCTAGTTTGCTGATATACGTCTCCACAACATTCCTATCCTTCTGAATAGAAAACAAGCGAGAAATATTCATATTAAAACTAAAGGTATTTTTCATTCCAATAACACAAACTAATAATCATGAATTATAATATAGTTGATATTCAGGAGTTTGATGAATAAAATGGTTTTGTTGCCAGTCAATTTTCTGTCTCATTTTAAGGGCTAAATAGAAAGTGGTTTCTTCTTGTACTACATGAGACCGCTATTACCACTTCTAATACAATAAAAATAACTTTTAGATGAAACAAAAACAAATTTATAAAACTAATTTTTGTGTCCACTATATCAAACTCCGACAGCAAGAAATATTTACAAGAGTGATGATAGAATACTAAACATACATATTAAATTCCCCAAAGTAATCATTTCGTGATAAAAATTTAACAATTCTAAGAATGGGGACCCCTAAATCTTAACATCATCATCATGATGTGTTCTCCCCAAAAGGCAGTATACTATACAATGCATGGGTAGCATCACGAGTACTGTATGATACATTACTATATTGTATACTTTACAGCAGCCATTGACAACATTATCATGGAGTCCTGTATATATTGATTAGGGGGTGACTGGATGTGTATTTTGCCACCGGATACCAGATCTGGATAGTTGGGGCACTATTTGCTGGATCCAGATGTCACTATTTACATGCAACCATCACTACTCGAAAGCCTCAGTTAGTCTACCATATTTTAGTGCAAGGCCAGCATGGGCTCAGAGGGTGTAATTTCTATTTAATAATTAACTTTTATTAATTTAAATTTAATATTTACTTTTAATTACCTGGTGACTGTATAAAACGCTGCAAGACATTGTTCAATCGATATCTGTTGATGAAAAAATATTTGCACCACACCTATCGATTAAATAATGTGCCGATTTGTTGGCTAAATTTGAAATTAGTTATGTTTGCATTCCTAAGTGCTGGACTGTTGGTAAGTTTTAAATTTGTATTGTTAGTTTGTATTTGTATTGTTAGTTTGTATTGTTCACAAATTACGAGTCAGGCCCCAGATTCACTAAGCTGAAATCCAGATCCAGATATTTTTGGCAATAGAAAACAGGCAAATCTGGATGTTGGTGGATACTGCACTATTCGGCTGGGGCGAATGTCTGGAGCGGTCACCTCCCCAATAATGATGCAATCAGAAAAGTGATATGTCACATATCCTGCATATCCTTGATGTAAGTCAAATAACTTTGTGTCTCTCGATACTTTTGAGGTAAAGAAGGTTGTACTTTCATAGTACAAGTACTTGGCACATAAACATCTGACTAGATTTAACAGATTCTTATAAGATGATTGGAATTGGAACTAACACTTGACAACATTTTATCATTCATTGAAATATCTCCTTTACCAAAGCAGCTGTGCAAAGAAAAATGTTGAAATTGTTCATTCAATGTGATAACACACCAGCTAGCCATTATGATATCAGCCATATGATGCAATAACCAGTCTGCATGTTTTGAAAAAGACTGAGGATGTTTCTGTCTCCATTGTGCTTTGAAGGCAAGACAAATCTCTATATGAGGAATTCATGTTACTTACTGTGAGATTATCTCTGAGGAGCTGCATTATCAATGTACTGTCTTTGTAAGATTCCTCATTTAAGGAGTCTAATTCAGCAATAGCATCATCAAAGGCCTGAAAATAAAACACAAGCTTCATTAAGCATGACATTCTTAGATGAAGTTATCATACAGACTTGAATAAAAGATGGATTCAACTGCAGTCTTTCTAACCAAAGAACTGCTATCACTTTCTGTAACATTTATGGATCTATGTAGTTTGTTAGAAGTAAACAGAAAAAACAAACTGGGACCCAGATCTGCAAGTGCATTATGTAATGATGGATTGGGGTCTATATTCTTTGTAGCTGGATCCCATTTATAATTGTGTATATACAGTAATTCAGACATAAACATCTGCAGTTGTATGATGTCTAAGGCTCACATTTACAAGCACTGCATCTTTCTGGTGATAATTGTGAGGTTACTGTATTTGCTGCATGTTTTCGGGCACTGTTTGTTTCTGACACTGTTTTCTTGGGGTATACATAATATTTAAATGCCTTGTAATTTTTCAGATGTCCCTGCACTATAGGGAGTGCCTCAATAGTGTGGCTGAGTTTACCTAGCTTGTATCCCGACCACAGTTTGAGTGGCAGTATTTAGCATGACTCATTTCCTGCATGAATCAAGTTGTCGCAAACCATTGGCTGATTTTAAGCCATTTCCTAATTTTGCAGTCAGTTGACCCAATAAAATTTTAGCTTACATAAAGTGAACACTGCTAAACACTGAAAAAATCTGATTTCCATAGTGGCCAAAATAGTGAAGATATTTTGATCCAAAAAATGATGCAAATTGACGGAAATCAGGCAGCTGGAGCAGACTTTTACTTGACAAACTTTGATACAGAATTGTCAGGATTTTTATTGGATGAGATTAATAGTGACATCGAAATAGCCTTTGATGATAACAGTGAAGGTGATGAGAATGAGTTATAATTTTATTAAGTGTTTTATTAGGTTCTAAATTATCAGTGAGAATTGAATCTTTTAACAGTATTTAATGAAGGTTAAGTTTACAAAAGAGATGACAAGTGGAATTTCTGTGTACATTAGATATAATTATTTTATATGTTAATTATTGTGTGTGTATTCCTAATGGATTTTATGGGTTACTCATGGCAAGAGAAAGAAATTGATAAGTACATCATTTATTTTCACCTTTATGCATGAGTTTTATTTCGGAATGTAGCATGAAATCGATACCATTATGTACATAATTTGAGAACTGTTGTGCCAAATTTCAGCCTAATTAAATGAATATAAATAGTAACAAATTTATTGCAAGTAAACCCTCTGGAAAATATGCAAGCCATGTGCTGTCAGCAAGTCTCTGGGATACAGGCACTGATACTGATCTAGGTGATCTCTGCAAGTATGTTGTAGGGGATTGCTTAGCTATTTGGCTCAGGGGTTAATTTGTCAACCCTTAAAGTGCTAGTTGTGACATTAGGCCCTTTTCCAGGTAGGCAACATAGTATGCATCCTATTCAACTTGCCATGACTGCTTGTAAAGCTATATTTGATTGGTTTATAGAAGCCCTGAATGAGCACTCTCTTATATGTACTTCACTATGTATTTAGCGAAGAAGTTTTACAAATACTCGCTTCTGAGCACATGGTATCTTGGAAAAAATTAAAATGGCTGATGCTGAATACAATGGTGATTTCTTGGAACAAATACGGATTCTGATGACCGTGATTTTGAAGGATTTAAGGAGGATGAAATTATTGGAGTGGGCAAAGTTCATATGGAAATGCCCACGAGTAATTTTGAGCCAGAAAGCGACCTCGATGTGGAGTCAGATATACATGCTGGCTGGACAAGAAAAGATGGCGTGCCTGTGACCACCCATTCACTGGCACCTCAAATTTAAATGAGATGGTGTATTATGAACCAATGGACATATTATGAACCCATGGACTATCAACCCATGGACTATCGGTGACTTTTATGACCAGAGTTATTGCAACTGAAAGTAGATCAAGTAGATCAAACAAATCGTTATGCAGATCAGAGAGTTCATGGGGCAGACTTGAAGGGGAACAGTCATTCTACATTAACATTTATTACTGACTTTGGGGTCTAAACTTATCTCTAACATTCATGGAGTGGATGCTTATAAACTTAAATTTCCTTTACCTGTGATTTTCACTATATATATATATATATATATATATATATATATATATATATATATATATATATATATATATCTATATATCTACATCTACATACATATACATACACACGCCACTCCCTCAATAACTTGCAGACATGGGGTCCAAAAACATGGACCGTGAAACAGCGAAACAACAAAACTAACAAAGGAATTGACGTATAGGCAAAAGAGGTTGGGGTGGCTTGGCATGTTACAGTATTGAATACTCAATAGTGCTAAGATTAAAAGTGAATAAAAATCTCTTCATATTGGTGTACTTTGTTTAATTTTTTCATCACTCAGAAACATTAATTTCAGGATAATTTGGAGTATATTGATCATCAAAACATTATTCCATGTGGTTTCCATTCGCTTAGCACATGTAAAACTTAAAAAAACCCAGTATGGACCATTGACTCAAAGGACACTATTGGCAAACTTTCTCACACACCTACATTTTCAGAACCTGAAACTTTAACCCAAATGTGAGATAGCAGTGATTGATAAAGACCCTGTTTAAAACTAGCATCAATGCAGAAAAGATGTGAATGTTAAAGACAAACCAAAGTTGTTTCTATTGTTCATGCCACCACCATCCTAAAGCAATGCACATTGTGCTGTTCAAACCAGTTTTAAAGTAATGAATGTCATTCTATTCAAGAGAAAATATAAATCCTACCTTTTTAGCAAGAGCACATGCTTCTTCTGGACTATTCATAATTTCATAGAAAAATACAGAGAAGTTGAGGGCCAGTCCAAGCCGTATAGGGTGAGTTGATGCCATTTCTGCTTTAGCTAAATCGTAGGCCTTTTGATATGCTTGTTTAGACTTTTCTACAACTTCTGAAAATAAAAAGCAGAAAAAATTGTTGGTGAAAGATAATTTGGTACATGGCAAAACCAGCATGAACACAGTACGAATGGATCCCTTTTCTGCCTCCTTTAACAAATCTGTTTGATAAATGGCCTTAAATGAATGCATATAAAACATTTATCTTTATTATCAACCAATTAAACATAGTGGTCAACATAAAATATATTTCCCTTGGCCAGTTTATATGGAAAAAAAACAAACAAATTCTACAGAAAATCAATGGGCCCTAACAATCAAATAAGAAAAGAGACTTGAGAATTCAACTGCCCCCTACCCACACCTTTGTGAGCCTGTACCACTAAATAGTAACTGTCCTTCCACAAAACCCACAGGCCATGGTCTGGCAGCTCAATCAACCTCCTTATGGCATTATGTAATATCCATTACAACTGCACTTAGCTGCCCAGACAGTATAGTTGTTTATCTTCCTAATCAGCAGACAGTGAACTCATAAAACCATGTTACTATTGTATCTATTAGAACTATAAGAGACTTTTGCACTTGTTTATCTTCATAACCAGCTGATGAGAAGCAGACCTACAGCAATGTAACTGCATTGTATCCATTAGTGATAATGAATTGTATCCATTAGAACTATCATTTAAAACTGAAACCTGGAATTGTACAACCTCAACAAGCAAAGTTGGTGAAATGCTTACAATACAACAAATTTTACAGCCTAATTCAAAATGTCAAGTAGCAAGTGTTTGATATCAAATGTTCACATAATCAAATTAAGTTCCATTAATTTTATCAAATATTAGGTTTTGTTACTCTAAAGCTAAATAACTAGTGTGTGCTACTGTTGTGCTTGCTCATGTTTAACCCTTTCATCACTAAGTAACTTTGTAGGCATAGAGTCCTCAACCCTAAGTAACTTTGGAGTTGTAAAGCAAAATGACTTGTGGACTTTGAAACAACATAACTTTCTCAATGTTAAAGATATCTGGCTGGATTAGGTGTCAAAATCAAGGTTAAAAATCAGATTTTATGACTAATTAAAATATGCACATCTATTACAACTGTTAAAATGCAGGTGCAAACAGGTAACACAACAGGTAAAATACAAGTAATTATTTTATTACCTCTTAGAAAACTTAGAAAGTTCTCAAAACTTGTTCAATTGACCCTAGATGTATTAGTGAATAATCACAGTAGCAACAAGTCTTTCTTTTATGGTGTCCATAATATATAAGATTCTATAAAATGAACCAAAATGATCTCCAAGGTGAGATCTGTCCACACACCTATTATCATCTCTGCCACGTCGTTTGATCGCGCATTTACTTTTGTTAAACTGACAATTTTTCCAAAAAAACTTCATCTGAATAGAATATTTGAAAATATTCTGAAGCTTTTCTGGAGCCATATAACACTCGGGTGTGCCCAATTCTGTCAGAAAACTGAAACAAATCTCTGGTTTTCGCCCCCCCCACCTCACGTGGTGCGCACAATTCCTCTGGTTCAAAACCTTCAAAGTTTTCTTTATCGTAATCACTGTCACCCACAAGTGCATTCCATTGTCTCTCCAGACATCTCTCATTTTCATCCAAATTTACCAGGTCCAAATTATTCAAATCCTCTGATAACCTCCTCTGAAATTTGTTCAAACTTGCCATTTTGGATACAAATTTCAGCATTTGGAAAACACGTTAAAAGTTTGTACTTTGTTTGATATTTCTAGTTGTATGCAAGCTAAACTCACGAGATAATCCAAATATAACATCAACATTACAAGAAGGAAGTTATTAGAGGTATCCCTAAAGTTATTTAGTTGGGTACTATAACGTTAAGAAACAACACTGCCCTAGACTGAATGGTCCATAGTGTTTACGGACTTACTTCCCCTGGACGATTTTTCTGTCTGTAGTGATGAAAGGGTTAAGGACTTAATTATATGCAAGTGTTCCATCAATGAACACAGTGTCTGACAACGGCCAATCTTTCTGTTCTGGATCTTGAGGAACTCAAATTCACTAATTATCTAACATAATTTAATGTATTAAATTCCACATGCTACTGAATGACATTGCTGTAAAAGATAATTTCATTGATTAAATGTTGAATTATATATTGGAATAAATATAATCTCTCAATCACAGACTTTACCTTCAAATGAATTAAATCTTCCTGTTGTCTGCCATCAACTTCAAATATACAGTTAGTTTAAAATTTCAACATGGCAAACTAACAAAAACATTGAACATTTTGGTTGATTAACATGATTTAAAAAGGATATTCATTTCTATCTTACAGGTTTTATTTTTCTTCAGTAACTTTGGTCATTGCTAATTTAAAAATAGTATTGGATGGGAATGCACTTTCTCAATGAAAATGCATACCATGATCTTGCACCTAGGATACAACACTATGCAAAAATGCAAAGATTGGCAATAAGTTATATATATCTACCCCACACCACATAAACCAGTTACCAATTAAGAAGTATTATGGATCAAATAATTCATTAACACTATTCCCACAACATTACTTTTATTGATGTGAAGAATTGATACAAAATTATACTTGCCCAATATCATAATTTATTTTTATCTTTAACCCTTTCTTCATGGCGGACCGAAAAAGCAGTCAGGGGGAAGAAAATCTGTAAACACTATGGACCGACTTTTTGGTCTGGGGCAGAGTTCTTCTTTAACGTTATAGTACCAGACTAAATAATGTAGATGTTATAGTTGGATTATCTCGCGAGTTTAGCTTGTATACAACTAGAAATATCGAACAAAGTAGGAACTTTTAACAGGTTTTCCGAATGTTGAAATTTGTATCCAAAATAGCGGCGTTTAAGATATTTAAGAGAACAGTTATCGAAGGATTTTAATATTTTTGACCTGGTAAATTTGGATGGAAATGAGAGAAGACGTATGGAGAGACAATGGAATGCACTTGTGGGTGACAGTGATTACAATGAAGAAGACTTTGAAGGTTTTGAACCAGAGGAATTGTACGCTAAACGTGGTTTTGTTTGGACGAAGCCGGAAAACCAAAGAGATTTGTTTCAGTTTTCTGACAGAATATGGCACACCCCATTGTTAGATGGCTTCAGGAAAACTTCGAAATATTTTCAAATATTCTATTCAGATGAAGTTTTAGGAAAAATTGTCCGTTTAACGAACTTCAATTCGACAATCAAACATGGCAGAGGCAATATAGGCATGTGGACAGATCTCACCTTGGAGATCATTTTGGTTCATTTTATAGAATTTTATATATTATGGACACCATGAAAGAAAGACGTGTTGCTATTGTGCTTATTCACTAGTACATCTAGGGTCAATTGAACAAGTTTTGAGAATTTAAGTTTTCTAAGAGGTAATAAAATAATTGTATTTTACCTCTTGTGATACCTGTTTGTATCTGCATTTTAACAGTTGTAATATATATGCACATTTTATTGAATTAGTTATAAAATTTGATTTTTATTCTTGATTTTGACACCTAAACCAGCCAGTTATCTTTAACATTGACCAGTTATGCAAGTGTCTCCATCAATTGTACACACTAGTGACCAATCGGCCTCTGCAGTTTGGATCTGGGAACTCAAACACTAATTTCTAAAAATTTAATGTATTAAATTCCACTGCTATACTCTGGATGACTTGCAGTAAAAGAAAAAATTTCTTGGATTGGCATTGCTCGAAAAAGAAAATTCATGATTAAATTAGTTGAAATTTAAAATTTTGTAATGAACATATCAGTCTCTCAATCACATGCAACATTTACATCAAAATTAAATCTCCGAACTTCTCTAAATCACTTCAAAAACATTTTTAAAATTTCAACATGGAAATAACAGAAAAATTGCATTTGTTGTTATTACATGATCATAATCAAAAATCGAGAATATCATTCTACATTACAGATAAGTTTATTTTTCCGAGATATTTGTGGTCATGTAATTTAACAAAGTATATGAGGAATGCACTTTTATGAATTGAAATGCAGTTACCTATGATTCTTGCACCTAGGATACAAGCATATGCTTAACAAATCTATAGAGATATGCAATAAGTTTATATATTACACAAATAACGTTGTCAGCATATTTAATGAACTTGTGAGCTTTGGACAAATAATTCATAACACATGATTCACAAACACATTGACTGTTTGTGATGTGCAAACATTGATATCAATATTACTTTTGCCAATTCAAAAATTATTATTTTAACCCTTTCTCATATGGAGTACACACATAAAACATTCAAAGATAATATCTTTATACTATAGGGCCACCTTTTTGACAGTGAGGTCATCAAGTTTTCTTTAAAGTTTGTACCAGATAATAGAAGTATTAGTGCTATCTCTCTTTGCAATGTATACAAACAAAATAATATCAAAAGTATGAACCTTTAACAGTTACTCCAGGTGTTGTCAAACTAGTGACCAAATGCGCGTTTAGATATTTAAGGATGAAGTCGTTATAAGGACATTTTTAAACATTCACCTGAATAGAATATTTGAAAATAATCGAAGTGTGCCCAACTCTGTCAGAAAACTGAAACAAATCTCTGGTTTTCGGGCTTCGTCCAAAAAAAAAAACAAACCACGTGGAGCGTACAATTCCTCAGGTTCAAAACCTTCAAAATCATCTTCATTGTCATCACTGTCACCCACAAGTGCATTCCATTGTCTCTCCATACGTCTTCCCACAAGTGCAATTCCATTGTCTCTCCATACTCTTCCCTCATTGTCAAACAATTTATCAAGTCAAAATTAGTTAAAATCCTCCGAAAACTCTCCTCTATAAAAAAAAAAAATCCTCAAACGCCGCCATTTTGGATACAAATTTCAGCAGTCGGAAACACGTAAAAAGTGTCCTACATTGTTCGTTATTTCTAGTTGTATACAAGCTAAACTCACGAGATAATCCAAATATAACATCTACATTACCAGATGGAAGTTATTTGAGGTATTCCGAAAGATATTTAGTCGGGTACTATAACGTTAACAAAGAACACTGCCCCAGACCGAAAACTCGGTCCATAGTGTTGATGGACTACTTCCCCTGGACCGCATATGCGGTTTGCCGTGATGAAAGGGTTAACATTGACAAAGTTATGTTGTTTCAAAGTCCACAAGTCATTTTGCTTTACAACTCCAAAGTTACTTAGTGTTGAGGACTCAATGCCTATAAAGTTTTAGTGATGAAAGGGTTAAGTCATGAATAATCGTTAGTCATTTGCTATTTTATTCTTTAAACTGTGAATTCATTTGAGACTGCTTTTGCAGGCACATGCACTAATTCACAACACCCACTTGACTTCTACAAAAGAACACAATGTGACATGGTTTGTGATATGCCACCACACATTTGCAGACTGAATGCTAATTATTCACTTTTGTTTGCACATTCAGCACAAAGTAGTTATTTCAACACATTCCCCATGTATAAAGAAGTACATCCTTCATCATTTAATAACCACTTTTAAGCAAAGATTATCTGATCTACATTTATAGGCTAGACTCCCATTGTGTTGCACAGTGAAAGGTTTCATTCAACTTTTGGTTGTTATGTTTTGGTTCCAGTACAGGAAGTATTGGCATCTCTACTCTTGCAAGTCATACAAAGCAAAAAATAAACTGATCAAAAGTACTTAACCCTTTCATCACTAAGTAACTCCAAGGTGAGATCAGTCCACACACGTAAGTGGTAAGTGACCTCTGCCAGGTTTGATCAGTTTGTGGCATTGAAGTTCATTAAAGGGACAATTTTTCCAAACACTTCACCTGAATAGAATATTTGAAAATAATCCAAAGCTTTTCTGGAGCCATTTAACTCTCGGGTGTGCCAAACTCTGTCAAAAAACTGAAATAAATCTCTTTGGTTTTTGGGCTTCGTCCAAAAAAAAAAAAAACCAAGTGGATCGTACAATTCCTCTGGTTCAAACCTTCAAAGTCATTTTCATCGTCATCACTGTCACCCACAAGTGCATTCCATTGTCTCTCCATACATCTTCTCTCATTGTCAAACAAATTTATCAGGTCAGAATTATTTGAATCCTCCGAAAACTCTCCTCTAAAAATCCTTCAAACGCCGCCATTTTGGATACAAATTTCAGCATTCGGAAAACACGTTAATTAAAAGTTCCTACTTTGTTCGTTATTTCTAGTTGTATACAAGCTAAACTCACGAGATAATCCAAATATAACATCTACATTACCAGATGGAAGTTATTAGAGGTACCCCGACAGAGTAAATTCCCCTAACCGGAGTAAATTCCCCTGACCGCATATGCGTCTGCGGTGATAAAAGGGTTAATTACTTAATATGTGGGGAAACAAGTTTGGACTTGGCATTAAATGGAAACATAATATGATTACAGGATAAGTAAAAGTAGCACAGATTTGTCAAGGAGACATATTTCAAACTATGTAACCTGTTTAAATTTGTTAGTGTTTTATAAAAGGGGATTTGGTGTTGACAATGTTGTTGACAGTTTTTCATTTTTTACTCACAAAAATGACTATCTGTAGCCACAGGAACTGTTTTGCACTAAGTATAATAAGATTTTGTTGTTATTGATCACTACTTCCACAACAAGACATGTTCTAAAAGAGATAATAGCAATTTCTGTTTTGAAGATAAAATTGCAACGGGTTTCTAAGTCCAAGTGGAGACCAGAAACTGATAATATATTTTTAAAGCATTGATGCAATACAAAACAAATGGTGTGGTGGCCAAGAAGAGATATGAATAAGATCAAATTTAGCATCCTGGGAAATCCTGCAAGTTGGAATTAAAATTGCTGGCAATAAACAGGTCATCTGTTAAAAGCATTTTTGTTATCTTGTCATGGATAATAATATATATAAACAAATGCTAACTCTGTCAGTCTGTAATCTGCATGCTGGAAATGCAATAGTTCCACCTATCACTGGCATACTTTAAAGACAAGATGCTCAGCAGGTTGATATGTGTATCATCAATGTATTGTATCATAAGCTATGCATTTTAATCATATCAATATGCAGTTAATTTCAATTCATACAGTCTACTACAGTTCCTATTGATAACTCACACCACAGGGATAGAAAAAGTAAAAGGCAAAAGTTCATTGGCACAAAATCTAACCAATCAATCTTATAAGTGCATAGCTTATCATGTGCATAAAGTAGGGACAACACTGTTGTAATCAATACTTAAGATAAAGATAATGAAAGGATGTAGGTTTTTTTTTACCTATCAGGAACAGCCTTTGATAATGGTTGTCAACACCACAACTGTAGTGTAATCCTATTTCACTGTCAGCTAAAAACCTGATTAGACACATAACATCTTCGGTTCAGTGCTTGCTCATAGTGTTTACATGCACTGCATAAAATGTTTCTATTTGGTGGCTTGATGTGAGTGAAAGCATTTAATTTTGGTACAGCTCTTGTAATTAGGAAGTGGCAAAATCTAAACTAAGCTTGTCTATCAGAAATCAAAAGTGGTTATTTATTTTCAAATGCAAGTAAAAGATTGCATTTAAAATCTCAAAAATAAAAAGACAAGGAACTGGTCGTCTTTTTTTTTCCCTCTTAGAGAAATCAGTGCATGACTGCTATGGCTCTCACATATGTTCTCACTTTCAAGAATAAAAGGGGCAAATGACCAATTTTTAATAAGTGCTGATCCTTAAAGCACATTGTATGAGGTAAATATCATTTTGTATAAATTCTTCAAATCTTGTATTGTGATGGAAGAATGATCAATACAAATATATATAAACTTTCATTAGCTGAAGTTGGTCAACTTTTTGAAAAATGTCAACTTTGCCTTCCTCTATCAAGAATTGAAGATAACTTCATGATATTTTAGATGTACACTTTACACACTGTAGTTGATGGATTTGGAAAAGCTTCCTTGACAATGGCCAGTAATGGTGTGTTTAGCACCAGAGGAAATAAAGTTCATGTAGGCATTGATATCGATTGCACCAACACAAAACAAACTTTTTCAATTTACAGGCAAGTGTTTTAATAAATGGTCAAATAGTACCCCCCCCATTAAAATTTGTAATGAAAATATACCAACTCATCTTCAAACATTAAATATCTATAAGTAAACAACAGTTTAAAAATTGAAACAGTAAAAGCATTTTGAAATTTTTAATGTTGAAACTTTGCTCTTTACAAAATCTGCCAGAAACAGCAAGTGCAATTGTCAATGGATAACAATGGCAGACACTGCAAGTACCTCCTTATGAAACTTTTGATAATTCGCTGTACACATAAATTATGACAATTATATGAACCATATTAAAAAAGTCTAAATATTGTGATTGAAGATTTAGACTAGTTTAGTTTTAGATCAGAAACATAGAACACAGCTCTCCCCCCATTGCAATGCCCTTTGTTACAAGTAATTCCAGATGTAATGCATTACTATAGCACATATAACCAAAATCATGCTAATGTATAGCAATATGGGCTGAAAAACAAAATAGCTGAAACATGATCTTTTTGCTAACATCTGCTTTACTACCATTCCTATATTGCACAATTCACTACAGATCAACATTCCATAAATAATTTTCCTTGCCTGCTGCTATGGATCCTGACAAACATGTTATAACAAAAGAAAGCTTTATGAAGCTGTTCAACTCCAAAAGTGCTGTATGGTCAAGGCCATTTTTAAAAGAAAAGCGAAACAAATACTGTGTAACCAATGCATATTATGAAAACACAAATATTAAAAGCACAAGTATGCAACAAATTTCTAAAAATAAATCCACTCAAATGTATGGCAACATATTTGCAAGTTGCTATTAGTCCCATACCATGACACAAATGTCAAAATTTCAAAATGGGGTGGGTTGGATCAGAGGTAACTCTGGACTACTTTGCTATATACAGATATGGTTGTAAAGAACATTTGGGCTCTTTAATATATTTACTGGAATGTGTCAGTTCCTTGTCAGCATGTAGCTATAATCATGTCTTATCAGCAGCAATAAAATCAAAAGTCAAAAAGTTTTGATGCTGATGAATGGTCAGTCCATTACGTAAGGCTTATATGCCCATGGTCTACACTATTTTCAACAAATGACTTAAAACTTATTACAAATGAAGTATTGTATTAGTTCTAATATACAGAGTACAGATTTGTTACTATAATACAAAAAATGCAGTTATTCTGACAGATGCCCCAGGGACAGTTTTTTTTTTTGGGGTGGATTGGGGTGAGGATCGGAGAGAGAAGAAAGGTTTTGAATAGCACACATCATTGTGTAAATGAAAAGTTTCTAAATTACATTGTTTTGATTTTTCTAGAACAATGGATTACTCAAAACAAGACCACCTCAGTATGGTAGTCAATCCAACTCCCCTTTCTGCTGGACAAGTTTTCAGAAAAGTGTAACAAAATATAACCTACTGCTATTGTTAGTATGGAACACATGCATGCATTTAAAAGTCCAAAAGTGTCAATCAATGTACCAATTCAATTCAAACAAAAAGCAGTGGCAATGACAGCCATCTTTCCCATCATGCAAGATATTCAAATCCAAACATTATATCCACTAAACTAACTGTTGCCCTTCAAGCTTTTCTCCCCAAAAATCTCAACATTCCATTTTGTTTTTCTGAACTATTAAAATTTTCACAAGATATATAGTCTCTTTCATCCTGACAGCTTCCTTGCTGGATGCCATTATATCCCAAATAAAAGCAATTGTCTGATCATACATAAAATTTGCATCACAAACTGTGTGCCATTTATTAAGCACCTAAGGTACTTTGGTAAAGTTCGTCTGGTTTCCTGATCAATTCCACTGAATATAATATAAAACCTGGATCTGAATTGAACACAGACAAGCCAGTATCAGGATTTTACTGCAAAGAACCATACTTCCTCAATTGGTTCTTTTATTCTGCAAGTCCATATTTTAAAGTAAATTTCCGTAAGATCTATGGCAAAATCATAAGGGTTGGCATGACTATTACTTGTGTACTGTTTTAATTATTTAGCCATAAAGTAATGGATATATGAACAGGGCTTCAATAAGTTGTCATTCCATCTTTTGGACAAAAAAAAAGATAAAGGATGTTATTAGGGCAGCTTCCATTAGAATAACTATAACAGGTATAAATGGTCAACAGTTAATTAAGTGGCATCAGAAGAAAATTTGTAAACTTTTCAAAACTTCATTAGCAGATTCAAATTTAATTTTAATGAACTCCCTCAACATGGTCTGAAGACTCATTCTCATATACTTATTGTTGTTGTTTAGCTAGTATTCAAGTGGAATTTACTAGTGAAGTTAAAATAAATCTTGTTTATGCAGCAGGTGATCTGTTTTGTATTCTTTTAAACTGCATTATCAGAATCTAGGTAAAATTAGTCAAGATTGAAATATAACATGCAACTTTGCCATTTTTATTAAAATCACATGGGCAGAATACATCTCCCCATTCAAACATGACTCAATTTCAAGCATACATATTTATTTGATAATGTAAAAAATAACATTACATATACCTTCTCTACCAGGGGCTGGTTGTACTTCAGCAAGGTAACGGTAGTAGTCTCCCTTCATTTTCAAATAGAACACTTTACTCTCCTTATTTGAGGATTCCTTATTAATCAAGTGTTTTTCGAGTAATTCCTGCAAGAAAAAAAGTTGAATATTAGGTAATAATTTTTTTCAACCATAACAAGATGATAACAAAGCAGAGACATAGCAGTTTCATTATTTTTTAATTGTAAAGTCTCAACATAGTCATGGTAATCTTTATCAATCTAAAAGGAAGCATGTTTATGTATGTATTTATGTAAGCATGTATCAGACCTTCCAACTTTAATCAGCCTTCAATAAGGTATCCAATTTTTTTCCCTCCAAAATTTAGACAGTTTTCAATAAGGTTTAACAAAATATCATGCAGTGCTACTGTCAAGCTGGAAAACATTTATTTAGAAGTCAAGAGTGTGATTCATGACATATACAGCCATGGTAAACATGTTTGTTTAACTCATTAACCCCTGAGCCAAATAGCTAGGCAGTCCCCTACAGCATACTTGCTGAGATAACCAAGACCAGTGTGAAGTCTTACCAGTGCCTGTATCCAAAGACTAACTCACAGCAATTGGCTTGCATATTTTTCCAGAGGATTTACTTGCAGTAAATTTATTACTTTCTTTATATTTGTTTAATTAGGCTGAAATTTGGCACAATATCCATGTTCACATGTGTTGTCATCCATCATTTTATTGATCAATTTTCAAGCCAACAATTTATTTTCCTATCACGGTTTTTAAGTAAAATTTTACTCTGCATGCGTGCTTTAACCATTTCCTGTGTTGGTTAAGAAGTACACAAGTGTCTTTGATGCATAACGGTGTTTCTAGAGATGCTACACACAGACATAAAGTATGACCATAGTCAGATTCCGGATAAAATGGGTTAACATACACATGGTTATTACAAAATGTTTTACTTCAGTGGCTTGGTCCAAATTAAAATTTTCAACTAAGCATCACTTATAAAATCGCACACTTTATATCATACATAAGTAGAAAGTATCAAAATCCAAGCCATGATGGTCCCTAATTGGGCTATCAGCAGGTAAGTGATAGCGGGTATCTGACAACAGT
Organism: Potamilus streckersoni; assembly: GCA_016746295.1. Lineage (NCBI taxonomy): Eukaryota > Metazoa > Mollusca > Bivalvia > Unionida > Unionidae > Potamilus > Potamilus streckersoni. The sequence goes on from JAEAOA010002123.1 coordinate 340,817, forward strand.
GAAAAACCCAGGAAATTAATGATGAGTATGATGAGTATCCCTTCACAAAATTAATTTGTAGACACTATCAAAATATCATACATCAACAGTATGCTGGTCTGACTCATCATTAGTGAAATCAGGGAACCAGACTAACTTAACAGTAGCACCTCACACACTTTATACTGCCCCTACTTGTTCATGCGCAGCATCTGCTTGATGAAACTGTTTATTATAGCATTTTAAAAAAAGGTGAGATGCCTGTTTATAGAGGAAAGGGAACATAAACCGTTTGTTTTGTGACTTTACAACAATCAAGGTTTGTTAAAGTTCAATAGTGGGATAACTAAGGTTGTACGTCCTACATGTTTAACAAGTACCCGTTTACCAGTTAAACATTGCAACGGGTACCAGAGTGAAGTTTCCCCATGGTTTTTGAAAGCCCAAGTACCAAAGCAAACAATCATGCAAATATTACTTTGTTAACTAAAAGTTTGGGTTATGATCCACTAAGAATATATGGGGTGCTTGCTTGACTCTGCATTACTTTGCACACAAGCAATTAGTCACAAACAGAATCTTGGAACTTCCAACCCATTTGAGACCATCTCAGTAAGACAATTGATTTTATTTCCATAAGTCTTGCCAGTTTTCAGTAATGTGTAACAAAATATCATAAATGCCTATTGCAAATTTTTTAAAAAATTATTCAAAACCTGCAGTGACATAAAACATTAAATGTTTGTTAAGTACAAGTAAACCTCATTTACCACTAGTATAGCCGCACCAACTCAAATTACAAACCCTATGCAGCGCACTAGTTTGTTGCTAATTCTCAACTCGCAACAAGTCATATTTTCTCTCCATTTCACATGAAAATCATATCTCAAACTGATATGTGATGTGCAATAAACATAATTGTTCCCTTCCAGCTTTTTTTCACAAGAATTTGAATATTTCTTTTTATTCTTCTGTGCTGATTATTAATACTTTTAAAACTTAGAGGTTTAATTTCCATTTCATCTCACTCTTACACTGCATGCTGCTAGACATTTTCAAAAATTCTATAATCAACAGTTTGATTATACAGATGCTTAACAAGACAAAATATGTGTATTTTAACCATCTGTGGTATTATTGTAAAGTTAGTATGGTTCTCCAATTCCACTAATTCTAATATGAAACTCAGATCTATATTGAATACAGATGAACCAATTATCAAGATTTTTTGGCAATTATTTTTGCTTTTATTATTGTAGGTTGGTATTTGAAGGGTAATTTTCTTAAAACTTATGGGAAAATCTTAAGTGTGGGCAGGTCTGGCATCTGAATCAAATTGTTTCTTTCATTGCTTCAGACAGTTTCAATAGTAACTACACATGATGAGATTGGTTTTCTAGGCTCCCTCACTTTTTATGCTTCTACATCAATCCAATACTATGTCTTGGCAATGTAACCATGGGAACTCCCTTGTTAATTTTAACTTTCCTAGTTTAACCCTTTAACTACTAAAGCTATTCTGCAGTTTCGATACTGCTGAGTGATAGATACTGCTGAGTGATAGCGTATCAGTTACTGAGACTACTTGTACTGTTTGCTAGGCTGAATACTAGAGCATTGTCATGGCTGACTAGGGAAACTGACAATAAAAACATGGTTACGTTTATATTCATTATTTCATTAGTTTTTGCTGGGTTTCAGTGAAATAAAAAGCAGCTTACTTTTTATAGTGTCTGTTATTCATATATTTCCATTTTATTTACTCCTACAACAATCAGACAAGAAATCCCAGTCACGTAAACTGATTTGAATTGCACAAAATAAATCGTCATTTGAATCAAAATCACATACATCTAGTGTTGAAACGGGACTAACATCATTATCTGATCCATTTACTAAGAATGATCCATTAAACTCTTGAATATTGCTTGCACTGATCCCTTTAAAGTCACAAATATCTGACTAGGAATCCATTTTTGTTTATCTCAACTACACGTTTTTTGTACATTGCCGGAAAAGAAATTTCCGCGTGTAAATTTTAACTTCTCAGCTTTCCAACTGGTATCAAAATGTTCAGTAACCAGTCTACTTATTGGTTATGATAATGAAAAATAAGTAAATATCTGTACTTTCAACCAATCAACGTTTAGTTAACATAGCAGTTACCTCTGGTCTACATATATGAAACACTGGGGTTTTGAGTACAGCAGAACTACACGATCATAATCGACACTGGTTTTAAACAAGGCTTATGGACACTGCATATATGTGTCAGTGAGGTTCAGGAGCTATTTACAGGCAACGCTCAGATGCGGTAGTCGTAAAGGGTTAACAGAAGAAGACATAACTATCACAGTCTTGGAACAATAACCAGGAGTCAAGCTAGGCTTAAATTTTAGGGAGAAGTGACTTCATCTTTTAACCCTTTCATCATGGCAGAACGCATATGCGGTCCAGGGGGAAGTAATTCCGTCAACACTATGGACCGAGTTTTCGGTCTAGGGCGGTGTTCTTTTTTAACGATATAGTACCCAACTACATATCTTTTGGGGTACCTCTAATAATTTCCATCTGGTAATGTAGATGTTATAGTTGGATTATCTCATGAGTTTAGCTTGTATACAACTAGAAATAACGAACAAAGTAGGAACTTTTAACGTGTTTTCCGAATGCTGAAATTTGTATCCAAAATGGCGGCATTTGAAGGATTTTTAGAGGATAGTTTTCGGAGGATTTAAATAATTTTGACCTGATTTGTTTGACAATGAGAGAAGACGTATGGAGAGACAATGGAATGCACTCATGGGTGACAGTGATGATGATCAAGATGATGGAAGGTTTTGAACCAGAGGAATTGTGCGCTCCACGTGTTTTTTTTTTTTTTGGATGAAGCCCGAAAACCAGAGATTTGTTTCAGTTTTCTGACAGAGTTGGGCACACCCGAGAGTTATATGGCTCCAGGGAAGCTTCAGATTATTTTCAAATATTCTATTCAGATGAAGTTTTTGGAAAAATTGTCTGTTTAACGAACTTCAATGCGACAATCAAACATGGCAGAGGCGATATAGGTCACTTAGGTGTGTGGACAGATCTCACCTTGGAGATCATTTTGGTTCATTTTATAGAATTTTATATATTATGGACACCATGAATGAAAGACTTGTGTTGCTACTTTGATTATTCACTAGTACATCTAAGGTCAATTGAACAAGTTTTGAGAACATTCTAAGTTTTCTAAGAGGTAATAAAATAATTACTTGTATTTTACCTGTTGTGTTACCTGTTTGAACAGTTGTAATAGATATGCACATTTTATTGAATTAGTCATAAAATTTGATTTTTAACCTTGATTTTGACACCTAATCCAGCCAGATATCTTTAACATTGGCAAAGTTATGTTGTTTCAAAGTCCACAAGTCATTTTGCTTTACAACTATAAAGTTACTTAGTTTTGAGGACTCTATGCCTACAAAGTTACTTAGTGATGAAAGGGTTAATCAGAACAGGGAGAATTGGGAGCTAAACAGGGTGTTGTGAGATGAAACAATAAACACTAAACATGATATATATATATATATATATATATATATATATATATATATATATATAGGTGGTGGAGAGAGAGAGCTGTATTATCTTATTTTAATGATGTGCTATATTTCTTGGTATGATTTAAGTTTTAAGCAATGCCTTATTTTCAAGATGAAAAATGTTTTTTTGTATCAACATATTTTTTACATGTATAAAAAATTCATATCCATACCCATTCTATTTATACATTTTACCATTTCAAAACTGATTTTAATACAGAAAATACACTCTTCACATATTTTAAGAAGCAAATTACTATTTGCATATTGATGTTTAAATTTTGAAACAGAATTTTGTTATCTTCATCATAGTACAGTAGGCACAGGGGTTCTTATTGTTTTTGACACTTACCTCATACATGTACTATACAATATAGACGTACATGTATCCCTAAAGTGTCAGCAACTGTCAGCAAGGATATGAGCCCCTGTGACAGTATGCTCAACTTCATGAAATTAAGCAGTGATATCTTGTTTTTGGAAAGGGGTTAATGGTCAGTTAGCTATTAAAACTTGAATGTGAATGTGCAAGAATTTCTGTCAACATAAGCTGATTGGTATCAACACCACATAAATACATTTGGCATTGGGTTACAACATTGCCAGAACTTGACAGCTACAGCTGTAGCCAGGTTTCATCTCAAAGTCATTTTACGTCTGAAAAATCAGAGGGCGAACTTTTCCCTTTCCTAACAGAAGAAAAGGAAGTTTACGCTTCTCAGGCCACTTTTTTGCCCACTTCGCCTGGTAAAGTGACCCCTGATAACTATATCCCATCATTTCTTGTTTTCTTTCTGACATTACCCATAGTTGAGACCAACTGTACATACACAATTTGGAATGAAGATTTCAGCCGCCTTTCAGTTCAAGTGACAGGCCACACAAAAGTAATTATTTTTTTTTGCCTAACCTTTCTATGCAGATCATTAAAATCTCTCTTCTTTTGAATCATGGCAACAAGTCCTTTATGACATCAATTGTTTTGGTACTAATCCCCATCAGAACAGAACACCTGTGTATATGTTGATTATCGGAACTGAAATTTAAACTGCCAATGCATATATGGAAGGCAGCTTCATCCAAAGGTAAGAGTAATGTGTGGAGACGGTTTAGTGATGACTGTATCACTAGAAACTTCACTTCATTCATAACTTGTGGTGATGCTGTATTACATGCCAAATTTCTACATTAAAAATTGTCAATAACAAATACATTATAAAACAAAATTTTAGTTTCTTTTCATTCCCAAACTTTGTTGCACAAAAGGAGACTACAGTAATACATTTAAAAACAACAAAAACAAAAAAAGTGGAACAAAGTATTCTTACACCATCTTGTAAATGTTTTCATGTTTTTAATGAAATGAGTTTCTTTATCAAATTTGTCATATTTACTTGGGTCAGTCTGTTTTCAAGCAACAAATGTGATGTAGTTTAGTCTTTGAATCTCAAGAAGTTGCAACTTTTGAACCTCTCTTTCAACAGATGCATACAAGATTTCCTTCTATTTATTTTTTCTGTTTGTTTTATAAATATTAAAACTATACATTTCAAATATTGGCCTGTTTTACTGAAATAGATTATTCTAGAAATCAGAAATGGACAACAAGCAGTCTGCCTGCTTGTATACATTAAGAGCATTTGCCAATAATCTTACAGCATTTGGGACCCTCGGCAACAATCTGCTTAGAAATTATAAAATAACAAATGAAATGACAATTTTGTCCATTTATATATTGTTTATGCATTTTATTTTAATTGGATACAAGTACAAACGGGAAGGTATGCAAATCCAGTAAATTCACCAGCCAAACAGTGCAACTTGTTTAAAAAACAATTCTAGCACTGGCAAATTCAATGCAAGTTACTTTCTGACACCAAATATAATCGGTTTAAAACCTGCACCACTCGAGTAATCCAAGTTACTTCCTGCCGTTTTCACCTTTACAAGTACCGACGCAACCGATCACTACAGTATTACTCAGACAAGCCACGCCCATTTTTGTCTACGGAATCGAAACCGGATGTTCATAACTCGCACTCGGAATTTTCCCTCTCCCCAGCATGTCGTGTTCATTCATTCATTCGCACGTTTCTCCAAGTCTATGAAACCTATGCCCATACACTAATTTTTGTTCAATAATAAAAGCTGCACATGAAATACTCAAAGTACACAATACTGAACAAACTCTTTCTGAAAATGTACAATCGCTATCGATTGCAACATGCGGCACAATGCTCTATGGGCTGTACTTACCAAAACGTCTTTGCAGATTTCTTCCAGTTCTTTCTCAATTTTTTCCTTGTACTCTCTGGCCATAGCCTGCTTCTTGTCTGAGCTTTCTGTCTTTTGCTCAATGCTTGAAATAACTCTCCAAGACGATCGGCGAGCACCCACCACATTTTTATATGCTACTGAAAGTAAATTTCGTTCCTCGTTTGTAAGGTCGGCTCCAGTCTCCACAAGTTCCTTCATTGCCTTGGCCATATCGTCATATCTTTCAGCTTGCTCCCCTAGTTTGGCCTGTTGCACTAAGTATAACTGTTCGGGGCTTCGATGAACGCCGGCGTTCTCATTAGACATCTTGGTCTTGGTCTAGGACGGCTGTTTAACAAATTACTATAGTGGGAAATATTCTAGGGTCTGTGCTAATCTTTACAAGATGGCGGCCACGAGCTAATGTAATGACATCACATATCCTTGCGCGAACTACCTCGTTCCAAAAATAGTTATGGTACGAAAGGGAGTAAATTTCCGGTAATTTATTTTAAATTTTTGAAGTAATACACCATTCAGGTTTAAATGAAGGTATATGTAAGGACACAGATAAAATCAGATGGAACTACTTTATTAAAATTTTGATAATGATTAGCATTTGACAGCTTTGGATTCCGATGCTGCTGAATTTGGGGGTTAACTTTTCAAGGACAGGGTAAACCTTACGTCCACATTACCATGGTGACGAGTTTTTTAAATAGAGATTCTGAGTTGAAATTTCCGCATAAGAAACAAACTACAAAGAAAATTATACAATATATTGCAAATCTTGTAAATATTATGAAATCTTCATGTAATAAATTTAATTTTGATTCAAGATTTCCCAGCATACAATTTTCAAAACATTCACACTTCCGCTAAACGTGATACGTGAATTCGGTATATTGCCATAAAGAGAAACATGCCAAAATCAAAGCGAAATAAGAAAAGTTGGTAAAAACTGATGCATCTGCTAGAATGAATTTTTAAGTTTTGTTTTCTTTATATCATTAAGTGAAAGAAGAACAGTTTTAGAAATCAAGATAGATCGTGCATCTAAGTTAGTGGCGGATGTCGTTCGTCACAACGAATTTCCTTGTCACATTTATTTTGGCCATGTGCTGTTAAAAAAGTACAGCAGAAATTTTACATTTATACATTATTGAATTTTAACTGTTAATAGTACATATATTTCTTTAGGGTATTTTCTAAATGTAACAAAGTCCAATAAACTGCCCCATGGACAATGCATTTTAAGTTTCTAAAACTTAACAAAAATTTTACACAAAATCCACACTCGTAATTATTTTTGAAATAAATTCAACAAATGTCCAATAGAGTATATGCTAAATATAAAAAAGTCTTCACAATATAGTTTTCAACGTGGTCAATTCAAAAAGTAGGAAGTCTAGGGTCGGTGGGATTTTTTTCCACATTCTTGAAAAGAATTTGCAATTTTTTAAATGGAGGAGAGATTTGTAATCAAAACTGACAGACATAAAGAAGACTTTCAGACTTGTTCTCCTTTTAAGATTTAAGGTTTTTACGGTTTATTTAATAACCACTTTTACACAAGACTTTATATCTTTACTTCGATCAAATTTGTTGTAGGGTTTAACACCATTTTTCAGCAGAAGATAGGCTATACATGGCGGCCAGCATTAATGGTGGAAGAAGAACCCTGGAAAACCCAGGGAAGAACCACCGACGCACGAGAAGCTACTGGCAAGCTTTTTCACCCACATTAGCCAGTCAGGACTTTCAAGACTTGAACTCCCACAGACAGTGGTGAGATGGCAGTGATCCATAACTGTCAGCGCTTTAGAACAATCCGCCACTCGGGGCCCTTGATCAAATTTGTGGCACGTGTTTCCTGTGTCATATTCTAAAATATGCAATATTCAGCACTGAGTAGTTGTTATTATTCCAAATCATGCTAAACAAAGGTGACCAAGATAAGTATGAAATTATGATTATTGTGTGAAAATTATGATCATTGTGTGGAAATTATGATCATTGTGTGAAAATTATGACTATTGTCTGGAAATTATGAGCATTGTTTGCAAATTATGATCATTGTGTGGTAATTATGATCATTGTGTGCAAATTATGATCAATGCATGGAAATTATGATCATTGTGTTGTGTCAAACATCTCCACTGGACCATTGACACTCATTTTAAAGATGAGACCTTCAGATTGATGGTTTTTTTTTTTTTTTTTATGTAACTGTTCATAAGATTGTGCCATGATAAATATTGATTTGTAATATATATATATTTTTGACCCTTAACATAAAGGAAAGGGAAGAAAGTTGGAAGAGATGTTATCTAGTGCTTATAACTGGTTTCTGATAAATTTATTAAGTATGTATTTAGTTATTGCCATGAATCCATGGTTATTAATATAAGTTTATCTTCTGATTTATATTTTGCAAAGAAAGTAAAAGTATGTATGTTGTAATGTTTGATGGTTGGGAATCAGTAGAGTGACCATTCATTGAAACATGCCATGGTGCATGTTGCTGGAACAAAATACCAGAGTAAATTTCAGCTCTGACATGTGTTAGAGTTTTGAAAAAGTACAATGGTAGATGATGCTGAGACAAAATACCATTGACTTGAACCCCTAACATTGGTAATATTATTCAGTTTTGCTTAATCCTGTCAGCATGTGTAACCTTTCTACATTTCTAGCCCGAACTTTGGTATTCAAAAATTTATCATTTGTCCGGCCTTTATAAAATTTAAGTTACTCCAGCGTGTGTCTTCTTTTAATAGCTCTTTTAATTGTTAAATATCAAAAGGTATCATTGCTATTATAGTTTTCAGGTTTTTTTGATGTGATCTGAATCAGCTCTGTATTCTGTAGTCACATCCTATTTGTCTAACTTTTTTGTAGTTTCCCTCACCCAGACTCGGAAGAAAGGATTGGAACTTAAACAGAAGGTCATAGAGGAGGTAATGAAATGAATTTATTTTTGTCTATTAGCTAAAAACCATAGTATTTATTTGGAGCCAGTCTTGCAGCATGTATTAGATAAAGGTCACTGGCCACCTATATTGTACAAATGTGTGATACTATTATAGTCATAAACAAAACACATTTATTTTGTATGCAGATAAATGTTTAATTAGACTTAAAAATCTGCTTTTTTAAATGAAAATATTATTTGGCAATCTCTGTAAACAAACAGTAGTTTGTGCATGCCAAAAGCAGATATAATTTACATTTATCCCTTCTATTCAGCGCAGCCATACAAGTGCTTCATTTCATGCAAATGTATAGGAGATAAATCTTATGATTGTGATTTTTGTACAGCAAATATCTCACATTGTGTTGCATATGGATGTAACCAAAAGAGTGATGATGGGGGAAAATATGTTGTTTCTTTTTCCAAAAGACCCTGTTTACCAGTTAAAAAGAGTGAATTCAATCTTTGGGATCAAATAGGGTGAGGGATGGGAAGTTGTATCATTTATGCCAGATTATAGTCAATTTGGTCTAACGACAATTTGGTCCAACTTTACAATAGGTTGAATAAGTTCTTTTTTTCAAACAAGTAGATACTATGTAAAATAGGTTTTAGGAGATACTATGTAAGATAGGTTTTAGGGAAAAAAACCCTAAATTTAAGCAAACTATCATGTTATTCTTTTAGTGAAAATAATCATACTTCGTAACATACATATATATGAGACAAAACAGAAACTGACCTATCTTATTCACATTCTTTCATGTTAAGATAAATATATGCATATACACAATGACATTCTCAATTTAAGTCTTCCAGTCAAATTATCAATTTTGATTTATAAAACAATGCTTGACAAAAAATATTCCACTTAATATGTATACATTTTTCTAATGGTAGTGTACATGAGATATAACAAATGTATTTAATTTTAGGCTTCAGGTTCTAAAACTGCTACATATAATACACACACAGCTACACGAGAGAGAGAGAGAGAGAGAATGTTGAGTATCTTGTCCATGTTTAGTTGGTGCAGTATGAAGGTATGAAGCCTCTACCAGTTAATATTATTGTTTTTTTATATTAGTTTTCAAGTTGTTTTAGTGTGTGCATGCATAAATTAAAAGCTTGTCATTTCTAGTCAATATTCTCAATCATATTTGATCCATTTTTCCATAAGAAAGGAAATAATTTTGTGCTTTATTGGTACCCCCCCACAACAAAATTGATAAACATACACTTATTTGAAAATAAAATGAAAGAAACTAGCCTTACATTATAATGATTTATCCATCTATTCCTTCTTTTGCAAAATTTAATAAAGGAAAAAAATATATCCACGAACTCTGTATATGCAGCCAATGCCAGCTTACTGTTGTGCATATTGCTTAGCAAAATTGCAAAAGAGACAAAAATATTACCTGATTGTTTGAAGGCGCCTGCCATTAACACATGATAAGTTGCAAGATACACAATGACCAAGATTGTACTGTATCCAGGTTAACTATATGACGGTATCTCGCAAATTAAAATCATTATTATAAAATACATTCAGTGTGAGTGCAAATGATAATCTTTTCACTGGCATAGGTTACAAAAGTATTATTAAAGCAAGTTTTGATTGTGTATACTATTTGTTCTGCAAACATCAGTTATGATTATATAGAAGCCAGGTTGATGAATAAACACTTCTGGCAGCGAGCAATAAACTCCAAGCTTAAACTTACTGACAGAATATTAAATACAAACTAGAAACTGATTTTGGTATCTTTTAAGTGTGCTGATTTTTTTCTTATGAAGTCAGCTGACATTAAGATGCCAAGTTTGTTTTTTTTTATTCTTTTAAGTGTGCCAATTTTTTTTTTTTTAAATAAAGTTGGCAGATGTAGGGAAGCCTTTTTACCTGTATTAACTTTAATTTTCAAAATAAATTGAAACTATTGAACAGTTTTGAAAACAACACAATCTAGTGCATCATGCACACATATTGATATAAGGCTAAACAGTGAATTAGTTTTCAGTAGCATCATTTAAATATTCCCCTATCAATAATTTATTTTTTACTTTTCGAAAATAGGAATTATGTACTTCGTCTTGTGGGGATAAATGTACGTCATTTCTGGTTGGCGTCCTCTATAGGTGGAAAAATTGTAGATAAGGGGAACTATCTACAGTTGTATACTTCTATTTTGAGTAATTAAATTATTTCTTCTTCTTTACCCTTGATATTTTTTTGTTCTCATGAAAGTATAACTACCTTTAATCATTTAATGCAAATCTGATGTAAAAATAAAATGTTGAAGTATGACCGGGGACCTTTAACTGGCATTAAAACCGTAAAATTATGATAAAGAGCCAGCACTGGACAAAAATGATGCATTTAATATAAATTCTTTTATCGTCTTAAGATTTGTAGAAGTTAAACTGGATAAGTATCCTTCGTGAACTGAAGTGGTTCCGGGTTTGTAAAGAATTCCATATTATAGGAGGCTAGAAATAATGAGCTCTGATTATCCCTTTGCCTCATATAAGTGCCTTTTGGCAGTCTACCATAGTTGCAAACAGGTGTCTTTTAACACTTTACCTGATTCCTATGGCAACTCTGTAAACAGCAACTATTTTGAGCGGATTTTCGTAGCGCCACCTTCGGGGAAAACCCCAATTAGATACTATATTCATTGGTGAGAATGACTATTATGTCAGATCACGTGGTCACTGTTTATGCTCTGGTCGAAAACTGCTATTTAAAGTACGAAGGTCGTAACTGTCTTGTATTCTTGATTCGACAAAATGGCGGTCGCTGATATCGTTCAGTACTTGCTTGAGTAGAAGCACAACTACGAAAGGTTCAGTAACTTAGGTAAAAGGCCTGAGACTGATGTAGAAAACCATTAGTTTTTATAAATTATCAAATAAAAACTGATTTAGTGATATAGACACAAAGAACTTGCACATTTTGAGTATGAAAAATTGCCACTACGGTTGATTATGCTGCTTCACTGACTTGATATAAAATGGTTAAAATTTCCATTAAATGTAACATACACTTTACTGCTTAACAGGCCTATGTGTAGTGCACTGCACTGGGTAACTTTGCTACATGCGTATTGAAGGGCTCAAAAGCCATACACTCTATGAGGGAAAGGGTTATAGGAAATAGTAACCAGGTACAGGTGAGTGGTTAGGGCTCAAAAGCCATACACTCTATGAAAAATAGTAACCAGGTATAGGAAATAGTAACCAGGTACAGGTGAGTATACATATAACTATGTACAGGTGAGTATACATATAACTATGTACAGGTGAGTATACATATAACTATGTACAGGTGAATATACATATAACTATGTACAGGTGAGTATACATATAACTATGTACAGGTGAGTATACATATAACTATGTACAGGTGAGTATACATATAACTATGTACAGGTGAGTATACATATAACTATGTACAGGTGAGTATACATATAACTATGTACAGGTGAGTATACATATAACTATGTACAGGTGAGTATTTCATTAAAATTAGTCTTATGCAGACAACCTTTTATTTGGCCTAGTGGTTAGAATGTCCGCCTGGGATGGGGGAGGTCACAGGTTTGAACCCCGGCTGAGTCGTACCAAAAATTTTAAAAATGGAACTAATAGCTGCCTTGCTTGATGCTCATCATTAAAATGTTAATGTTAAGACTGGTCCGCCCGGTGTCAGGATAATGTGACTGGGCGAGGCATCATGCAACTTGTCTGCAACATGATGCCCCAGTGCTAGACATTATTATAAACTGTCACACTGCAGGCATCGTAGTGATATGACTGAAAAATATTTAAAGCTATGTTAAAAAAATCTTAATCACACACACTATAACCAAACAAAGTAGAATTTGGTGTATTTTGATATTTTGAACAATAGCTTGTAATACATCTGAATATTTGTCTATCTTCAAAGTTCAGATGGAGTAAATTTTTAAAGTACTGGTAAATAATTTCGAAATAACAACTCTGATACAAATAGTTATTTGAAAAATGTATTTTTAATTCCTTGTGCTTTAAAAAATAATACTAATACATATTTCAGTTTTTGAAGGTTTTATGAAAAAATTAAAAAAATATACAATAATAATTTGTTTTTTTTTAATCCTTAGTAAATCACCAGCCTACACATACATAATAACATTTGTCATGACAATATCAGCTTTTCATATTTCGTTTCATATTTTTGTACTAAATAACTTGGATATTATTCTGAGCTTTTTTAATTTTGTATTTTTACAGCTCTCATGCCTTAACCTGACAGTGTATCCCCCAAGGGTGTCAAATTGAGGGTTTAAAAAAACTCGGTTAATGTTAGAACTTAGGGTGAAATAAAAGTGGGGGTAAAAAATGTATTGACAAATTTTCATTTGACCATACTTTTTCAGCTCAAAATAGGATATTGCAGCTTGCACATAATTCTCCCTCAACATGCAAATAAATCAATACACACTATTAACATACTAAATGCATTGTCCCTTTAAAAGATTCTTTTATTAGTTCATTTTCCTTTTAAAGTCGTATTTTAGCAGTCTCCTTATAATCTTTTTGTAGCAGAATTATAGACCAACACATTAAATATAAGCTGATAAAAAAAGCCAAATAAATTTTTTTAACCAAATGATAATTAATTTACTGCCTGTCATATAATGTGTTATGTCATCGGTTTCATTGGTTTTTGTCCTAAAACACATTTATCCAAAAATCAAAGAGGCTGATTCATCTTCTCTTTAATAAATTACACTTGAACTTTTAAATCTTTGTTTATTTGCGGTAAAGTTCAAGACCAACAAAATCTGTAATTATCCCCACTTTATAATCCATGTAATGAATTGTCTCAGCAAGTTTACTGATTTCTTTATTGTGAAAGAATGTCTTGGGTGATAATTTGTTATAGACATCTTGTGGCCAACAAGGACAGATTTTTTAAAATTCTTGAACCTTGTCATGAAAGGATTACATGTATTCACTTTTAGAGTCTTTGCGATCAGAAGTCACACTGGTAATCCCTATGGACTTGCCATATTCCATTCAAGGGAATTATCTTCTCCATTTTTAATGAAAGTTGGATCCACAGTTACTCTTATGTTCTGCTTTCACTTTGTGGCTAATGATTCTTAGTGCACACTGTTTTAATTTGGAGATCACTTTCTAGTGCAACAAGCATTGATGCTAAACATGTGGACAACATTTTGCTGAGCATGATGGGAATTGCGTAAGAACTCATGAGATTAGGGGAAGCCACTCCATCATAACATTGTCTATGCTAGTCTGGTTCTCTGTTTCATATGCTGTGTATAGCAGTGTGCAACACAGAGAGAATACAAAACATGGAACCAAACTATGCCTAGGTTTGAAGTATACACAATGCCATCCCGCATCCAAAGTATTGGATATTAAATAAATCTGATTGCATTTTGCAGATCATTTGCACAAAAAAAGCACAACAAAATGTGTGCATCAGTTTTCTTCAGCGTGCATTCCTGACACACACAAATGTGAATAAAGGGAAACACTGAACCTGAGATACAAAGAAGCACGGCCAACAAGTTTTTAACTTAAGAAATAATTTAATTCTCTAAGTTATGCAATGAAAGTTTAAGAGGAACTTGCAGTCTATTGCAAACTTGCTTAATTCTGTTTTTGTGAAATATTTGATTCAATATAATTTTCATTTATTGTTCAAAAAAGGCTCTGGGTGGTTTAAGGTGATCACTCACACATCTCACCTCAGTCCATGTAGGCTCGAATCTTGGCTCAACCAAGATAAGGATATGAGAAAACTTTCCAGTAGCTTCCAGTGGGTCTTTCTACGCCAGATACACTGGCCACCATATATAGCCTATCTAAAGATGATGAAAACCCTACGAACTATTAGTCTTCAAATAAAAAAATAATAAAATATTTAATTTTATTCAGTAGTCAAATAATAACAAAATAGTTCAGTTTTTCATATATATACACTTTACAGACATGAGATCAGCTTGCTATACTTCTTTGTATGTTTATGTTCCAACTTTATTTATTAACTAATTTATCTCAAGTTTTTACAAATTTTCTGTTTACATTTTAAAAATTTTTATATTGAAACTTTCATTAATCACTTTTGTCCTAGGATGGAAAATAGCTTTTTGACTTCGAAGATACAGATTATAAAAAAAGTAGTTTGATGCAGTTGCAAGTCCTTTGTCAGTATTTGTTTCCTAAATATCTGAGATGTTTTGAACGGCAGCCCTCAACTTACATTTGACCCATAACTGTAAGTTGCAGGGTGCATTTGATTTTCTTGTCTGTGATCAAGCACTTTTGTTTTAAACATGCTTGGAACTTGTAGAACTGAAACCAGGAGCTTTGTTTATATTGATCAAACACACAAGCACACTATTTAGAGTGTGTTTAAAGGGAGGATAAATGCCTAGAAATGCTTTTGTTTAATTTATAAAAAAATTTCTTTCTGTTTTAGTTGAATTATCATCATAGAATAGCTCACTGCATTTGGTTTATGACACAAAATTTGTTTAGTTGACAAAAGTCCAGATGTAATAATTAAAGATTTGATGTGGACATTTTTATGTGTTATTTTGCAGAGAGACGGATGGAATAGGAAATGGGAATAAATTTAAAGATCTGTTACTTTGCATAATAATTCAGTTTCAGATTGCACCCTATGAGGATTTCTGTTTGTTACTTATGGACCCTGTAAAGATTTCTGTTTGATACTTGCACTTAAAAAAAATGTGTGTAATTTCATTTCAGATCAGAGAATGTATTGACAGCTATGCAAGGATATTTTTGTTTTCTGTGCACAATATGCGCAACACGTACCTTAAGGATGTACGGTGTGAGTGGAAGCACAGTCGGTAAGTGCTTTTTGAGAGTTTGAACTTAAGTTTTATTATATTTACATGTATTATGTCATGAGTGGAATTACTGCTGAAAGTGCTCTGAGCAGAAGAAGAATGAGGAATTCAGACATGATTTTACTCCGTTTTAAAGCAGAATTTTGCTTGTATCCTGACTTTAATCCCATTTTTCTTGATATAGTCTGTTTTTTATATAATCTCCGATCCGGTTTTTTTAAAAAAAAAAAAATGTGGTCTGTCTAGTCCCATTCTGATATGACCCTTCCAAAGTATTCGTTCTATATATTAGTTAGCACATGAATTTTGTAAAGAGTGTTCTGATTGGTCTAAACTTTAAATTCATCTAATGAATCTTTGTGTATTGGAAACTGAGAGCTTGCAGAACAGTGTCCTGAGTTGTTGAGAGAGACCATGACACGAAAATTTTAGATAAATGTTTAAAAACATATGGGAATGGCTGGAACGAAAAATTGACGGAAATTTAGTTGACAAGTTTAATAAATAAACTGATGGCTAGAGGACTGGTATTTTGTGACCTCTGCAAGAAAAATCTGAATTACGGTACGAGTTTGAAACAGCACCAACAAAAGAAGTTGCATACAGAAATATTGAAGCTCAGAAGACATCTGGAAAAGGTGCAGTTAATTGCTACAAGAAGAAGGATTTCTTGAGAGAACAGTTGTAGCTCTGTCAGAATATGTGTATTGCATATAGCCAATGCAAGCACTAGCTTGAAAGGAAAAGGCTCTTGTTGAGAAGGAAAAGAAATGATTGCACATTGAGCTACAAACTGGTAATTTTGAAGCTTTACCAATAGTATGTAAATAGCATTGTGTTTTAAGATCAAACTCTATGATCTTGATATTTTAACTGCCTACTGCATCATAAAATTAGTTTGAAACTATAAGTGAACCAGTAACAGGGAAATAATGGTGGACATCACTGTCTCTGGGAAGTACCAGTTTATTAAATCATATTTTTTCGTAAATCATCGAGCAAGTATATTCAGAAAAATATACAATTCAGAGAAGACAAAGTCTAAATATTATATTACTTAAGATATAAATTTAAAATGCAATTATGTAGGTCAGAAATATATTGGACATTGCTATGATGTGGAATTTGCAAGAATGAAGAAGTGTTGTAACATCAAAGTTGTTTTTTGACTTTACTCATATTTTTGTGATACACAGAAGAAACCAGCGAAGCAGATACTAATTAACCAATGTCAAAAATCGCTATAAGTATATAGAAATATAAACAATAAATTTGCAATCCTATCAGTGGAATGTTGTAATGAAGCCAAGTGAATGACACAGATTGCAAAAACTTCTAAATATAGATGCACTCACGTTTGTGTAGATTCAGTTAGAAATGAGGGTTTAGTTCATATACACCAAAAGTTTCTGCTTGTCAAAAACCAAGGCAATGCAAATGACTTTAAGCTGAGAGGGCATCAATTATTCAGCATAAGTGACTAGTACAGGCCTTGTTAAGAATGTGCCTTAATATGTAATTATGGTGGTGATCTACAGTTTCATGTTTAGCATAGGGTTAGAATTTTAAAGAAAAGGAATTCCCCAGGGTAGCCTCAATAGTTTTACTGGATATTTAAAAAAGATATTTTATATCTTAGGTATTGTTCAAAGAATATTTAATTCCCATTATTTTGGTGCATAGTTGATGGGTATAATATGGGTTATAGAGTATACAGATTGGCCTTACTCCAGATGTGCACCTTTCAAAAAAGTGCTAGCTCCTCTTGTTCATTTTCACTTCCTGAACTTCAGAGGTAATTGTGAAAAAAGAACTGATAACTTTGTTTACATTTTATGTATTTGGTAATTCAGTCATTGCACTTTTAGAAGCTGGTAATATCTAGTTTGACAAAATTCATTTTCCATATTTTAATAGCTGCCAAGAATAGTGTACTTTAGACAAATTTAGGTTGATTTTTGGAGCACAAGGGAGCAGTCATTTTAGTTAGCAGTGTCCTACGATCATTTACAATTTCCAAAAGCTCAATATTCTAAGAAAGACTGTCAGCCACATTACATCAAAGTAGCATAGGTATGCCAAAATTCTCTCCACTGTGCATGTTTTAAATGCAAACAACTTCACCTTACATCACTCTCTCAAAAGTATGTAATAACTTATGAGTGCCACCTATGTGCTTTAAATATCACCTTACATACATCACTCTCTCAAAAGTATGTAATAACTTATGAGTGCCACCTATGTGCTGCAAAAATCACCTTACATCACTCTCTCAAAAATATGTAATAACTTATGAGTGCCACCTATGTGCTATAAAAATCACCTTACATACATCACTCTCTCAAAAGTATGTAATAACTTATGAGTGCCACCTATGTGCTATAAAAATCACCTTACATACATCACTCTCTCAAAAATATGTAATAGCTTATGAGTGCCACCTATGTGCTATAAAAATCACCTTACATACATCACTCTCTCAAAAATATGTAATAACTTATTAGTGCCACCTATGTGCTATAAATGTCATGTGGTTGGGTTCATGCTTACTATAATTGAACTTTCCCATGGTTTATGGATAATCTTGGATATTTTGTGATAACACGTTTTGTGATGCAAAACACTGCATGATCAAGCTGTTGCTTTTTTGGAGATGTTGCTTTTTTGAGTTATAAATGGCATCCAACAAGCGACAAGGATAATAAACATCTTGAAAAGTTATAATAGTACAGAAGAATGAAAGAAAAATGTTTAGATTTTTGGGGAAAAGGTCAGGAAGGACAACAACTTCATTTAGTGGACATCATGTGCTGATTGGAGTATGATATATTATGGGAAGGATGACTGCTGTTGCCATGGCTCATATGAATTATTAAAGAAAAAATGTATTATACAGTTTGAGAGATATTTATATCAGTAGGGTTTGGATTGCAGTAGGGTTTGGATTGCAGTAGGGTTTGGATTACAGTAGGGTTTGGATTGTAGTAGGGTTTGGATTGTAGTGGGGTGTGAAACTACTAGAGGTAATTTAGGTTCAAGTAAACTTCATACCTTGACTGCATTAGCTTTGAATCACACTATTTAATATTTTGGTTAAAGTTTTATTTGCATATATTTAATATTTTATTTGGTTGACTAATTATGAAGCTAAGACAAATCATTATGCAAAATATTCATTTAATCATTTAGAAAAGGTTACATGTTTTCAGCATGTGTTTGAAATGTAGGTCTTGTCCTCCCCTTGAGTTTGAAATGTAGGTTGTATCTTTGTCATTGGTTTGATGTGTTGGTCTTGTACTTGTGGGTTTGACATGTAAGCCTTGATTACATTTGACATTTAGACCTTGTCTTTATTGTGTGCCTGATATGTAGTCCTTGTACTTGTCATGGGTTTGGTATGTGAACCTTGTACTTGTCATGCGTTTGACATGTAGACATTGGCCTTGCAAAGATTTGACATCCATGCCTTGGCCTTGTAAGGATTTGACATCCATGCCTTGACCTTGTAAGGATTGGACATTCATTCCTTGGCCTTGTTATGGATTTGATATCCATGCCTTGGCCTTGTCATGGATTTGATATCCATGCCTTGGCCATGTTATTATGGATTTGATATCCATGCCTTGGCCTTGTCATGGATTTGATATCCAGGCCTTTGCCTTGTCATGGATTTAAAATACATGCCTTGGCTTTGTCATACATTTGACATGTAAGTGTATGCTTTTCCAAAAATAAAAGGTCAATCTAGCAGAGATCAAAAATTTCAATATTGACCTACTAATACAGCATTGGTCAAGTGAGAAAAGAGTTGCTTGAATAACAAATTTCTTGCCTAACATTAAGTTTTGATTGTCCTGGTTTGTTGGGCAAGTAGCAGGATGTGCCTAGAGCAAACAAAATCAATAAAATTTCAAACAGCCATTGAAATTGACCTTCTCATGAACTGTTGTTGAATAAGTTATGTTCTTGATTCAGTCAGTGGATAATCAAGAATAACAACCCTTTAGAGTCCTGTGTATCCAGTCTACTGGTAGAAGTAATTTTCAAGTTCCAAAAATGAAACATAACATTTGCATAAACATGCAGCCTAAGATGTACACTAAAGTAGTAAGGGTTTTCTAAGGGTTTTATGTTCTCAACAGAGTTGAGACATAAGTTTTCTGTCAGTTTTTTCTGCCTCTTTCCTATTATTATTATTATTATTATTATTATTATTATTATTATTATTATTATTATTATTATTATTATTATTATTATTATTATTATTATTATTATTATTATTATTATTATTATTATTATTGTGCCATACTTTCTATGCATGAAAATTTTATTTTATTTTTTTTTTTATGCTAATTCTCATTAAGAAAATTCTTTTTCATTTTTTGCAGATTTTTCTTTGGAAAGAATAAAGTGATGTCTCTTGCATTAGGCAGAACAGCTGAGGCTGAATATCGAGATAATTTGCACATGATAAGCAGTCATCTAAGAGGTCAGACTGGAATTCTGTTCACAAATAAGACAAAGAAAGAAGTTATAGCGTAAGTAATAAAAATAATATAATTCCATGTTGAATAAAGCTAAGTATCTTGAGAAAATTTATATTAGGGACATATTATTCCACAGATGAAACAACTATAAAGTCCGTTTGCACCTAGATAACACACAAATCTGCATAAAATCTGCTAAAATAGATGGATCATTTTTTTTATCTAACGTTAAGTGCAAAGACCAGCGAGTTAATGGCATGGTTCTTTATGATTATCATTCATCTGTGTTGCTAGCACTCTGGGGGACGTTTTTTTCTTACCTGGTTTGAATAAAAATGTGGTTTTATATCATCCACATCCTTGTTGAATTGATAACATGAAAAGCTGTTAATTTGTTCCAATTTGAGTGTACAAAATTTCCAACTTAAAAGTTCTGATTGGCCCACCATATTACTCCTCTGGAGGCCTCTGTTTTCATCTGATTTGATCAAACTTGTTATCGCTCTTGATGCCTCATTTGTCATCTGATTTTAATCTGACTTGCTAAATATGCTTTTCAGGCATGGTTGATAAAAGGTGAGATCAGAGCTTACTATTGAAGTTGTCTTGCATCTGACTGGTTGTTTTCATTCTGTCATTAATACCATGGATAGTTTCCTTAATAAGCAAGATCCACACATTTAATGATGCATGTAATTTAATTGCATGTAAACGGCTAACCTTTTTACCAATCTGGAAGCTAGATTTTTAATCATTAAATTAAAGACCTTGGACAAGTTAAAAAATGTGCAAGGTGATGTTGCAACTGCTTGTCAGACATTGTTACCACTCTGCAAGCCATATTTCTGGTCTTTTTGTTTTTTAGGCTTGGAATATATGTTTATATCAATATGGAATATATCATCAAAAGCGTTGGAATAATTTCAGTAATGAGCAACATGTATGCAAGTTGATCAAATAGTCATATGTATGTATGTATGTATGTATGTATGTATGTATGTATGTATGTATGTATGTATGTATGTATGTATGTATGTATGTATGTATGTATGTATGTATGTATGTATGTATGTATGTATGTATGTATGTATGTATGTATGTATGTATGTATGTATGTATGTATGTATGTATGTATGTATGTATGTATGTATGTATGTATGTATGTATGTATGTATGTATGTATGTATGTATGTATCAATGTATGTATCAATGTATGTATGTATGTATGTATGTATGTATGTATGTATGTATGTATGTATGTGTGTGTGTGTGTGTGTTAATTAGAGTGTGTGATATGTATGCATGTTATTGAGATACTAGGTGTTTTTTTATGATAATGAGATAGTGAGATATGTATATTAATGAGATAATGAGTTATATATAGGTATATTAATTAGATGAGCAATTATATATATATATATATATATATATATATATATATGTATGTGTATTAATAAGATAGTCCTATGTATGTGCTTAATGAAATAATGAGCAGCATGTATTCATATTAATGAGATAGCAAGTGCTGTGTTTATGTATGTGTGTGTGTATTTATATATATATATATATATATATATATATATATATATATATATATATATATATATATAAAACTGAGATCATGAGTGATATGTATGTATGTATATTACTGGGTCTGACTGACTGAATTAGTTGCTACTTCAACCAAGTATATGATCCAATAGTGATTAGTTTTGACAGATGGGTCTACATTTTCAAGAGCTTTGATGTTTTGAAATGAGTGACATTTATATTTATTTAAAGATGAAATCATACTTTGTAGTCAGGTTGGTTTATTATTTAATATGTTAGAATCATTACCAAAAGAATGTAGTTTTGAACCCTTTCATTGGATCAGTCTAGTTTGGCTAACCAATTCTTAATCTGACTGTTCAATGGAGGCTTAAAGTGTTATTCTTGCCTTCCATCAAGCCAGGTTTTAATTCATGTCAATTTTCTGCCGCATTTTTTTTTTGTTTCTTTCTAGTTTTCATATTGTCTCTGTCATCCATACCTCCAAAAATAGGATCACCATCTTTTGTCTTCAATGTCAGTTTGTCTTTATCATCAATATCTCATCTTTTCTTTTGTAGGAGAGTGATGTTGTGAAAATGGGCAGATATGTGAATATATATTACTGTTTTCTTTATCGCTTTTGTTCACAGGTATTTTAAAAATTTTCGGAAACAGGACTATGCTCGTTCAGGGAACACTGCCACACAGACAGTGATCCTTGAGGAAGGATTAATCCCTCAGTTCTCTCACTCCATGGAGCCACAGCTTAGGCAGCTGGGTCTACCTACAGCTCTTAAAAAAGGTAGCTGTTATTAATTACACTATTGAAAATAGTTTTTTTATATAAAAAAAATAGAGAAACCTTGAAAATATTGTATTACTAATACTTTGGGTTCAAAGCTCCCATGTTAAAGTCATTGTGAATGATGGAAAATGGTTTTCAGCACAAATATTTAAGATCTGACTTAAGTGTAACATACATTTTTTCTCAGTATCGTTGTTGAATATTGAATTGTTCATTTTCTTATCATATTTTTGTCATTTGTGTTTGAATACTTTGCTTGTGATTTTGTACCCAAATATGTAAAATCATTGAGCTGGAGCAAATTTTCATATGCTTAAAAATCTGTATCATCACTAAATGTTCTGACTGTCTTAAAGCATCTGGTTTGATTGATTATACATGAAATTGATCCAATTTTGATCCAACTTGGAATACATATTTGCACAATCAAGAACCTGATCAATTACATTAAAAATTGAAAGCCATAGATATTAATGATGAGTTAATATTTTTGTCATTATAGGTGTGATAGCACTTACAAAAGAGTACACCGTGTGTGAACTGGGCAGTATTTTAACTCCAGAAATGGCTAGGATATTGGTAAGGAGTTATAAGTTTCTATTCTGAATTTTAGTTTTTGAGTTCAAAGAAGTGTAACAAAATTAAAATAATGTCCCTCTATATTTAGTCCCTCATTATAGTGCTATCCATTGAGTATACAACATTATTTTGCCACTTTATAATGAGACCATCTTATTATACATGTAATTTTTCTACCAATTACTTAGATGGGATCCATGACAAAGTGATGACTGAAAGGATGTCTAGACATACCCTCCCATCTAGTTATCCCCAGTTCTCAACAGATGAGAGGGTAGACCTGCACATTTTTTTAATCATCACTTTCTAACAATTAATATTTAATTATAAGTGAAAGCAAGCCTCTGCAAGATACCAATTTGACAGAACCCAAAACCACTGAGTGCACAATGAATCTATGTACGGAAGTGCATCAGCATTTCTATTGAACTCCTCCGTAAGAAAATTGATTGAAAGATGTGTGTATATAAACAAACAAGAAAACTGGACATTCCAGTTTCAAAGCTCGAACAAGCCAAGCATTTATCTTCTATTTCAGTGTCTATGCAATTTAACCTATCTGAACACAATAAAAATAATAATATTCTTTCTCAGATAAAATAAATATTCTAATACAGAGCTCTTTGGTAGCAATACTAATTGGAAATATAGAGGTTTTTATATTGGATTTACCAATTACATACTCTACAGCTGGTAGGGATCAACATGTGTTTTTAAATTGGAGTCCAGGCATTTTTAACTCCATGACAATACTTGTCTTATAACAGTGTTATAATGAATGACTTTATAATCAAAAAGTGCTGTATTTTCAATTAAAGCAGCAGAAAAGAGCCTTTTTTTTTGTTTACAAATTTGAGATGCACAGTTTTAGTATGATTTTTTGACAGAGGTCTCGTTGGATTTTAGAACTAGGTGTCCAGGACTCCTGTTTTGGCAAGGATAGGAGCCCCACCAAAACAGAACCATATGATCAAATACATTCTGAAACTGAAATGGATACTAAGCATGTTGACATATATTCAGATCCATATAATCAAACATATCCTGAAACTGACTTGGTTGCCAAGGCTTTTGACACATATTCAAAGTCATATAATCAAACATATCCTGAAACTGACTTGGTTGCCAAGGCTTTTGACACTCATATTCAGATCCATATAATCAAACGCATCCTGAAACTGACTTGGTTGCCAAGACTTTTGACACATATTCAGAGCCATATAATCAAACACTTTCTAAAACAGACTTGTTCACAGGCTTTTGACATATTGATATAATCAAGCACATCCTAAAATGGACTTTTCACTGAGCTTTTTTGACATGTATTAATTAAAACAGCCATATAATAAAACACACCCTGAAACACATTGTTCACCAAGTTTTTTTGACATGCATTCAAACAGAGCCATATTATCTTGAGCCTTGATCGCCAAGCTTCTCTACAGAAAGGCATAATTAACATCTCTTTTTCGTAGCCAAATTTTGTGTTTTACAGCATTTGTAAAATGCCACCAGAGCAAGAGCTAAATTTTGTGTTTTACAGCATTTGTAAAATGCCACCAGAGCCAGAGCCAAATTTTGTGTTTTACAGCATTTGTAAAATGCCACCAGAGCCAGAGCCAAATTTTGTGTTTTACAGCATTTGTAAAATGCCACCAGAGCAAGAGCTAAATTTTGTGTTTTGCAGCATTTGTAAAATGCCACCAGAGCCAGAGCCAAATTTTGTGTTTTACAGCATTTGTAAAATGCCACCAGAGCAAGAGCTAAATTTTGTGTTTTACAGCATTTGTAAAATGCCACCAGAGCCAGAGCCAAATTTTGTGTTTTACAGCATTTGTAAAATGCCACCAGAGCCAGAGCCAAATTTTGTGTTTTACAGCATTTGTAAAATGCCACCAGAGCCAGAGCCAAATTTTGTGTTTTACAGCATTTGTAAAATGCCACCAGAGCCATAAAAAAGAAAATTAGAAATTGTTCCAAACCATTTTTTCAAAATTGTCACGAGTTTGATATCCTCAACAATAGAAGTTTTATGTTTAAATTCCTTGGCAGTGTACTCGGCCTTTGGCAATGGACTCAGATTTTATTGGCACTCATTGTACCATCTTTGGCAAGGCGTTCTTATTTCCTTTGCATTCAGTATATTTTGTGATGTATCTTTGACAGGGCTCCCTAATTTCCTTGGCATTTAGTGTACTCTATGGGTATGCACTTGAATTTCCTTGGCAGTCAGAGTGCACTGTCAAAGCACTCTTATTTTGATGGCACTCCATGCACTCCATGATGTGTCTTTGCCAAGGCTTTTTAATTTCCTTGGGACTCTGTGTACTCTGTGATGTACCTTTGTTAAGGTGCTCTAATTTTGTTGGCATTCAGTCTGTTTAGAAGGGCTGATCAAATCCCTTAGTATTATGTCTGCTAATTTTCATGTTGATCACTTTGTCTACCTTATTTGACCATTCATGCAACTTGGGCTTTTTGAATGCTTGAATCTAACCTTATCTCCATATATTCATTTACATCCTGTGATACGAAAACAAGTGGTCATATGTTTTATAACTGCTTGACTGCATATTGGGTTAAGTGGTCAAATTATTGGCCAGACAAAACACTTCAAACTAAACAAATCCAGTATAATTAATTAGCAGTGCTCAAAAGATTATGTGTATACTCAATTCATATCAGTGTGAGCAGATCACACATTGGTTTCAGTCCACAGAATCCTTGCAATGAAATTAAAGACAATTTACTGTTATAAGAATCCTTCTCCTCTATGAACAGATGACAGTAATGCTTTTAATTTTTTAAATTGATTATACCAAGGATCAGCTTCAGTGTGTGATATTGCATTAAATGTGTTTACATTAATCAAGGAGCAGTTGGTATTTGCATTTGAGCAGTAAAATGTATATTATTATCACTTTATGAAAATTAGTTGTCCAGCAAAGTGATTTTTGATACGAGTTTACTAAATTTTGATTACATGGATGGTCAGAAGAAAGATTCTGAAAAGGAAAATAGAGGAATAAAGCATATGACTTCCAAAGAGACAAAAACCAGACTTTTGTGGCAGCAGAAAATATAAAAATGACACAACTTAAGAAACAA
This sequence comes from Potamilus streckersoni, assembly GCA_016746295.1. Classification (NCBI taxonomy): domain Eukaryota; kingdom Metazoa; phylum Mollusca; class Bivalvia; order Unionida; family Unionidae; genus Potamilus; species Potamilus streckersoni. The sequence continues at coordinate 367,021 of JAEAOA010002123.1, forward strand.
TTTCAGCACATTTGGTTGACAGGTAATTTTGGCCTGACTCTAAAGGAAAGATATTTTGTAGCTGTTGCAAACAAAGTTCCAAATTGTAATGGACTGGACATTAAACAAGGGTATATGTCAATGTAACTAGCAAGTCCAGGGCTTAAATAGTCATGTTGTATGACAGTTTTCAAGTTAATAATGCCTGTCTGTATATGAATGATATTAACCAGCATGTGTAAATCTATCATATTGGAACAGCTAATAGTGCACTAAGAAAGGCTATTTTGAAATTAAATTAAAAAGGCCATTTTTAAATTAAATTAAAAAGGCCAGTTTGAAATTAAATTAAAAAGGCCAGTTTGAAATTAAATGAGAGTGAAATGTAACATCAGATCAGAGCTTTCTTTAAGACAGCCTGCACCCAAAGGACCAGTATGGAGAACCATTTTCAGACATGGAAATGCAGTGCTCTGCCTGCTACATGAGAAGAACAGTGGTAAACTTGGTGCAAGTTATAAGTATAGACCCGGGGCAAAAGTCTTTGCTGTGTCAGTGATAAGGTCTTGAGAGAAGTTTGGAAAAGTCTGAATTCCAGTAAATTAATATGTTTGTGCTAAAGGAAGTGCTGACAGTATAATATCATTACAAGAAATAATACAATACAATCTCAATCCTATTGAATCTATAAATTTGTCAGTTATTTCTTTTGTTTTTTTCTATGGATGAAAATGCATACATGTTATAAAATCTAGGTAAGAGAAATTTTGGTTCAAGTGAAAATGAATGTGCGATGAGTGAATTTTCTGAAACCACTTGCCCTGGTTGGACAGGTGAAGGGAAAAGATATGTTACCCATGTTTTTCCATACATCTGTTCTATCTTGGTCACACTGGACATTTAGGTCTTGTTTTTTTTTTTTTAAAGTCGTGGGCATCTTTATTCCAGGAATGCATTTCTTGTTTCGAAACCATTTTAATTTATTGCATTCTTTACATGTCTTCAAGAAATTATTTGGCCATAAAATGGCAGAGTTCCATGTGACAGTGGAGGCAATGTGGTCAAATGATGGAACATGGGAAGAATTCCAGGATGAGGAAGAAAAGATCACGCCATCCAAAGTAAAAGTGAAAGGTAAATCTTAATGCCACAATATTATTTTAAATTAAACTAGCACATGTCATATCCATGTTTTAGGTGTTGTCATATTTGCTTAGCATTTGTCAGCTCCATTTGTTAAGCTGTGTCATTTTTACTCAAACAAGCATATAACAGCTATGAATTTAATATAGTCAGTACCATGGATTTTATTCACAGTCATTACCATGGATTTCATTCACAGTAAATACTATGGAATTAATACACAGTAAATACTATGGAATTAATACACAGTAAATACTATGGAATTAATACACAGTAAATACTATGGATTTAATTCACAGTTAGTACCATGGATTTTATACACAGTATATTCTGTGGATTTAATTCAGTCAGTACCATAGATTTAACAGTCAGTACCATGGATTTAATACACAGTAAATACTATGCATTTAATATGCAGTCAGTACCATGGAATTAATATAAAATCAATACCATGGATTTACTCAGTCGGTGCTTTGGATATAATATATAGCCAATACCATGGATTTAATACACAGTTGATACATTGCAGCAGTTAAAAACTTGCGAATGTGATGTTGGCATAACGGTGTCACAGAAGAGATTAAACACAGGATGTGATAAATACACAAACTTTGGTTCAGCAGTTATAATAATGTTGTCCTTAAGATGTTTACAAGACTGGAAAAAAAACAAATCTTTTTTGAGATGTTGGATAATTTTCTCTTTGTTGGTCTTAAAAACTGAAGAAGGCAATAACATCTAAATCTTAGATAATCTAAGACAATACTGTACTTTTATACTTGCTGTATATAGTGATTGGAAGGTTGGGTAATGTGATGTTATTACTGTATATCAATAATAGATTTGTTAATAATATTTTCAGCCAAAGCTAGAGAGGACAAGAGTTTAATAGAAACAGCAGAGGTTGAAATGTCGGATGAGGAAGAGGAGGATGAGGATGAAGAGGACTATAGTGAGGAGGCCGATGATGACTGTAGCTAGTGATAAATTTAGAATTCATGTACATATTGTAAATAAATTCTTAATCACATTCAACTACATTCATGTTTGTATTTCATTGTAATAGCAGAATAGCATTTGTCATGCTTGCATTGGGACAGTTGTCTGGACTGCATTAGGTAAGTTTTCTGACCGGCATAAGGACAGTTGTCTGACCTGCATTAGGACAGTTGTCTGACCTGGATCAAGGCATTTTACTGATCTGCAGAAGAGCTTTTGTCCAGCCCTTTTAGAACTTTTGTTTGGTCAGTATTAGGGCTTTGGACTTGGCCTGCTTTATGGCTTTTGTCTGACCTGCATTTGGTTTGACTCACAATAGATTTTTTTGACTGGCCTAAATTATGGCTTTTTGATTGACCTTTTGACTGCCTTGCATTAGGGGATTGGACTGGCCTGCATTTGGGATTTTGTTTAGCCCTGCATTTGGGCTTTTGACTGACCCATATTGGAGCATTTGACTGGCCTGTATTATGGTTTTTGATTGGTTTTATTTTCCTTTAAAATGCCCAAGTACCCACTGAACAAGAAAGTATTGGAAGTAACTTGTGATATTCAGTATTGAGAAAGTAATGGATTTTGACTGAAAATGAGAGGTTTGGTATTGCAGAGTTCTTCCCCTTGCAACATGTAGTATTGGTACCATGTTTTAAAAAATGTATTATATAAATAACAATATTATTAAATATAATAATTTTTGCAAAGTAATAAAATAATACAAATAGGGATTAATATGAATGAATTGTAATTTAATATTGAAGCAAGACTATAGAAAAAGGAAAATAATATAATGTATAATCCTAGGTTTGCATAAACTATGTGGTTATATATTCAAAACATAATTTCTTAATGTGCAGATTCTTTATTTCTAATAAGTTTTTGGGTTTGAATTATTTTTGAAAACTTTACTACATTTGAAAGTTCATGATAAAAGGTATGATTTGTTTTAAGGAAAATAGATTTTGGAAATTTTGTGCACTTAGATTTTTTATGACTGGCTATAAACGAGAATATGCATTAGAATTATGCCTTTCGGGGAAAACTTTGTAGCCAACAAAGTTGAATAGGTAAAAATTTATATAAGGCATACTACATAAGCTTGCTGCTTAGTGAAATATGAGCCAGGAGAGTGACACTGGGCTTTATTTATGTTATGTGAGCCAGGTGAATGACATTGTGCTGTATGTTATGTGAGCCAGGCAAGTAACATTGAACCTTGTTTATATTTATGAAACGGGTGAGTGACTTAAGGGCTTGTTTATTTTATATGAGGCAGGAGAGTGACACCAGACTGTTTATGTTATTTGAGCTACACAAATAACATCGAGCCTTGTTTTATGTTTGTGTCTTAATACACAATGGTGATAACTTTGCAAATAAAAATAAATTGCTCAAAAAATAATGAATATTCTGTGCACAGTATTGTCTCACTTGAGTAATGAATGCTTTGCACAAAGTTTATTCTCTCAACAGAATAATGAATCGTTGTGCACAGTTTATTGTCTAACCATCATCAGCACACGGGAAGATGTATATTTCTCTTTCTGGTAACAGTGGTGACAGCTGTTTTGTACACATTAGAAGATTTAATTCAGTTTTTGTTTTGCAAGTACAGGTAAGACAATATAATGCAAGTACAGGTAAGACAATATAATGCAAGTACAGGTAAGACAATATAATGCAAGTACAGGTAAGACAATATAATGCAAGACATGACTCGTCATGTCTAGATTGGGCTACTTTGTTATAAATATTTTTAAATCAATATATCAGCATTCATAATGGAAAAAAAACATGATTTTTAATTTTTTTTTACCCACTATCAATGTGATAGTTGTGGTATCGGTAAATACTTACTAAAAATAATTGCTTAGGCAATTATAGGATTATGCAAACCTAATCCAAATAATTATTTAGGCAAATTTAGATTTTTTACAATCATAATGTAAAACTGTTTAGGTAATTATAAAAGCTTATTCATAAGAATAGATTTTACATGCAGATGATGTAACTAATAATCCTATAAATATTTTCATTAGTCACTTGGTATGATGAAACTTTAATCCAGCACTTGAATCTATAGGATTTCTGCCCATTACCACATAATGCATTCTGTTAACCCAAGCTCTATTATGGTGGTAGGACATGTCTGACCCAAAATATTGTTCCCAGTTATTTCTAGATTACAAATGTTTGACCAGTTTTAAAACTAACATTGGAAAATATTTTGTGCAATTCAGACTGAGGCTACAGAACCTGAATAAAGTTGGCTACCCCAAATTGATTCCAGTGTCGCATCCTACAAGATTATTTAGTCGTAAGGGTATAAATATGGGGTATGGGAGATCAAGCCCCATGATGGATGGGCCAGGGAGCAAATTACCCAGAAACCTCTGAATTTGAAGCCTATCTAGGACATACTTGCATTATTACATTTTAAGCATGTAACTGTGTGGAAACATTGCTCTTGGAAATGTTCTGATTGTTTTGTGCTTACTTTGTGGGAGAGACAGCCTCCTTCCCTTCCATTTGCTGATTGGATTTATTCTTCCTGCAGTTTGTCGTAAAAGTCCATTTTAAAAATAGAATATACCTCTCCAAAACAGATCATTTGTCATCCATCAGAACATGCATCTTATCTACATGGAGGATTTCAATAGAATTTAAAATGCATTCATCCCAAAATCTTGCTGAACTGTAATAAGCAAACGTGCCACTAGGACACCTAATGTTGACAACACTGACCATTTTGAAATTCTTGTTATTGCTGCTATTCCAGAATGGATGGTCATATCAGCATGGGATATTCATTGAAAGACTTTGTATTTTTTCTAGGCGGTCCTCAATTAAATTCTTGAAAAACTGCCTTCCAACATGGTGGCTGTCTTAAAGTCTGACTTCCATTATGGCCACAATCTTGAAAAGCACATTACTACATCTCCTGGATTCATCATGTGATGTTTATTGTTCCTAAATTAAAATAGTGCTCATTTGACAACCTGTACGACTCTCATGGCAGTCATTCTGAAAATGTTATCACTCCACAAACTAAATTTAAAGTCCTGTTGACATGGGGGTTTCACCAGAAGAATTCCTACTTGATCATTAAGGTAAGTTTGTTGCCAATATTGTATCCAATATGGTCACTACAAGAGCCATTTCAAAAGTATTATTGCTTCTCCTGGTTGGTCATATTAATACAGGTAGTCCATAATTGTCGCTGATAGTTTTAAAATTCTACAATTAAAAAGGAGACGGTCATATCCTGGATTAATTAGCAAATATTTAAGTCTCCTCTTCAAAAGATATGCAAAGAGGTCATTAAAGTCATTGGTGAGGCAAGTTTGTTACTGACAGAGTGTGTAATGATGTCCACAGGCACTTGTTTATATCAGTAATTATGGGGAAACAATTAAAATTGAATAGGGAAGGAAGCTATCGTTAGTTTTCCCTTTTCGTTGAGAGAGACAAGTGCCTGTTATGATCCTGATTCAATGGAAATCATTTTTCATATATCTTTCACTAGCAAACCAAGTAACTTAATCAGCTTGCATTGAAAGATTACATTTTGCGGCAGAAGCAATGGACTCTATAAAGAGAAGTTTCTGTATTTATCATACAGGTTAAACATGTTCAATCTGTTGTCATAGGAAAGTGCATTTTTATATTTTCACTTTTGTGGCCAGGTATTGTTTTGTCCATTCACCAGTTTCTTGTAATGAGAGGTCAGTTTACACTGTGTGTGTGTGACTTGGATTTTCAGTGTAGCTTTAACAATTAGTCATATCTCTGTGTGTCTACAGTGTGACAGTTTATAGTGATGTCTAACACTGGGGCATCATGCCAAAGACATGTAGCATGATATCCCACTCAGTCATACTATCCTGACATCAGGCTGACCAGTCCGAACACCAACCTCTGAATGCGGAACTTCTAGCAAGGCAGTTTTTAGTTTTTAGTATATATGTATATATGTCTTTGAAATGACACGACAGGGGTTCGAATGCATGACCTTCAGCATCAGAGGTGGATGCTCTAACCACTTGGTCGCAAGAGTGGTCCTTCACAAAGTGAGATGGTGTAATCATATTTGATTTAGTAAATGGTAATAGTTGATACATAATTTCAAGTGTTGTTTTCAAGTGGAGGTGTGGATGAAAACAAAGGTATTTTGATCATGTAAAGGAGGGGATTGGGTTTAATAGTTTTCATAGATAAAACTAATTTCTATCAGCATATACATTGATGGTGTGTGTGTGGTAATTATATTGGGTATGATGAGTAGATGACAGTAAATTATTCAAATTCTGAGTGCCGCCATAGAAGTTAGGGAAGGGGTACAAAGACAATGGTGTAGATGTTTATGGTGGCAATAATCATATAGTTTTTTTCGATAAGATAATAAAAGAAAAATATCAGAGCATTAATTGTGAATTTTAATTGCAACAAAATGTAATAAATAAAGCTCTTTTCTGACATGTAAATTGGTCTGTGCTATTGTAAAATAATGCTATTCTATCATACATGTATATGAAACTCAGAGCAAAATGGATTGTGGGTAGAACAACAATAAGAAATAGTCCCTATAGTTTTGTATGTAGCCTTGCCCATTTTCCACATTAATTATTTGACAGATATGGAGTTTACAAACGCTTTGGTGTTCTTATAATGGGTTTTTCATCTCATCTGCAAATCCTGTTGAGTCTCAGGCTCAGCTAACATGTACATGTGAGAAAGCCTGCCAGCAGCAATCTTGTGTGTTAGTGTTTCTTCATTGGGTTTTCCAGTTTTCATCCTCCACCATTAATACTGGCCACCATATATAACCTATCTTGTGCTGAAAAATGGCATTAAACCCTAAAACAACAATAAACTGTCCAGCTTAGAATCTAACCTGTAGTCCTAGTCTGGATTTTATCTCTAATATGGGAAGGTTAAAGGTTGCTGTAGCTATGACCTCTGTCATAGCCATCATCATGCTGCAGTTGTATAATCTTGTCTAGTTCTGTATCACCTGAATGTGTACATAGACATTAAAATAGTCATCAATATGTATGTATGCATGTATGTATGTGTATGTATGTATGTATGTGTGTGTATGTACGTACATATGTATGTATGCATGTGTATGCATGTATATGTGTGTATGTATGTACATATGTATGTATGTATGTCTTTTATATGGAAAATCCAGGATTCTGACTCACCCCCAGAATATGTCAAATTCCATATTTGCCATATATTGTATGACAGTCATACTTGTAATCCTAGTCAATAAAACGAGTGTAGGGAGGTGGGTATCCAAAAGCATATGTAAGTAGGTGGGTATTTATTAGAATGTGTAAGCTGGGTCCATTAGAATGTATAAGCTGGTTGGTATTTATTAGAATGTGTCAGTTGGTATCCATTAGAATGTGCAAGCTGGTGGGTATCCATTATTGAGTGTGTTGGCAGGTGGGTATCCATTACAGTGTGTAGGCCGTTTGGTAACTTATTGCAGTGTGTAAGCAGGTGGGTATTCATTAGTGTATGTAGGCTGTTGGGTAACCATTACAGTGTGTAAGCAGGTGGGTATTCATTAGAGTGTGTAGGCTGTTGGGTAACCATTGCAGTGTGTAAGCAGGTGGGTATTCATTAGAGTGTGTAGGCTGTTGGATAACCATTACAGTGTGTAAGCAGGTGGGTATTTATTAGAGTGTGTAGGCAGTTTGGTAACCATTACAGTGTGTAAGCAGGTGGGTATCCATTAGAATGTGCAAGCTGGTGGGTATCCATTATTGAGTGTGTAGGCAGGTGGGTATCCATTACAGTGTGTAGGCCGTTTGTTAACTTATTACAATGTGTAAGCAGGTGCGTATTCTTTAGTGTGTGTAGGCTGTTGGGTAACCATTACAGTGTGTAAGCAGGTGGGTATTCATTAGAGTGTGTAGGCTGTTGGGTAACCATTACATTGTGTAAGCAGGTGGGTATTCATTAGAGTGTGTAGGCAGTTTGTTAACCATTACAGTGTGTAAACAGGTGGGTATCCATTAGAATGTGCAAGCTGGTGGGTATCCATTATTGAGTGTGTAGGCAGGTGGGTATCCATTACAGTGTGTAGGCCGTTTGTTAACTTATTACAATGTGTAAGCAGGTGCGTATTCTTTAGTGTGTGTAGGCTGTTGGATAACCATTACAGTGTGTAAGCAGGTGGGTATTCATTAGAGTGTGTAGGCTGTTGGATAATCATTACAGTGTGTAAGCAGTTGGGTATTCATTATAGTGTGTAGGCAGTTTGTTAACCATTACAGTGTGTAAGCAGGTGGCTATTCATTAGAATGTGTAGGCTGTTGGGTAACCATTACAGTGTGTAAGCAGGTGGGTATTCATTAGAGTGTGTAGGCTGTTGGATAACCATTAAAGTGTGTAAGCAGGTGGGTATTCATTAGAGTGTGTAGGCAGTTGGGTAACTATTACAGTGTGTAAGCAGGTGGGTATTCATTAGTCTATAAGCAGTTGGGTAACCATTACAGTGTGTAGGCAGGTGGGTATTCATTAGAGTGTGAAGGCTGTTGGGTAACCATTACAGTGTGTAAGCAGGTGGGTATTCATTAGTCTCTAGGCAGTTGGTATTCATTATTCTCTAGGCAGTTTGGTAACCATTACAGTGTGTAAGCAGGTGGGAATTTATTAGAGTGTGTAGGCTGTTGGATAACCATTAAAGTGTGTAAGCAGGTGGGTATTCATTAGAATGTGTAGGCTGTTGGGTAACCATTACAGTGTGTAAGCAGGTGGGTATTCATTAGAGTGTGTAGGCTGTTGGGTAACCATTACAGTGTGTAGGCAGGTGGGTATTCATTAGAGTGTCTAAGCATGGTGTGTATAATTACAGAGAGAAAATCATTGGTCATAATCAAGGTCATGAAATTGCTTGATTTAATTGTCACACAGTAAATCATAGAGACTTAAACCATGCACTATCTTAGTTAAATTCATAAAGAAGCTTTTTTTTATATCTCTTTGAAGTAACTAGTCAAGGTCTTCATTAATTACGTAAGTCGGGGATCCTGAGTAGCCAGTCTAAAGCGCTATTCGTTATGGGTCACTGCCATCTCACCGCTGTCTGTGTTGGTTTGATTCTAGGATTCGTCCAATGTGGATAGGTGAGAAAGCTTGCCACTAGCTACTCTTGCGTCGTGGGTCGGTGGTTCTTTCCGGGGATTTTCCGGTTTCTTCATCCACCATTAAAACTGGCCGCCATGTATAGCTAATAGTGTGCTGAAAAAATAGCATTAAGCCACGCAACAATAACAATTTACATAAGTCAGAATGCCCCTCATTAATAAAAGAATTTTGAGTCATTTGCATTAGTCAAACACAAATTATGGTCCACTGGCCACATCCTTCATGTGTCACTTTAAAAATCTCTATTCAATCCACATGTCCTGAAGAAAATTGCAAATGTCTCATTTAGAGATCTATCATAAAATCTGGCTATTGATCACATATGAAATGGTTAGCTTATATGGAAAACAATTACATGCAAGTCTTCCAGTAATTTTGTCACATAAACATATGCATATATGTATAAAAAAAACATCAAAAATAGGCATAACACATGCGCTTTTTAAGAACGTAATTTGTTTACATTTTTTTATATTTTTGTTTCGTTTTGTCCTTTTTACTACCTGTCTAATCAGTTATCTTTCATGCAAAACTGGAAAGTAAAAATCATTGATATTTTCCATTCTAATGCCATTATATACACAATACCCCATGTAGTACACTATTTCTCCATTTTTGGCAGTTTTGTTTTGCTTGTATGTCTATTCAGTGTTCATCTCTATGTCCATGTACTAGGCACTTAGATAGGTATCCATTTATCAGTTTGTGTATATATCCATCTATCTATCTCAGTCTCATAAAAATACAAGAATCAGAATACTATATTATAAAGTTTATAAGGATCTCACATGTTTTACAATGCTGACATGAGCTAAATTGCCACGGACTATTTCTCTGTCTATTCTTCCATCCATGCATTCATTCTTCTGCCTCCCCCCTCTCTCTCTTAAAATATTGCACATGTATCTGCAAAGATGATATTGAGATAGCACCTAGTAACATGGTTGCTTTGGCTTTCTCAGCTATCACATCCAAAAAACCTGTAATTGATAATTACTTTTTTACAGACTTATTTAATCAGCAAATGGGAAGAGGGGAGTCCTTTATAATTGGATTTAGTTCAATATGGAAAGAAGAGTGTTTCTAATCATTGCAACTAGCTTAATATGGAAAGAGTGGTATATTTTATAATTAGAAATAGCAAAAAATGTTTACCCAACTTCAGCCCCTACATTTACAAATTTTCTTTGGTAAATATTTACATAGAATATCTTTGATAATAAGTCCCCCATCTCACACACTTATCCACATTCAGAAAGGATAAAATTTGATAAAATTCACATCCTTCCACTTAGATTTACAAATAGTATCGTTACAACAACTCCCAACACACATACACAGATTTACAAAGGATATCTTTACAACAACCCCCAACACATACTACACAGATTTACAAAGGATATCTTTACAACAACCCCCAACACACATGCACAGATTTACAAAGGATGTCTTTACAACAACCCCCAACACATGCACAGATTTACAAAGGATATCTTTGACAACAACCCCCAACACACACAGATTTACAAAGGATATCTTTGGTGCCGTGAGTGGCCGAGTGGTCTAAAGCGCTGTCCGTTACGGATCATTGCCATCTCTTCGCTGTCTGCGTGGGTTCGAGTCCAAGATTCGGCGAATGTGGATATGTGAGAAAGCTTGCCAGTAACTTCTCGCGGGTTGGTGGTTCTTTCCGGTGATTTCCCGGTTTCTTCCTCCACCATTAATACTGGCCGCCATGTATAGCCTATCAATAGCTGAAAAATGGCGTTCAGTCCCATAACAACAACAACAAAGGATATCTTTACTACAACTCCCAACACACATACAGATTTACAAAGGATATCTTTGACAACAACCCCCAACATACACACACACAAACAGATTTACAAACGATATCTTTGACAACTACCCCCAACACACATGCACAGATTTACAAAGGATATCTTCTATTATAAACTTAATATGCACTACATTTTAAAAAGAAATCTAAGTAAAAAAAGTAAAAAAGGTGAATGATTTTTCATGTGAGAATTGTGGTACATTATTTACAGAGCAACTTGTATACTGAATAACCATATAGAGATTAACTTGTATAAAGGGTCACTGATATACAGATAAATTCAATACAGGTAATTTGTATCAAAAGTAACTTGTATAAAGGGTGAACTAATGTAAAGTAACATGATACATTGTAACCTATATACATGTACAAATAAACTTGATGTAGAGTGACATGATAAAGAGTAACTTACCTACATAGTAACTTGATGCAGAGGAACTTGATGTAGAGCTACTTATATGCAGTGACCGGATGCAGATTAGCTTGAATACTTAGTAACTTAGAGTAACTTGAATGCTGAGTAAACTTGAATACAGAGAAGCTTGAAGACAGAGTAACTTAAATGCTGAGTAAACTTGAATACAGAGTCAACTTAAATGCTGAGTAAACGAGAATACAGAGTAACCTGAATACAGAGTAACTTGAATGCAGAGTAAACTTGATACAGGGTAGCTTGTTTAGAGTAGTGTTATACAGAGTAACCTGTATGCAAATATGATAATCATTTGTGCACTAAAGATATTTTTCATTCGAACTTTTAACGACTATCTTTGAAATAAATATTCATCTTGTGGCTCATCTGAAGTAGGCATTACCTAGTGGTGTGGGGGCCCCGAGTGACCAAGCGGTCTGAAGCGCCGACCATTACGGATTACTGCCATCTCACCTCTGTCTGCGTGAGTTCGAGTCCAGACTCAGCTAACGTAGGTAAGTGAGAAAGCCTGCCAGTAGCTTCTCGTGGGTCGGTGGTTCTTCCCTGGGTTTTCCAGGGTTCTTCCTCCACCATTAATACTGGCCGCCATGTATAGCCTATCTTGTGCTGAAAATGGCGTTAAACCCTACCACAACAACAACAACATAGTGGTGTGACAGCCAATATAAATAATCAAAGATTGGTCAATACACCAAATAAAAAAGAATCAAGCAATCAAGCAACTTTCTCATATATCCAAATTGGCCGAATCTACGCAGACAAGCGAGATGACACTGATCTGTAACTGAGAGCGCTTTAGACTACTCGGCAACTCGGGACCCCTAAAACAACTTGTAAAAATTCATTAGGGACCAACCAAAAAATGAATTCAATAAGTTGTGTGCATGTTTTTGCTGCTTGTCGTTTTGAAACTGGTAGGGAGAAGGGCGGTACAAGCTTCGGAGGGGGGGTGGTGACTGAAACTATTGTTTTTGTCGACTCAGAAGAAAACCTATATAAAGGTTTCGTTTTATGGCTGTTACTCTCTAGGTATGTCATTTATATTTCTGCAAAGTAAAACAAAGGGACAGACTAAAATCAAGCTTCCGTGGGGACCGTGGTAGTTCAGTTGGTAGAGCAACAAAATCGTAACCCAAGGGTCGACCCTGGGCCAGCTATTCCTGTGTGTATTTGAAGGGCACTATTCTCTCGTTTCCTTTCAATGATATAACCAATGTTTTAAACGTGCCGTTAAATGCAATAAAATAAAACTAGGTTATGCTTCTGTACATCAATGTAACATTTATATGTTATATGATACATCTTAAATAGAATTCGCCTATATCCACTGCAGTCTCTTTCTGTATCATTTTATAGGCTCGATTATATGTTGTCTCAGTACTGTATAATTTTGTGAGCTTATACCCGATTATTTACTGTGTCTGTACAATAGTGTAAGCTATAATCTTCCATTTTGTCTATGTATTTCTAGGTATTGGCAAATAACGGGTACGACCTTGTTATTTAAAGCAGGAATATTCCTGGTTTATAGGTATACCTTGTCTGTACATTTGTAGCAATCAGTTTCCATTGGATACTAATAAGTTATAAAGAATATTGTTTATTTGGTGCTTCTAATAAGCAACGTGTCTTTCTTTTTAAAACCCCCTTTTCATATTCATAAGTATTAGTTTGATTTCGTTTTAATAAATGAAAAAGATGTATTCTGGCCCATTTGCTTTTATCTAATGAAATATTTTTTGACAAGTTTGTATTTTAGACTTTAGATATTTGATTTTTCGCTAGCCAGAAAGTCGCTCTTTGAAATAAAGACGATAAGCTGCAATTGCAATCTGTCGTGTCGATTAAATTATATAATTGTAGCTAACAGATAATATTTAAATCTTTTTACAGTACACAGTATTTTATGTTTCATATTGTGATTCATTTGTCTGTACATTACATCATATCAGTTTTTTTAATTGTTGTGTTTTCAGCATTCATTGAGCTTCATACGGCAGCCAGTATAACTGATAGGGGAACAACCCAGGAAAACCGCCGCCGTATCACAAACCCACGAAAAAGTTTACAGTGGCTGGCTGAGCCCGAGAATCGAATTCTGTGACATACGTGAGATTGCAGTCATCAGCGGATGTTTTAGATCAACTGACCAGCCACCTAGGTCTAACCAGCCACCCAGAATTGTGGAAGAATGATTCGTTTGATAATATAGAACATGCATGCTGCAGAATGTGATTGACCATTTTTTTTGTTGGTATTATTCTCAGTACAAATGAAACATTTAATAGAAATGTAAACAAACATTAAAATGAGTCTGGACGTATTCGGACGTATAGTTGGCAAATTTATAGCAGGAGATTCTGGTGATTGTGTGCACCTACGATGAGGATTAGTGACAAACCTAGCCTAGGTGGATTTCCTCATTCGATATAGTACATGCAAAAACATATGTTTCCCGGATCAAAGTAATTCATCTTGATTCACAAAACACGTGGAACAAATGTACACCCTCGAATAATCAGCTGGGATGAAATTTATAATGTTCCATGATGTAAAAAAGAAACGCGTTTGCTAAAGAAACTCACACATGTCGTAACGTGTGGTGACAATGGTCAAAAACACCAGTTGCAGATGACGAGTCTCTCGTGATTGGTTGCGCACCCACCCACCCCGGCAGCTTTAACCTCCATCCTCCCTACCAGTTTCAAAACGACAAGAAACAAGGACATAAAAGTGCACAAAACTTACTCATTGAATTCCTTTTTTTAAATTCATTGTATGTAAAGTTTGTTTATGTATCTTTTTGTTTCTAAGGTTGATACACTCAAGGTATGTCATTGGGTATCGAGGCTTTGACTCGTATTTTTAAAAATATGGTTTAAACAAAAAAGTCTCCAAAGCGCCATTGGTCTTGGAAATGCTGGTCATACTAGTCATTGTTAAATTGCATGCTTGCTTGTATCTGAAAACTGAGCAGAAAATTAAAAGTCGCGACAATACTTAGCAACACTCCTCAAAATGGCAAAGGGATTAACGTGTGTTGACAAAACAATAGTTTAGCACTAAAAATTTCCATAGGAGTAAAACAGAAGTTCATACCTCACAAACTGTAAATTATATCTATTAAAATTAAATATATGGTAATTATAAAGTTGGCAATGTAACTTCGATTTAGATTACATGCCTTACCTACTTAATTCGAAACTCAAAGGGCAAGGCGCATGAATTAAAAGTTTCAAAATTATATTTTAAATGGTTCAGAACGTTGTTATTTCTAACAAAAATGTGCTTGTTCAGCGCGTATTTTGTCGACTATGAAGATCAAATGTCAATTGAACATTTTGTCGTTCCTTGTGAAATATTATAGTGCGCAATGCTTGTGCAAAATTGCTCCATAGATTCAAAATGAAATTATTCTATTCGTGCTTTATTCCTTAATTTGCTTCACATTTTATCTTGAAAAGGTATGATGGTATGTTATTGAATATATATATATATATATATATATATATATATATATATATATATATATATATATATATATATATATATATACACAAACACATCGTGTAGTTTAAAAGCACATCAGCACAATCATAGCTATATAAAGCGGAGGTAACAGATAACAAAAGTAATGAATGAAAATCCCCAACCAATATATAGCCACCATGCAATTTTTTTAAACCACCATGCAATTTGTTTTACTAAGTCCAATATTTTATTGTAACTTCATCACGGAAAACTTTCTAGGGTAAAGCGATTACATCTGTCCTTACAGAGCTGCGGTGGCTCAGTGGTAAAGCGATGGATTCACGATCAAAGGGTGCGGGTTTGAATGTACTTGTTGTATGTAATAAGAATCGTGTAGTCTAGGAGTTTCATGCATTACGTACAATACTAACTGTGAAAATTTTGTGGATTTATCTTTGCGGGTTTGAATGTTCTTTTTGTATGTAATAAGAATCGTGTAGTCTAGGAGTTTCATGCATTGCGTACAATACTAACTGTGTAAATTGTGTGGATTTATATTTGACTTCAGTAAAATGAGATGTGTATTCCAGGAATTTCTTTTACTAAGTCTGGAAATGTTATGCCAAAGAATTGGTAGTTAGCAAGTAATGTGTTTGATACAAGACATGAATTCCATTGATTGATTCGTGTAATTGCGCTGTGAATTCTTTTCAAAGGAGACATCGGCACATCCTGACCGATACATAGTCCATTTAGTGATGTGTAGCACGCAGAGGCGTAGTACATTTTATTGTGTCTCGGTTATGCCTTAATCCATTTAGGAATGCGGCTATCTGCAAGGGAAGACATTAATTTTAAGGTGTGTGTATGAGAGAGAGAGAGAGAGAGAGAGAGAGAGAGAGAGAGAGAGAGAGAGAGAGAGAGAGAGAGAGAGAGAGAGAGAGAGAGAGAGAGAGAGAGAGAGAGAGAGATCAAACTCTGGACACGGTGTTGCACAATAAGCCTGATGCTTGTCTGATCGTGTAACCAGTATAGGCTTTGATGTAGTGGTTTGAGGCAGAGCACTATATGCGGTTTTGTTTAGCTGATGTAATTGGAGTAAAGTGCCTTGCCCGAGAACACACCACTGTATCTGACCCAGGCTCATCCGATGATACGATTCAAACCCGCATGTGATTCAATTTTCGGCATATACAGGTCTGGAGTTATGGTAATCAGTGATTGCAATTACTCATTTTGTATTGATAACAAGCATTTGGCAATTCAGGTCTTAATTCAGAAGAGCAATTATCGATTTTAAAATCGCTCCAATATTTGGCAATCATACTTTTAGTTTAGAAAAGGAAGTAATCGCAAGAGTAATCAAAGTGCATTTCTGATTACTTAATCACATGATTAGATTATCTCATTACTGAATCATCATATTAGTGCATGATTACATGATCATATTATTGCATGATTATATGATTATATATCATATTACTGCATGAAACGTTCGTTTTCGTAAAACTACAAGTACGGTTTTAGGTGGGTAGGTGGGAATCGGTAAATGCCTGATTTTTCAAGAAGTAATTGTGGTATCAACCATCCAACATCGTCTTTTCACACAGTTTTATTTTTCTTGTATACATCACTATGCTTTTGCTGTCAGATCCAATTACATCTTGTTCTAATAGAATTATACCATGATAATGTTGATTCTTTTATTGTAATTTTTCCAGGATACTCAAAGTAAACATGAAAAGATGTGCTCAGACACGGATCCAAACAGATCTCCAAGGTCAATAACCACTCTATTGACTCGGGCAATCAATAGCAGCAAGGGTCATGGTGGCTCCATTGTTAGCATACTGACTCACAATTAAAATGGTAGAAGATCAAAGCCAACCATGGCTACCATGGTGTGTCCTTGGGTAATGTGACATAAACTTTGTTACAATTTCCTTGAAAATACATAATCTATTTGTGTTGCTGTGCCATAAAACCCCAAACTGATCTGAATTCTTTCTGGGGCCAATTCCAACAATTTTGCCATTTGCATTATTATATCTAGAACATAGAGCATTATCTGGAAATGCAAAGTATAGGAAATTTCTGTTATTGGCATTGACTTTGACTTTTGCAATACTGACCCTAACATCAGTTCTTCTTCTGCCAAGGAAAACACATATGCCAAGTTGCATTGAAATCTGTTCACTAAAATGTGCAATCATCTGTACCAATAATTATACACACCATGCTTAGTCACTCTAATGGATACCCACCTGCTTACACACTCTAATGAATATCCACCTGCTTACACACTGTAATGGTTACCAAAGTGCCTACAAACTCTAATGAATACCCACCTGCTTACACACCGTTATGACTACCCAACTGCCTACACACTCTAATGAATACCCACCTGCTTACACACTGTAATAGGGTATATAATAGCAAATCTCCCATAAGAACCTTTCTGTGACATAACACGAATAATGGTCTCACATACAGATTTATACTTAGAATTTCATTTCTTATGAACAAGGTGCGGCCACTCTGGTCTGTAAGTTTGAAATGTATTCTTAATAATAACGGATTATGCACACGCAAGTACACGGGCTTTATTAGCTCTGATACAATCAACCACCCGGGTGGAAATAGAAGACTGAAAGCATATAGTATGTATCCTTGCTGGGCCTGACTAGATTTTGAAAGATTCACCTGACAACTACCGTCTATAATATCATATACTAGATTGACTGCGATTGTTGATATTATATGTACAATACCCGTGGATATCTGACGGCCGGTACGAACTGGGCCGTTATCATGTTTTAGTACAGCCAGTGGTAGGGTTATTTTTCTCCATGATTCAATTACTCCTGGATAATATTCGTCAATAAGATCAATAAATGATTTTTTTTTTCGTTTCAGCTTTTTTAAAATCTGGTATAATAAATGTTTGCAAGTCATTTTCTTTTATATTATTATTATCAAGAAATAATTGCCTGCGTTCTTGATTAGTTTAAGCATGTCTACTAAGATCAGTTACAACGTTTATTATACTTCGATTGGAGATGTATAAGTCGAGTAAAACCACATTTAAATGTTTTATTGTTTCGATTATCTGAATTTTACACCATCATCATAATTTTGTGATAATGAAATAAGTAAATTTATTAAATTATTAGATGTTTCTTCGTATTCAGGTTTAAGAGTATTTAAAATTTCTTTAAAACATTCTTCATTAACAATCTGTCGGTTCCACGTCCTGGTTTCTATGATGAAATCAAATGTTGATCTAGTTATATTGGGAATTCTTTTAATATAATCAGTAAATAAGGTTCAGCGTAGAGTGGTTAAGGATAAAATATATAACTCCGAGGATATTGTTCATTATATTCTGGATTTTTAATGATTTGATTTTCATTTTTTTAATTCATCTTTAGTTGGTTATGAAACTTCATTATAAATAGGGGACAATCAGACCATCCTAACACTGATCTGTTCGAACTTTCATAAATATCTACAGCATAATCAGGAGAATTTATATGCTTGATAATGTTGGTTCATAAACAGTGATCGTTATCTTAGATTCTTTTCCTGTAATAGATTTAATTCTGCGCTGGAACTCATCATTGATCTATTCTATTTGATAACGGCCCGCAGAAATTCTAACAACTTGCCAATCAGGACTTTCATCAGGTTTATACTTATTCGAAAATGCAAGTGGATTATTTTTTTGCTAATCCACCGAATGGTTTTGAACCTGATATTTGGCCAGCTATGATAAACTCGTAGTTTTGCTAATGCTATTTCACTTGCTGGAACTGCAGTTGGAAAGTTAACGCTAAATTCAAGATTGTTCGAAATTACTGATATCATAGTAGATATGGACGGCATTATATAAGTGACGATCGACTGTAATAATTCTCTTGACGCTGTCAATGACTCCGACATTATTGTTATTGTTATTATTTATTTCTCCACTTTTATCGCTTTGGTTATTGTCACTAGCAATTATGAATGCCTCATTATAAGTTTCCATTACCGTTGCGAACTATTCATTAGATATTTTACCATTGATCAGGTACTCCCAAAGATATGAGGATAATTTAGAGTAGGCGATTGTTGCTGTGTGTAATTTCATCATGTACTCGCATAATTTATCACTCGCGCATGTAGTATTTTCTTAGCGATAACACTAAAAACTAAGTACGCAAGTTGTTACCGTAGAAACGACAATTTTTACAACTGCAGACGTCGTCATCGTTATTGTTGATAACAATGATCCGAGGAAACTATTATATCGATAACAACCATACGTCTGTGATATTTATTTTTACATTCACACTGTAATCGTCAATGATATTTTTTAGTTCAGTTTGACACTTACACTCCTGATAGTATTTGTGAGGCTGAACGTCAATAAATGACGGAGTCATTTGATTCATCTAGGTAATTAATTGAGGAGCTTTAGTTACAAGTTCCAGACATCACCAGTAATTAGTTGAGTCTATACTTTTATCCGATGTTTCCAGCGTAAATGTTTCTTCAGAATCTTTACCTAACATTAAATATACAGTTCTAAAAAATATTAGTTAATACAGACGTGTTAAGTATTCTAAATTTTGCACCCCTAAATATGGACAGCCTTTACACACCAGCGACTTCCGTAGTGTGTTTGAAAATTTTATTTCGTTGTGTCCATACTGCTGATTCTGATGATACAATGTACACAAATTTGGTGATCTGCTTCTGAGGAATTTTAACAAGATTAATTTTTCAATATTATGAGGAATTCCAATAATGATATCATTGAGTATCGTGTTAATGTCAACGAGTTTTATGTCAATTTTTGGTGGTGGTCCAAAAAATTCAATAATAGATCTGTTTAAATTTCTATGAAAATTCAGAAAGGTTTTCTATGTGTTTATTATAATCAGTTCTACATGCGGTAATTCTATCATTGATCACTTGCGATCTTAATATTGCTTTCATCGATATATTTTCTTTGTTGTTGTATCTGTATATGTGGTTGGGTTTCCAAGATATGTATTTTTTCCTAACATTATTATGGAACCAGTAATTACATCGCCAGCTTTCTTGACATAGTCGTTAACCTAATTACCAGAGTTCTATATTTAACCTTGATCAGCGAAAGAAACGTTATTATTAATAACCGCGCTGGAAATTCGTACAAGTACATCTGAAAAATGTATGTTGTTTGTTTTTAATCATCCGCGTTTATCCTGAAAAACGACAAATTCAATTTGATCCACACTCGTGATATTTAATAAATCATCGATTTCATTTCTGAACTGATCAAGAGTTGTGTATTTAGATAAGTCAAATTGCTGTGCTTTATCACGAGAAGATCTTCCATAAATCTCTACCAATATGTTTACTAATGGCTGTTTAAATGCGACATCGTAGTATATTCATGCACGATTTTATAAAGAAGTGCTGTTAATTTGATACAGCATCGATTACATTAGGTACTTCTCGACCACAAAACAAGGGGATCCGTTATTTTTTGTGTTGGTAGAGTTGCATACCGGATTGGAGCAATTTTAATGCTGACATAATGAAGAAATTCCTTTGGTGGAGCCAACCCATACGAATCGAAATCAACAATTACCCGTTGATCAATTACATATGCCACCAAATGCGTTCCTGGTCCAGAGTTTTAACAAGATTAATAAAACCAGTTTTATGTCGCATGGCAACGGTAGGTAATTGATTACGCATGAAACATCTGAAGTTTTTTTATATTTAGTTGCTTAGCAGTAATAAGCAAATCAAAATTAGACATAGGAAGAATCATCGAACTGTCCCCGGACTTAGATCTTTTCCGTACCACGAATGTGGGGTCCCGGGAAGTCTTTGACCTTTTTCCTTTTTTGAGGTTTTATTCCTTTACCTGTTGCCTTCTTTAATGCCATTCCACCTGAGGTTGCAACAGCGCTTAATGCAGCTTCTTTTGCAACAGCTGGGGCTGCAGGGGCTATTAATGCTGGTATAGCTGCGAGAAGTGGAAATATACCACCCGTCTAAGCGATGTCTTTGATAGCGCCCGCAAAATGATTAAGTCGTACCCCAGTCATTGATCGCTTGGCTTCATTGAATTGATTGACGTTCTGATAAAGATAGCTTATTCGGACCACCTGCGATTTGTTCTCGATTTAGTGATAATTTTACCGTAAAACTATTTTTTAATGATGACTGTAGCTTTTTAATCTGACCTAGAGTCAGACTGACTCTAACATGATGATATGACATTACAATATTATGAGCAATCTAATTACATGTTCTCTACTGGGGTATCAACGACTTCCCATTGGTCCACCAGCACATTCATAGAGCATTGATTTATCGCTGAGTATAACTGCAATTGCTCTATAATTTGCAATAGCTCCTTGAGTCACACGAGCGAGAAAATTTATATCTACAACAGATTGTCTGGTTAAATCTGAATATTCTGGTAAGAAATAATAAATCGGATACAGAGTTGTAAAATATGGTTGTGCTATTTATAAACCAATATCAATGTTTTGATCATGTCATATGAACGACATAAGATGATGATACGCTCGTGCAACATGATTATAATCAAAATTCATTAATGTATCCTCTGATGGCTCTTGATGTCCATTTATTCTTAATGAAACCCCAGAAAGAACGAGTTAACCAAATGCCATAATACTATGTGTTTGATTATTTTCTCGTGCAGCATTTTGCAATGCAATAAATATGTCTTGGTGCAGATATACCCTGATGAGAAGGCATTTGCCATGTAACTAAACCGTTAATTGTACTCTGAACACTATCTTTGGTTGTTGTTAACCATGAAAATGTTGATTTATCACCTTGATTCATAAAAGATAGCAAACGGACTTCTTCAGATATCGATGGTGTCATCACTAGCAGTTATCCCGCTGGTGACTCGAGGCAGTTTATTGTGAGCCTCCTTGATAATCATCGAGATCATCGGCATGGCAATGTCGTGCTGAAATCTCATGCATTCTATCCTGTCGTGATGATATCCTTTGCATGTAACCACGGTAGAGGGTACTTGAAATTTACTTTGTTAGTACTTTTTTTTTTCCTGGGGAAACCCATAAAATCTTTATTTCATATTTACATTGTAAAATTTACAATAGATACTATTACAAGAGCACTCATACAAACACTATTGCTCTCCCTCACATTCATAATTCTGCGAATATTTGAATGTACAAACATATGTTACATATACATACATATACACACACATACATACATATGCATACCATTGACGTATCACATAAATTTATACATTCACATAT
This sequence comes from Potamilus streckersoni, assembly GCA_016746295.1. Classification (NCBI taxonomy): domain Eukaryota; kingdom Metazoa; phylum Mollusca; class Bivalvia; order Unionida; family Unionidae; genus Potamilus; species Potamilus streckersoni. The sequence goes on from JAEAOA010002123.1 coordinate 389,357, forward strand.
ATACAAACATACACATGCACACACATTCATATATACACCTATACACACATATTCACTTACAAAAACACACATATACATATAATACATACATACACAAACATATATGTATTCAAAATCAATAACATACATATTACATACACATATACTTATATACATTTATATACAACCACATACAAAAACATGCCTAACGTATATATATATATATATATATATATATATATATATATATATATATATATATATATATATATATACATATATACATCATATATATTTTTATATACACGTCTAGATGATGTTGTACACAAAAGATTTTTTTTTCCATTTTGACATTATATATTATTTGACATTTGTATCATATTGAAATTTATTATTGCTTCTAAACTTTTTAAGGTGGATTTCAACATTTTGGCTACAGGCTATATGATGAGAGGTAAAAGCATGTGCAATCGGTTTTGTGGATATTGGATAGTAAGTAGTAAGTATTATTCTAGGCTAATATCAATTATTAATTCAAAATTATGAAGAGAACAGAATAGTTAAGCTAGACACCATTTATCGATAAAGTGCACAATATTAAGTCTGGAAAAGTCAGCTTTGATTCTACATTTTAATCGAGAAATAAAGAATGATAACAAGGTCTTACTAGTTACCACTTCTTTATGATAATACGCTTGTAAGCGTTTACTCCATATTGTATATTTATATTCAGCGCATAGTAAAAGGCATAAGTCCTTGAATTCAGGTTCCGGGAAAGAGGCTTCATTTGGGATAAGGCCGAATTTAAGGAAAGTATAAAATGTATTAAAAGAGTTTCTTGAAAGTTTTTTCAGCCATTTGATAATGAGCTTCTGTAGAGGTAATATTAATTTGCATTCGAAAAATATATGATCAGTAGTTTCAATGTTGCTGCAAAAAAGGCATAATTTAGATTTGGATATATGTTTTAAAATCATGTTGTAGTTAACGGGTAAAATGTCATGTATGGTTCTAAAAGACACATCTCTAGTGATGGGATCTAAAATTTTATTGTGTAGGTTTTTCCAAATGTTGATGAAGTTTAAGTCGTATAGTTTGGTTATTTTGGGTTCTAGAAGGTAGTTTCGTAATTGTCTTTGATAAAATAATTTTGTGGGGATTTGACCAAAAGTGAGATCGGGATTATGCTCGTAAAAGTCTTTGAAAATGGTTATGCACTTTTGGTAAAATTCTGGTACATATAATGTATGAGTAAACTTGTTAAGGCCTAAATTAGGGTTGAAAGATCTTAATTGTAACCTGATCCAATACCTAGCAAAATCTTTCCATTTGGCTAAATACTCATCATCGAGTAATTTTTGAATATGTTGTACACGTATTGCCTGTATTTTACATTTTAAATGGGTGATGTTTAAATCCCCATTACGGAGTGTGTTGATACATACGGCTCTAGCAAGAGGTTCGAATTTAGAATTCCACAAAAAAATGAAGATGTTCCTATTGATGATTTTCTCATAATGTTTAGGTAGATCAGTCACAGTTGCAGTATACCAAATTTTGCTGCAGGCTAAAAGATTAATAACATGGGACTTAGAAATGAGAGGAAGATTTCTGCGTTTCCATAGTAATAGTGTATTCGTCAGTTTAGTAACATTTTTATTCCAGTGATCATCATTATTTAAATTGTTACCAAAATAAAACCCTACAATTTTTTGATTGTCAATCCAAGAGATGCCGAAAGGGTGATCACTGCGGTTTCTCCATTTACCCATAAACATGCCATTAGATTTATCGTAATTTACCTTTGCGCCTGAAGCGCGATCATACATACGAGACCAAAATAAGTACCGCTCAATCGATTTGTCCGTGCAACAGAATCCTGTACTATCGTCCGCGTAAAGGGAGATCTTACAAGTCTCTGCTGCACCTGGAACTTGAATACCTATAATATCTGGTTCATTTCGAATTTTAATTGCAAAAGGTTCATACACTATTACATATAAAAGTGGGGAAAGACTGCAACCTTGACGAACTCCTCTGGAAATTAAAAAGGAATCTGAAATAAGATTGTTTACTATAACTGATGAACGAATATCAGTATAAAAAATCGAGATCCATTTAATAAAATCTTGATGAAATCCAAAGGATTTTAACGTTTTTAACATAAATTGATAATTTACTCTATCAAAAGCCTTTTCTTGATCTAAAGATATAAACGCACATGACAGTTCTTTTTGTTGTATGTAGTCACAAATATTTCATATAAGGTGACCGTTGTCAAACATAGATCGACCTTTAACTCCGCATGTTTGATCTATGTGTATTATTTTGGACATAACATTACCAAGTCTATTAGTAATAATTTTTGATAAAATTTTGTAATCTAAATTTAATAAGGAGATGGGTCTCCAATTTTTCATATCACTTGAATTTTGAAGATCTTTACATAATAATGTTATATAGGATAGTTTTTGTGAGTCAGACAGAGTATTTGATTCAAAGATCAAATTATATAAACGGACTAACGTGTCGCAAACGGACTTCTTCAAATATCGATGGTGTCATCACTAGCAGTTATCCCGCTGGTGACTCGAGGCAGTTTATTGTGAGCCTCCTTGATAATCATCGAGATCATCGGCATGGCAATGTCGTGCTGAAATCTCATGCATTCTATCCTGTCGTGATGATATCCTTTGCATGTAACCACGGTAGAGGGTACTTGAAATTTACTTTGTTAGTACTTTACTTGATGGTAATTGTTTGTCTGCGGATATTGTCTGCAATTCCTCATGGGCAATGTCACTTTATAACATTATATATTTTCAGCCGTATTACTACGAGGAGTTATGTGTGAGACTTTTTGTACTTAGGTTAAAAGCGAGAGCAGTAGCTCTCTGAGCTCTACCTCGAGTTCTCCATGCGTGTGTAAATATCTTACAACGGCACTTTGTACTAGTAAAGGTCCATTTTTGCCAACTTCTCCATATTCGCACGCTTACAGATCTTAACCTTTTTGGTCAGTGGGGTTCAAGACCTGCGTGCATGTAATTTCATTGCTTAACACGAGAATCTCGGTTGTAATACTAGCTACCTATTTGTGTATTAACTCTGGAGTGCTAGCACACCAAGGTTGCAGCAATAATTCTCGCTAGTGTCCTTTTGTGTCATTCATAAACTCCAACAGGTCAACGATTTTGTAGTTATTGCTTTTCCGTCAACGCCGTCACTGCTCCGAACTACATGTACAACGCGTGTGCACTACCTGTAAAGGCTTTGGCCATTTTAGTGATCCTTACTCGCGGATATTGCTTTACACGCGTCTGCTACACATACTAAATCTTATATATGTATATATATATATATATATATATACATATATATATATATATATATATATATATATATATATATATATATATATATATATATATATATATAATATGTGTGTGTGTGCATATGTGTGTTTATATGTATATAGATATATGTGTGTATATATGTGTGTATACATACACTCATATATACATATATATATATATATATATATATATATATATATATATATATATATATATATATATAGAGAGAGAGAGAGAGAGAGAGAGAGAGAGAGAGAGAGAGAGAGAGAGAGAGAAGACATTTAAGCAAAAGTATCTTTTCAAGCAGTATTTAGTCTAAAACGTTAGTCTTAAATCATTCCAGAACCTCCTAGCCCATGAAGATTAACTTGCATTTCCCTTAAGCAATCAGTAAAACATTGACACGCGGTTTAATAATTAAAGAAGCCCAGCTAATATATTCAGTAAATTTAAGTTAATAAATTATTTTATAGATGCTATAGTCTGAAGGGTAACTGCAACAAGTTTAATAATCCTTTCTGAATAGAGAATATATAATTTGAACACCTTCTGACGAAGAGGTCAATGCAGACAAAACGAGTAAAACATGTCATACATATAAATGTTTGTTATATTATCGTCTAAAATGTCTCACAATGTTGACGACATCGTCAAAACTCCATGTTCCGCTTCTCTAATTCTACAGAGTAAGCATTTTGCGTGCAGATGTGGCAACTAGTGTTAAATCAAAAAACAACATTGTACCAGTCAGTAATTCTATCGGAAAGATTATTACAGATGACACGTGACACAAGCCACAAAAGGTTACATACATTTTAATGCTGATGTTGAGGTTTTAAACGAAAGAAGCCAATAATGTCAACAGAAAACGAAGATTTCATTGCAACAGACGAGGTGGGGGATAGTGAACCAGAATTGTTAGAAGATTTGAACTGCCCACTTTGTCGAAAGGTATTTAGCTCTCCGAGACGACTTCCGTGTTTACATTCGTTTTGTCATGACTGTCTAGAGGCACATATAACTAACGTTGTCTCAATAAAAGACTCTGTAAAGGAATTATGTTGTCCACTGTGCGGAAGTGTGGCTTGCTCTAGAGAGTTTTCGACAAGCAAATTAGTTCATATATTTCCTCTTAATACATTTTTGCTATCTGTCTTAATAAAATTGGGATCGAAAGTGAAAGTCGATCTTCTGTGCAACGTTTGCCAGGCTCAGGATGTCACCTCTCCAGCTGCAGATTTATGTACTGTATGTGAGGAGGCTCTGTGCATTAAATGCTCTAAAATGCATATAAGTTCACGATTGTCGTCAACTCATACTATTTTAGAAATTCAAGACTTGCCAAGCAAACAGGAGACTATTCTGCAAAATAGTCACATATTTCACTGCACAAAGCACGTGTACATTCCTCTAGAACTTTACTGTAAAGGTCACGAAACTCAGCTGTGTGCCAGATGCTTTGTTGATGATCATGCCAAGTGTTCGGAAGTAATTAAACTGGCCGACGAAACGCCGAATCTATCTGAGGCATTGACCCAGACGAAAGAGCAGATGAAGGAGCTTGAAGATGAGCTGAAAATGTTTACAGATATCGATGCATCAAATCTGAGCAATCTTGAATCTGATGTCAACGATATGACTATTGAAATAAGGACATTAAAGAAAACAATAAATGATTCTTTAGACAGTCTAAAGAAAAGGGTGAAAGAGGAGGGTTACAAAATTTTTAACAAAGAAAAGAAGAGAATAGAGGAACTGGACAATTGCCGCCAATCCCATATAACCGCAATTCGAAATTCCAATGTCGCCATGGAGTCAGCCAGTAAATATGCAACACAGACTCAAATGTTACTGCTTACAAAGAAAATAAATAATCAGCTTTCACTGACGCAACAGTATATTGATGACAACTACTTGACTAATGATATTTTGACATTAGAGTTAGAGGTCAACTCGCAACTAAAATCTGTCACTAAGATTCCAAGAGGAGAAATAGGGAGGGTAACGATGAAGAGAAATGACGAAATTCTACTTGTGCCTGATGCATTCAAGCGTTAAAAGAATGCATGGCAATACTTCTGAATGTCACAGAAATAAAAGAGTGCAATAATAAGACACCCATGGTACACTAAGGCGATATACACCAGCAATAAGCAACTGTTGGTAACAGATTTTTCGAACAATATATTTTGCATCCTGGATTCCTCTTATGACATTGTCTGTATTCATAAATTACCAGGTAATCCTTTTGACATCTGTATGGTAAATGGAGAAATTGTAGCAACTACCTTACTGCTAAAAAATTCCATTCATTTGCTTTCCCTCAAGGATGAAGTGATCAGGACTCATTGGTGATGGCAATATGTACTACTGGAGTATCATTACTCTGGAAGTAAAGGAAAAAATCCTACCACAGTTTAAAGGTAAAGGTAATAATCAGACCTATATTGCTCTTAATGCCTTCAAGACTCGTCTATATATATGTTTGGGCAGGCTGTTCTCTGCATTGCTTTGGTTTGGATGGAATGAAACATTTTAGGTTAACACACCAAAGTCTGGAAGGACAACAGGGTGTTTCGGCTGAGAGAGAGGACAATGTGTATGTAGTAGGAAGCCGGTCACATAATATCTGTCAACTTTATTCTGATGGTTTCCTTATTCAGGTCATTATGAATGGAATTGAAAAGACACCCATGGGATTATGTTTCAATCAAGATGGAGACACATTTGCACTGACTCATGTAACAGATAGAGCTCTCAGCTTTTACAGACTTGACTACAAGGACAAATGACATTCTAAGATAACTCTGAAAATAGATATATGTTGGTTCACATGCAAACTAATTGTAGTCTGTGATAAACATTGAACTGTGTGTGTGATCCAGTTTATACAGGAGAGAACTGATTTGAAGTGTTCATTATACAGCCTGATCTTACATTTTTATTCATGGCTTTTGATAAAATTAGTTCTTATCCAGACATTTTTATGATATTGTTGTCCATAGGTACCCCTTACTATTTTAGTAACTATTATCTTTAGTCATTGTATAATTTACAACTTGAATAATTGTCTCTAATTTGATACAGTCCATCATATGTCATTAGTTTGTTTTCTATATATGTTTATCTACTTTTACGGTTAATATTTCTAATAGGTCTTGAGCTCAGCTCTTTGCTGTTAGTACTTTTTCTAATCAATCAATCAAGCAATTAATCAATCATTCAATCTATCTATCTAGCTAGCTAGCTATCTTTTATGCTGGAAGGGACCCAAAATTTTTTTTTTATGGTCTGGGTTTTCCTTTCAACAAAGGTGTTTGCTTGAGACCATTTGGCCATCTCGGGCCCCCTGTTGTTTGGAGAAATGCACTCTTTTATAGATTTGTTTCATATTGTTAGCAGCTATTTGATGTACCAATCATATGTGTATCAGCTGTGTTTCATAAAAAGACACATGATTCCAAGAGGAGTCACCAAAACACAATTTTTACAGAACATGTCAAAGGAAAAATAATTATACTGATTTTAATTGCATATGGCTATGCCGCTTCTAAGAAAAAAGCTGAATATAGACTTTTTCTGAAATTATTTATGGAAACCATTTTGGACATAATTTTGGTAGAGTATGTCATAAGGAGTACTGTTACTAAGCTTGATTAAATTGGTTTATCTATTGTGGAAAAGTCAAAAATAGGTTTTCCATTTGTTTGCTAAAGACACACATTGTTCTATTCTGATAAAATGGAATTAGGTTTTTCATGTGGGTTGTATGAAATCCAATCCATTGCTAGGAGTGCCATGCTGGAGACAATTTTGATTCATATAGGTATAGGTATAGGTATAGGTATAGTCTTTCATAACAGTCCAAAATATATTTTTCAACTGTTGGCTCATGATTAGAAATTCACTGTTGCTAGGGGCCACTTAATTGCTAGGGGTGCCACTCTGGACACAATTTTGATTAACCATGTCCTAAGAAACAATTTTAAGTTTGATTCATATAGTTATTCTTTTATATCAGTCTAAAATAAATTGTTACCGGCAACTCTAATAAAACTTTTCATAAAGGAGTTCCCAACAAACATTCTTACCAAGTTATGTCACTGATGACTCATTCTAGGCAAGATGTCAAAAAGGATTTTTCCATTTTTGGAGACATACTGAACATAATTTTATTATCCTGGGTCCTAAGGAAGACCTTAGCAGGTTTGACAGAAACAGTTCCAGTGGTTTTTGAGTTAAAGTTAAAAATGGCACCATACATGTATTATGAGTACAAACTTGGTCACTAGACTTATCATTAAGATGAACAGTGAGTTGCATTATGGGTACAAACTTGGTCACTAGATTTAGCATTAAAATGTACAGCGAGTTGTATTATGGGTACCAACTTGGTCACTAGACTTAGCATTATGTACAGTAAGTTGTATTATGGGATACAATTAATTTTTGTGCTCAACTTTGTCCCCCTCCAAAATCTAAGTAACATGCATTCCTTCATTTTCTTTATTGTTTTCCCTCACTTTTTTATTTAGCACTACACCCATATCCTTTAAAATGAGAGAAACAAGTGCCTGTAATTATGCTGAGTCATGAAATCATACCAGGACTTTGCTTGGTATTATTCCATAAGAGGTCAATAGAAAGCCAAGTAATTAAATCAGCCTTCATTGAGAGGTTACATTTTTCTGGTAGATGGGGTGGTCTCTAAGCAAAAGTTTCTCTGTACATGTTCTATGGTCCAGTTTGAACAGGTTCACTCTTTTATCACAGAAAGTGCCTGCATTTTTAAATTTTCACATTTGTGGCCAAGTGATGTTTGTCCACCCCTCCACCAGTCTCTCCTTCCATCTATAAAGTTATATAATGGGAAATCCATCTACATCATGTGTGAGAGATGATCACATTTGATGCATTGTTTTAGGTGATGTAACAGATGACAACAGTTGATGTCTAATTTTTCATGTAGATGACAACAGTTCATACATTGCTTTATGTGATGTGTATATAATAGCAACTTTTTATTTATCCTGGATGCCAATGCCAGATAAAACCCTGTGGAGGCCCCTATGCAGTCAAAATATCAGGCTTCCTCCCCCTTCGCAAATTATCTCCTAATATGTCAAGATAAAATGAATTCAGTTTTATTGGTGGCGCTCTACAGTTTCCTATTTAGCATAGGGTTAAAATTTTAAAGAAAGAGTTTCCCCGGGTTTCCTCACTAGTTATACTGGTTATTTAAAAGAGACTTTTTATATCATAGGCATTGTTCAAAGAACCTTTAATTCACTTTATTTTGATGTATGATTGATGGGTATAATATGGGTTAGAGAGTACACAGCTTGGCCTTACTCCAGATGTGCACCTTTCAAAAAAGTGCTTGCTCTACTTGCTTTTTTTCACTTTTCGAACTTCAGAGGTAAATTGTAAAAAAAAAAGCCAATAACTTTGTTTACATTTTATGTATTTGGTAATTCAGTCTTTGCACTTTTAAAAGCTGGTATTATCTAGTTTGGCAAAATTCATTTTCCATATTTTAATAGCTGCCAAGAATAGTGTACTTTAGACAAATTTAGGTTGATTTTGGAGCGTAAGGGAGCAGTCATTTTAGTTAGCAGTGTCTTAAGATCATTTAAAATTTCCAAAAGTACAATATCCAAATAAATTTCATCCCCATTACATGAAAGTAGTATATAGGTATGTCAACATTCTCTCCACTGTGCATGTTTAAAATGCAATCATCTTCACCTTACATACATCACTCTCTCAAAAGTACATAATAACTGGCGAGTGCCACCATAAAGAGTATATAGATATCATTGTTGTATGATTTAATTTTGATTGTATGACTGAAATATTTAAGTTGCAAGCATAAAAAAGTCCTTTGTAATAATTGTCCTGTATTTTCCCCCTGAGAACAGCATTTATTAGTCAGAGTCTTAAACCGGTTCAGCCCCCCCTCCTTATGATAAAAAGTGAACTATTGTAAAAATGCGCATTGCATTTTGTCAACATAGCAACCAGTGTTATGCTGATAGAAAGGAACATGAAACTAGCCATATTTAATCCTGAGATGTTAACAATAAATTTTAGTTATAAAAGGGATATAATAGGTGAGGTTCATAAAGGTCAAAGGTCAAAGGGTAAAATATTAACTAATTCTTTGATCTGGAAGAAAGCAAATTTGCTTTTTATCATTTATTTTTTTAATTTCATTGCAAATAAACAAATTGAAACATTTTCACTATGTATTTCTTTTACTTAATGTAACATTTTTCAATTTATGTTGACTTTAATCCTATATTCTAAGATTTCTAATTTCCCCATAATGAAGGTCACTACTCAACCAAACATGCCTCATAGTAAATTATGTATGCTAGAGCAAAAATAAGCATAATTAGCTGATTTTCATGAATAAAATCATTGTTAATGTACCATTTTACTCAGAACATCATACATAATACTGTAATATGAAAATAAGAAAAATAATTGCATAAATGTTTATATTTGTTTACAAGGTGGTGCTCTACATTTTCGTATTTAGCATAGGGTTAAAATTTTAAAGAAGAGTTTCCCCAGGTTTCCTCACTAGTTATACTTGTTTTTTAAAAGAGACTTTGTATATCTTAGGTATTGTTCAAAGAACCTTTAATTCCCTTTATTTTGATGTATGATTGATGTGCACCTTTCAAAAAAGTGCTAGCTCTACTTGCTCCTTTTCACGTTTTGGAACTTCAGAGGTGAATTGTAAAAAAAAGAGACGATAACTTTGTTTACATTTTATGTATTTGGTAATTCAGTCAGTGCACTTTTAGAAGCTGGTATTATCTAGTTTGGCAAAATTCATTTTCCATATTTTAATAGCTGCCAAGAATAGTGTACTTCAGACAAATTTAGGTTGATTTTTGGAGCACAAGGGAGCAATCATTTTAGTTAGCAGTGTCCTACGATCATTTAAAATTTCCAAAAGTACAATATCCAAAGAAATTTCATCCTCATTGCATGAAAGTAGTATATAGGTATGCCAACATTCTCTCCACTGTGCATGTTTAAAATGCAAACAACTTCACCTTACATACATCACTCTCTCAAAAGTACATAATTGGTGAGTGCCACCATTTTGATCTGTTTTTGTGGGGTCTCTAAAAGGCATAGGGCCCATAGGCCAGTGCCACTTCAACTATTGGGTAATCTGGCACTGTGGATGCAGCCTCATGAACAGTAGGGGGTTGGGGATTGGTATAAGAGGTCATTAAAAAGCCAAGTAATTAAATCAGCCTACATTGAGAGGTTACATTTTTCTGATAGATGCTAAGCAAAGGTTTCTCTGTACATGTATTTTGGTCCAGTTTAAACAGGTTCTCTCATTTGTCACAGAAAGTGTCTACATTTTTAAATTTTCATATTTGTGGCTTAAGTGATGTTTGTCCATCCCTCTATTAGTCTGTCCTTCCATCTGTGCAGTTATATAATGGGAACTCCATCTACACCATGTGTGAGAGGTGATCACAATTCATACATTGTTTTAGGTCATGTAACAGTTGACAATAGTTGATGTATAATTTTTGGTGTAGATGACTACTGTAATACAGTATAAGGTAATTCAAATGATAAAAACTTAGCAAAGCTGGCACATCTCCAAAAATGAACTTTTGAGTTAATATCAGTCCAGAATGAAAGCAAGGAAAATTTAGCTGGTAAGTTAAAAATATTACCTATTAAAGAGCAAATCTTTTTAAGAAAAGCCAAATTAATGTACAGGATAGCCAATGATGAAACTCCTGAACATTTACAATCAATATTCAAGTATAGGCTACCCGGAAATACTCCCCACCTGTGATCAATGTCTACCAAACATTACAAAATTCCCAACCCAAATAAGAATTTATTTAAAAAAGTTTCCAATACTCTAAAACTTGCTTGGAATAGTATTCCAGTTGAGATTAGAAATGCCCACTCTATTTCCTTTTTCCAAACCGAGTATATACAGTGGCTTCAGAGATGCAGCCAAGAAAAAAAGAAGTAAATTCCTTTAAAGGAGGGCCTCATGGTAGATTAGTTCTTAGCTAATTGAGTTATCCTCTTTAAATAAAGTCATAATAATAATAATAAAAATAATGACAACAGTTCCTACATTGTTTTACATGGAGGTGTAAATGAAAGCAACTTCTTATTGTTTTATTGTTTATGTGGAGGTGTAGATGAAAACAAATATGTATGTATCCTGACCGTCAAAATATGAGCCCCACCCCTTGAATATTATCTCCTAATATGTCAAGATAGAATCAATTCAATTTTCTTTTGATCTGTGATCATGTGGGCAACTAAAAGGCATGGGTTCGATAGGTCATTGCCAATCTGCCTGGTAATTTGGCTGGATGCAGCCTCATGCACAGTAGGGGGTTGGGGTTAAAGGTCATATATTCATATATAATATAGATTCTGTTTTATTTCCACTAAACTCAATCTACATATAACTTTGATTTAGGGTAATTTAAATAGTGTGGATTTTTGTGATGGTAATCAGCACTGATATTTTGTTTACATAAGGATAATAATAGAACAATAACTGCATTGCTTGTAAATTTTAATTGCAATAAAATATTATAAATAATAAAGCTATTATCTGACATGCTAAATCAGTCTTTGCACTGTGCTAACATCATACTGTTGTACAATACATGCATGGAAAACACAACAAAAAGGGCTTGTGGATCAAACAATGACACTAAATAGTCCATAAAATTTTGTATGTAATCAAACCTTGTCCATTTTTTACATTAATTCTTTGACAAATTTGTCATTTACAAAAGTATAGTTTTCCTTATAAAAGGTTTGTAAAATTTCATCTAGAAAAACATAAGAAGATGGATAAATATTATGATTATCTACAGACAATGAAATACATGAAGTGTCTGTAAGATGACTGGGTAAGAACAAGTAATATTTTGTGGAAAGCAAGTCAAGTTGATTTTAATCTGGAGTCCAGAAGAACTTGCATAGCAATTGAAAAACATGTTTTGCACACCTGCATGATAAAACATTCCCAGTAAAAATATATGGTTCACTCAACTGCAAATGTGTGATATGTAATCTCTTTATATATATAGTCACTGATTCCATAGCAACCTTTATTGTCTCACCTGTATACAGTGAGGTACATAACATTGGCTTCAATGACCATCCTTATCATCTCACCTGTACCAGGCAAGTTATAACAACCCTGGCATGAATAACATTTATCATCTCAAAGTAGACAAGGTCAGTGAAAATCACTGTGATTACAGCTCAAACCCTATCCTCAGTTTATTCACAAAGCACACAATCAGTGAGTGGAAATCACTGATTACAGCTCAAACCCAATCCTCAGTTTATTCATAAAGCACACAATCAGTGAGTGGAAATCACTGTGATTACAGCTCAAACCCAATCCTCAGTTTATTCACAAATCACACAGTCAGTGAGTGTGAAATCACTGTGATGATAGATCAAACCCAATGCTCAGTTCATATACAAAACACACACAATCAGTGGAAATCACTGTGATTACAGCTCCAATGTTGTGCTTAGTTCCTATACAAAACACAGTCAGTGGAAATTAGTACATGATGATAGTTCCATGCTCAGAACAGTAAAGGCATCATTAGGACAAATGTGTCACTAGAAATAATTCTTATCAAACTCATGCATAGTTCAGCTATATCTATATGAGCAGCAGGGAGGGTGAATCCTACAAAATTTTGCTCGTATCTTTAACGAAAATAAAGGTTCCTACAACTGGCTGAGAAACAAAATAAGTCAATAACGCTAAACTAAAGTCTCTAACTATTATATTTCCCTACGGTTAAAAACCACATGAGGTTAGCTCAGTTTTGTTACTCTATTATTGACTATATTTTTCACGATTTTTTTTCGGTTTTGTTTACTACAAAACGACCCAATTGTTGTCGTTCACCCTCCCTGCTGCTCATGTATATAAAGCAAGGTAACTCCACAGAGGAAATTAAACGATTATTTTCCCTGTCTATGCATGTTTTCGTCTGCTAAACCTATCCGTCTGTCTGTGATTAACTGAATCTTTGTTTGTTGAATCCCACTACTATAAACTTAAGACATATCAGTAATATAATAACAAGGTTATATTTTTTTCTACACACACACATACACTCGCCACAAATAATCCTTTAAGATTTTAACTGTGTACAATAACAAAAATACCTATCTGTACAAACTCCCCATGTACATAGGCATGTAATGGGTCTGTGTGAATCACCACTCTCTGCTGATATCGCCTCTGCCTTTTCGTCCAAACAAAATCACGTGGAGCGTACAATTACTACCTTCAAATTACTCATCGTCATCACTATCACCCACAAGTGCATTCCATTGTCTCTCTATACGTCTTCTCTCATTTTCAGTCCATAGTGTGTACAGGCTTACTACCCAGACGTTTTTTTACGGTCCATAGTGTTTACAGACTTACTGCTCCAGGCCGTGTTTACAGGCTTACTGCCCTCAGGCCGTTCTTTTTTTCGGTCCATAGTGTTTACTGGCTTACTACCCAGACTGTTTTCTTTCGGTCCATAGTGATGAAAGAGTTCACTAAAGATTTTATTCAGACAACTCAGTTTTATTATGTTTACATTCTCCTCTTTTTAATCACGGGTTCGGTCGTTACACGGGCTCGGGGAATCAGCTATGACAATATAGGTCAGACCCAACCCACTGCAAATTTGTTTTTTTTCCCTATAATAGTGCCGTAAACTATATGTGGGTAGTTGGTTAGAAACTCTCCCTTAGCCCGTAACTTTCTTCCCGCAAGACCTGAAATTTCTTCCCGGGTTCTCGCCTAGCGGGACTGTTTCTTTCTCGGGCATTTCTAACCAACTACCCACATATAGTTTACGGCACTATTATATGGGAAATAATTATCTATTGCTCAACATAGATTCAGAGCATAGTTATCGTGCTTTATTATATACTCTAATGCCAATTAATATAAAATGGTGTTTTTATCTGCGTTTTGATATAATTTTATAATAAATTTTCAGATAGACATGATAATTAATAAAATATTTATTTTATCTTTGATTTGTCAGAGAATAGAAAAGCATTTTTAGCGATTTTGTTTACTTGTGAACCAGCACTCAATTCAATTGAACATTTTTTATAAATATTATTTAATAATGAATATTGGCGAACCACACTCAGCTAAATTAGCTCGAGAGCGATTAGAGGCAATTAAAAAATATCTAGCTGTTCGTGATGCTGTCAAACAACGATTACAACAGCCTCAGGAAACTTAAGTTGAATTTGCAGAGGATACAAAACAATTATTTAAACCGATAACAGATACCACTAAAGATATTCAACCTGTGTTAGAGAAAACCGCTGAAGCAACTCAAAAAATAGGAAAAAGAACCAAGAAAACAAAAAAATTCTTAAAGAACTTCCAGCCGAAATAGCTGCTGCAATACCAATCCCAGAAATGCCTGAAGATGCAGACCAAGCTCGTACTGAAATAGGTGATATAAGGGAACGTCTATCTGAACAATCTAACATAAGTTATAAATTTGGCGTAGATGCTATTGCTGATATTAAAAGCACTAAAAATGTAGAAGATTTAGATGTGATTCCTGTGAAAAGTTTCAGTGATAGAAAAAAGTTTTTAAATCCTGAATATGCTGATAAAATTTTAAGTCGTGATAATTTGTACAAATGGATATTTCGTATACGCTATAACGTTAATCAGGTCAAAATTAGTGATCCTTATTATATACAGTATATTCGTTCAATAGATAGTTATATTACCTTTATACAAAAACCGCCAAAAGCAACAACAAGCGCTAAAACAACTAGAACAACAACAAACGCCAAAACAACTAGAACAACAACAAATGCCGAAAACAACTAGAACAACAACGACAATCATCACCGCCATCAATACAACAAATATTATATTATACACAACAACAAAAATTATTGTCACTATCTCCAAAATCACAACCAGTCCAAATAAAAAGTGAGGAGGGGCCGTCGGATAAGTCTTTCGGAAGTGGTTTAGGAAGTGGTCTTATTACTCAGTGTCCTAACAACATCCTTGCTGATGTTGAACGACTAGTAATTCTGATTAGAGGAAAACGAGCTGGTAATAATTCCCCAGAAATCATTAATGAATCAGCAGATATTTGTAAAAGATTATTTAGTGGCGGTATTATGGATATTGATGTGTATCAGTCTCTCATTAATGAAATCGCTGATGAATATTATAGTGACTAAGTAACTGTAATTAAATAGAATGAATATTTAATAAATGACAATACATAGTAGTCAACGTGGACCAACCATGGTCAGTCAGGGCAATTAATTCTCGAATACCGATTTACAGAGCAACCTACTTAGATGGGTTAGGTGATGTTGTTCAGGGTCTGTTTAGAAGAATAGCCCCAAAAGCAATACCAATTGCAAAGCAGCTGGGTATGAAAGCTATTGATGTTGTTCGTGAAAAATGTATAGACACTGCTGGTAACCTTGCCAGTAAAGCATTCTCAGCAATCAAAGATAGACTAGCACGATTAATACGCAAATCACAACCTGTCCGATCTCAGCCGGTGAAATCGCCCAGTACTGAAGTGATGCCTGCAAGTGTAAGTAAAATAATAAATCAAGCCGCTAATCAAAAACTAGCAGAGTTGGCTGATGTCCCGATGTCTGAGAAGGAAAAAAAAATATAACCGCTATCCTGATAACAGGAAGTGGTCTCACTTCCCGAAGTAGTCTCACTTCCCAAAGTAGTCTTCATTTTAGACGATAATAATTATAATAAATATGTTTAAACGTATAAGTGATCCCGCATTCGACATGGACGCACCAGTTCTCAAAGATGATTCTGTGCGTGATTATCAGTATTATTCTTATGACGCACGAACACCAAATCAGCGTGGACGAATCGAACTACAGGTTCAGGATACAAGTAGATATTTCCTGCCCTCAGAAGCATTTTTTGAAATCGAAGATGAAATTTTAAAAAATGATAATACTGAATATGCAGCCGAAATTAGTGTTGGTTTTGTTAATAATGGTATTATGGCATTGTTTGATAGCGCTACGTATATGATTGACGGAAAAATGTTGAATCAATTCAAAAAGATGTCGACGTTGCTACAACAAAATACTTGGTCTTGCAAGATATAGTGACGATTATTCAAGATCAGCTGGTCCATCGATGATGTTTGCAAAAGATACAACTGATTTTCCAGAAAATAAAAACGTAACTATTGGTAATGTGAGAAATGCCGCCGGGGACAACACTACCCCTGCAGTATTATCGATGAATGCAAATTTCAACTTGGGATTCACATCACGTCGATCGATGTTGCAGGGTGGAAGTAGAAGATTTTCATGTGTGATTCCACTATCACATATTTTGGGATTTTGTAGAAATGTCAGAAAAGTGATTTTTGGAGCCAAACATACAGTTGTGCTGGTACGAAAAGCAACCGACGATGATGCAATATGGCGACCTGCTGGTGATGCTGGTAGAGTTATACTAACAAAATTTTCGCTCTGGATGCCAGATGACTCCGACAAAATCTAAAAAAGATCAGTTACTATCTTTTATGAGTCAAGGCGGTAAATCAGCGTTATCATGGTTAACAACAACCACAGATAGTGTTCAAAGTACAATTAACGGTTTATTCACATGGCAAATAGCTTCTTAGCAGGGTGTTTCTGCTCCGCGACATATATTTATTGCGCTTCAAAATACTGCAGGAGTAAATGATCAAACGTGTAGTATCATGATATTTGATAGGCTCGGTGTTTCTGAGGTTTCATTAAGAATAAACGGACATCAAGAACCATCCGGAGATATTTGTTAAATTGCGATCAAAATCATGTAGCACGTGCATATCGTCGTCTTGTGTCATTTATGGGACGTGATCTAAACATTGATACTGGTTTACAAATATCGCAGCTGGATTTTACAACGCTGTATCCGATTTATTACTTTTCACTAGAATATTTAGATTTAACCAGACAATCAGTAGTTGATATACATTTTCGAGCTCGTGTTAATAGAGACGCTGGAGCTATTCCTAATTACAGAGCAATTGCTGTTATACTTAGCGATAAATCAATGTTGCTCGAAGGTGTTGGTGGACGAATGAGAGTAATGGATGCGCCAGTAGAGAACATGTAATTGGATCATTCATAATATTAATAATGTCATATTATCACGTTAGTGTGAGTCTGGCTCCTGGTCAGATCAAAAGACTACAATCGGCATCAGACAATAACTATGAAATAAAAATATTGTTAAAGCGAGATCAGATGAGCGGTTCAAATAAATTATCGTTAACCGAGCGTCAATTCAAAAACTTTAATGAAGCAAAAAATTAAATAAAGGCGTCAAACTTAGGTTTTTTTTACGGCTGCTATCAAAGATACATTTATCTTTGCCCAGGCTCTTTAATTTCCTTGGGACTCTGTAATGTACTTTTGTTAAGGTGCTCTAATTTTGTTGGCATTCAGTCTGTTTAGAAGGGCTGATCAAATCCCTTAGTATTATGTCTACTAATTTTCACGTTGATCACTTTGTCTACTTTATTTGACCATTCATGCAACCCGGGCTTTTTGAATGCTTGAATCTAACCGTATCTTCATATATTCTTTTACATTCTGTGATACTAAATCAAGTGGTCATATGTTTTATGACTGCTTGACTGCATATTGGATTAAGTGGTCAAATTAATGGCCAGTCAAAATACTTCATACTAAACAAATCCAGTATAATTATGTGTATACTCAATTCATATCAGTCTGAGCAGATCACACATTGATTTGAGTCCACAGAATCGTTGCAATGAAATTAAAGACAATTTACAACTTAAGAAACAATTTCAGCACATTTGGTTGATAGGTAATTTTGGCCTGAATTCACTGACTCTAAAGGAAAGATATTTTGTTGCTGTTGCAAACAAAGTTCCAAATTGGAATGGACTGTACATTCAACAAGGGTATATGTCAATGTAACTGGCAAGTCTAGGGTTTAAACAGTCATGTCTTATGACAGTTTTCAAGCTAATAATGCCTGTATATGAATGACATTAACCAGCATGTGTACATCTATCATATTGTAACAGCTAATAATGCACTTTGAAAGGCTATTTTGAAATTAAATTAAAAAGGCCATTTTGAAATTAAATTAAAACGGCCAGTTTGAAATTAAATGCGAGTGAAATGTAACATCAGATGAGAGCTTTCTTTAAGACAGCCTGCACCCAAAGGCCCAGTATAGAGAACCATTTTCAGATATGGAAATGCAGTGCTCTGCCTGCTTAATGAGAAGAACAGTGGTAAACTTGGTGCAAGTTTTAAGTATAGACCCAGGGCTAAAGTCTTTGGTGTGTCAGTGATAAGGTCTTGAGAGGAGAAGTTTGGAAAAGTCTGAATTCCAGTAAATTAATATGTTTGTGCTAAAGGAAGTGCTGACACTATAATATCATTACAAGAAATGATACAATATAAACCTAATCCTATTGAATCTATAAATTTGTCAGTTATTTCTTTTGTTATTTCTATGAATAAAAATGCATACATGTTATAAAATCTAGGTAAGAAAAATTTTGGTTCAAGTGAAAATGTATGTGTGATGTGTGAATTTTCTGAAACCACTTGCCCTGGTTGTACAGGTGAATGGAAAAGATAAAGATATGTTACCCATGTTTTTCCATACAACTGTTGTATCTTGGTCATATTGGACATTTAGGTCTTGTTTTGTTTTTAAGTCGTTGTGGGCATCTTTATTCCAGGAATGCATTTCTTATTTAAAAAACCATTTTAATTTATTGCATTCTTTACATGTCTTCAAGAAATTATTTGGCCATAAAATGGCAGAGTTCCATGTGACAGTGGAGGCAATGTGGTCAAATGATGGAACATGGGAAGAATTCCAGGATGAGGAAGAAAAGATCACGCCATCCAAAGTAAAAGTGAAAGGTAAATCTTAATGCCACAATATTATTTTAAATTAAACTAGCACATGTCATATCCATGTTTTAGGTGTTGTCATATTTACTTACATTAGCATATGTCATCTCTATTTGTTAAGCTGTGTCATTTTTACTCAAACAAGCACATATCCGCTATGAATTTAATATAGTCAGTACCATGGATTTTATTCACAGTCATTACCATGGATTTAATTCACAGTAAATACTATGGAATTAATACACAGTAAATACTATGGAATTAATACACAGTAAATACTATGGAAATAATACACAGTAAATACTACGGATTTAATATGCTTTCAGTACCATGGATTTAATATAAAATAAATACCATGGATTTAGTCAGTCAGTGCTTGGGATTTAATATACAGCCAATACCATGGATTTAATACACAGTTGATACATTGCAGCAGTTAAAAACTTGCGAATGTGATGTTGGCATAATGGTGTCACAGAAGAGATTAAACACAGGATGTGATAAATACACAAACTTTGGTTCAGCAGTTATAATAATGTTGTCCTCAAGATGTTTTCAAGACTGGAAAAAAAACAAATCTATTCTGAGATGTTGGATAATTTTCTCTTTGATGGTCTTAAAAACTGAAGAAGGCAATAAAATCTAAATCTTAGATAATCTAAGACAATACTGTACTTTTATACTTGCTGTATATAGTGATTGGAAGGTTGGTTAATGTAATGTTATTACTGTATATCAATAATAGATTTTGTTAATTATATTTTCAGCCAAAGCTAGAGAGGACAAGAGTTTAATAGAAACAGCAGAGGTTGAAATGTCGGATGAGGAAGAGGAGGATGAGGATGAAGAGGACTATAGTGAAGAGGCCGATGATGACTGTAGCTAGTGATAAATTCAGAATTCATGTACATATTGTAAATAAAATCTTAATCACATTCAACTACATTCATGTTTGTATTTCATTGTAATAGCAGAATAGCATTTGTCATGCTTGCATTGGGACAGTTGTCTGGACTGCATTAGGTAAGTTTTCTGACCTGCATTAGGACAATTGTCTGACCTGCATTAGGACAGTTGTCTGACCTGGATCAAGGCATTTAACTGATCTGCAGAAGAGCTTTTGTCCTGCCCTCTTTAGAACTTTTCTTTGGTCAGTATTAAGGCTTTGGACTTGGCCTGCTTTATGGCTTTTGTCTGACCTGCATTTGGTTTGGCTAACAATAGAGTTTTTGACCTGCCTAAATTATGGCTTTTGATTGGTCTTTTGACTGCCTTGCTTTAAGCCCTTTGTCTGGCCTGCATTAGGGATTTGGACTGGCCTGCATTGGGAATTTTGTTTAGCCCTGCGTTTGGGCTTTTGACTGACCCATATTGGAGCATTTTGACTGGCCTGTATTATCGTTTTTGATTGGTTGTAGTTCCCTTTAGAATGCCAATCTACCCTCTGTACACGAAAGTATTGGAAGTATCCTGTGATATTCGGTATTGAGAAAGTAACAGATTTTGACTGAAAAATGAGAGGTTTGGTATTACAGAGTTCTTCCTCTTGTAACATGTAGGTATTGGTACCATGTTTTAAAAAATGTGTTATATAAATAACAATATTATTAAATATAATAATTTTTGCAAAGTAATAAAATAATACAAATAGGGATTAATATGAATGAATTGTAATTTAATATTGAAGCAAGACTATAGAAAAAGGAAAAAAATATATTGTAGAATCCTAGGTTTGCATAAACTATGTGGTTATATATTCAAAACGTAATTCTTAATGTACAGATTCTTTATTTCTAATGATTTTTTCTAAAAACTTGTTAAAAGCTTTGTCTACAACTTCATAAGTTTTTGGGATTGAATTATTTTTGAAAACTTTACTACCTTTTAAAGTGCATGATAAAAGGTATGATTTGTTTTAAGGGAAATAGATTTTGGAAATTTTGTGCACTTAGAGAGATTTTTTATGACTGGTTATAAATGAGAATATGCATTTGAATTATTCCTTTCGGGGAAAACTTTGTAGCCAACAAAGTTGAATAGGTAAAAATTTATATAAAGCATACTACATAAGCTTGCTGCTTAGTGAAATATGAGCCAGGTGAGAGACACTGGGCCTTGTTTATGTTATGTGAGCCAGGTGAATGACATTGTGCTGTATGTTATGTGAGCCAAATTTAGATTTTTTACAATCATAATGTAAAACTGTTTTAGGTAACTATAAAAGCTTATTCATAAAAATAGATTTTACATGCAGATGATGTAACTAATAATCCTATAAATATTTTCATTAATCACTTGGTATGATGAAACTAATTTAATCCAGCACTTGAATCTATAGGATTTCTGCCCATTACCACATAATGCATTCTGTTAACCCTAGCTCTATTATGATGGCAGTATTCTGACTTATGGTCAAGTCTGGCCTAAATTGTTGTTCCCTGTTTTTTTAAATATAGATGTTGGACCATTTTTAAAAATATTATTGGAAAATATTTTGTGCAATTCAGACTCTGAGGCTACCGAACCTGAAATAAGGTGGCTACCCCAAATTGATTCCAGTGTCGCATCCAACAAGATTATTTAAGGGTAAGGGTATAAATAAGGGGTATGGGAGATCAAAAACCCCATGATGGGAGCAAATTACCCAAAAGTCTATCAAGGACATACTTGCATTGATACATTTTAAGCAGAAAAATTACTCTTGGAAATGTTACAATTGTTTTGTACTTATTTTGTGGGAGAGACAGATTATTTCCCTTCCATTTGCTGATTGGATTTATTCTTTCTGCAGTTTCTCGTTAAAGTCCATTTTAAGAACATAATATACTTTTCCAAACTGATCATTTGTCATCCATTAGAACACGCTTCTTATCTACATGGAGGATTTCAATAAAATTTAAAATGCATTGATCCCAAAATTTTGCTGATCTGTAATGAACAAACGTGCCACTAGGAAACCTAATGTTGACAACATTGACCATTTTAAAATTCTTCCTATTGCTGATATTCCAGAATGGATGGTCATATCAGTATTGGATATTCATTGAAAGACTTTGTATTATTTCTAGGTGGTCCTCCATTAAATTCTTGAAAAACTGGTGGCTATCTTCAAAGTCTGACCTCCATTATGGCCACAATCTTGAAAAGCACATTACCACACCTGACCTCCATTATTGCCATTATCTTGATGTATGTATGTGACATGTATCTGATCTCATCTCATCTGCAAATCCTGTTGAGTCTCAGGCTCGGCTAACATGTACATGTGAGAAAGCCTGCCAGTAGCTTTCTTGTGTGTTAGTGTTTCTTCATTGAGTTTTCCAGTTTTCATCCTCCACCATTAATACTGGCCACCATATATAACCTATCTTGTGCTGAAAAATGGCATTAAACCCTAAAACAACAATAAACTGTCCAGCTTAGAATCTAACCTGTAGTCCTAGTCTGGATTTTATCTCTAATATGGGAAGGTTAAAGGTTGCTGTAGCTATGTCCTCTGTCAGATTCCAGTAGCCATCATCATGCTGCAGTTGTAGAATCTTGTCTAGTTCTGCATCACCTGAATGTGTACATAGACATTAAAATAATCATCAATGTGTATGTATGTATGTATGTATGTATGTATGTATGTATGTATGTATGTATGTATGTATGTATGTATGTATGTATGTATGTATGTATGTATGTATGTATGTATGTATGTATGTATGTATGTATGTATATGTATTTCCATATAAAAGACATACATACATACACACATATATATGTATGTACATACATACATACATGCTTGCATGTATGCATGCATGCATGCATACATGCTTGCATGTATGTATGTATGTACATACATATATATGTGTGTATGTATGTATGTCTTTTATATGGAAATTCCAGGATTGTTTATATGGTGATTTGATGTAGTGTGTAAGGGTGATTGGTTTTCAGTAAAATAGTGATATATTTATTACATTTTAAGTGGACAAAGTACTTTTTTAACTGGAAGGTGTGGAGTGAGGTAACAAAAGTCTTATAACTCACCCCCCCTATGTCAAATTCCATGTTTGCCATATGTTGCATGACAGTCATATTTGTAATCCTAGTCAATAAAAAAGTGTGTAGGTAGGTGGGTATTCATTAGAATGTGTAAGGTGGTGGGTATCTATTAGAATGTTTAATCTGGTGGGTATCCATTATTGAGTGTGTATGCAGTTGGATAATCATTACAGTGTGTAAGCAGGTGGGTATCCATTACAGTGTGTAGGCCGTTTGGTAACTTATTACAGTGTGTAGGCAGGTGGGTATTCATTAAAGTGTGTAGTCTGTTGGGTAGCTATTACAGTGTGTGGGTATTCATTAGAGTTTGTAGGCCGTTTGGTAACTTATTACAGTGTGTAAGCAGGTGGGTATTTATTAGAGTGTGTAGGCAGTTGGGTAGCCATTACAGTGTGTAAGCAGGTTGGTATTCATTAGAGTTTGCAGGCAGTTTGGTAACCATTACAGTGTGTAAGCAGGTGGATATTCATTAGAGTGACTAAGCATGGTGTATATAATTATTGGTACAGATGATTACACATTTTAGTGAACAGATTTCAATACAACTTGGCACATGTGTTTTCCTTGGCAGAAGAAGAACTGATGTTAGGGTCAGTATTGCAAAAGTCAAAGTCAATGCCAATAACAGAAATTTCCTATACTTTGCATTTCCAGATAATGCTCTATGTTCTAGATATAATAATGCAAATGGCAAAATTGTTGGAATTGGCCCCAGAAAGAATTCAGATCAGTTTGGGGTTTTATGGCACAGCAACACAAATAGATTATGTATTTCCAAGGAAATTGTAACAAAGTTTATGTCACATTACCCAAGGACACACCATGGTAGCCATGGTTGGCTTTGATCTTCTACCATTTTAATTGTGAGTCAGTATGCTAACAATGGAGCCACCATGACCCTTGCTGCTATTGATTGCCCAAGTCAATAGAGTGGAAATTGTCCTTGGAGATCTGTTTGGAACCGTGTCTGAGCACATCTTTTCATGTTTACTTTGAGTATCCTGGAAAAAATACAATAGAAGAATCAACATTATCATGGTATAATTCTATTAGAACAAGATGTAAATGGATCTGACAGCAAAAGCATAGTGATGTATACAAGAAAAAAAAACTGTGAAAGACGTTGTTGGATGGTTGATACCACAATTACTTCTTGAAAAATCAGGCATTTACCGATTCCCACCTACCCACCTAAAACCGTACTTGTAGTTTTACGAAAACGAACGTTTCATGCAGTAATATGATATATAATCATATAATCATGCAGTAATATGATCATGTAATCATGCACTAATATGATGATTCAGTAATGAGATAATCTAATCATGTGATTAAGTAATCAGAAATGCACTTTGATTACTCTTGCGATTACTTCCTTTTCTAAACTAAAAGTATGATTTCCAAGTATTGGAGCCATTTTAAAATCGATAATTGCTCTTCTGAATTAAGACCTGAATTGCCAAATGCTTGTTATCAATACAAAATGAGTAATTGCAATCACTGATTACCATAACTCCAGACCTGTATATGCCGAAAATTGAATCACATATATCCTGAGATAAATAATATTGATAAAAAAATGAGATAAATCCTCCCAACAGATTACCTGAAATCTTTTAATAAAAAGAATAATTACCAGGTCATATCTGTCCACCAAAACCTGTTACATGAAAATGCACAATTGATTTATTTGTCACAAAGTAAAACCTAAAGACTTAACCCATGCACTATCTTAGCTAAATTCATTCATTCTTTATATCTTGAAGTACATCTAACTAGTCCCGCTCTTAATTACTTACGTAAGCCAGACAGAGCTCCCAAGTGGTCCCGTGATCTAAAGTGCGCTCCGTTACGGATCACTGCCATAACGCTCCTGTCTGCGACGGTTCGAGTCTAGGATTCAGCCAAGGTGGATAGGTGAGAAAGCTTGCGTGGTGTATCAAAGATCTGTGTCTATGTTTGTAGTTTGTACACATTAACTTTTAGTATACAAACGGTATATAAAATGTGATGACAAATCTGTGTCTGCAATGAATATAGTTGTACACATTAGGTGATGACAAACCTTTGTCTACAGTGTAGTTGGTACACATTATGTGACGACATGTCAAAAATATTCAATTTGTTTAGTAAACATGTGGTGATAGATCTGTTTTATTTTTTTTTACATAATATGAAGAGTGTATGATGACATATGTGTTTTTTCAGTATTGTAATTAGTATAGATTATATGTTCGGAGATGTTAGTACATTATGTGATGATGGATATAAGTCAACAGTGTTTGTAGTTGGTACACATTACATCTAAAAATCTAAATCTAAAAGAGCGAGTCTCGGAAGGCACGATGTTTGTCTCAGTCGCATACAAAACGTTCATTAATACAAAATTTGTCATTATGTATTGCATTTAAGCATTTAGAATTCATTCACACATTAACTTTCCCTGAGTTTGGAAGTTAATTGGCTGCATTCATTGGCTTGAATATTATGTAACTCGTATATTTTAAGAATGCCATACAATATTTCCATGATGTGAATTGTTTGAATGTACTTGTTGTATGTAAAAAGAATCGTGTAGTCTAGGAGTTTCATGCATTACGTACAATACTAACTGTGAAAATTGTGTGGATTTATCTTTGCCTTCAGTAAAATGAGATGTGTATTCTAGGAATTGCTTTTACTAAGTCTGGAAATGTTATGCCAAAGAAATGATAGCAAGTAATGTGTTTGATACAAGACATGAATTCCATTGATTGATTCGTGTAATTGCGTTGTGAATTCTTTTCAAAGGAGACATCGGCACATCCTGACCGATACATAGTCCATTTAGTGATGTGTAGCACGCAGAGGCGTACTACATTTTATTGTGTTTCGGTTATGCCTTAGTCCATTTAGGAATGCGGCTATCTGCAAGGGAAGACATTAATTTTAATGTGTGTGTGTGTGTGTGTGTGTGTGTGAGAGAGAGAGAGAGAGAGAGAGAGAGAGAGAGAGAGAGAGAGAGAGAGAGAGAGAGAGAGAGAGAGAGAGAGAGAGAGAGAGAGAGATCAAACTCTGGACACGGTGCTGCACAATAAGCCTGATGCTTGTCTCATCGTGTAACCAGTATAGGCGTTGATGTGGTGGTTTGAGGCACAGTACTATATGCGGTTATTTTTTGCTGATGTAATTGGAGTAAAGTGCCTTTGACCCAAGCTCATCCGATGATACGATTCAAACCCGCACCCTTTGATCGTGAATCCATCGCTTTACCACTGAGCCACCGCAGCTCTGTAAGGACAGATGTAATCGCTTTACCCAGGAAAGTTTTCCGTGATGAAGTTACAATAAAATATTGGACTTAGTAAAACAAATTGCATGGTGGTTTAAAAAAAAATGCATGGTGGCTATATATTGGTTGGGGATTTTTATTCATTACTTTTGTTATCTGTTACCTCCGCTTTATAAAGCTATTATTGTGCTGATGTGCTTTTAAACTACACGATGTATATATATATATATATATATATATATATATATATATATATATATATATATATATATATATATATATATATTCAATAACATACCATCAAACCTTTTCATGATAAAATGTGAAGCAAATTAAGGAATAAAGCACGAATACATTAATAATTTCCTTTTGAATCTATGGAGCAATTTTGCACAAGCATTGCGCACTATAATATTTCACAAGGAACGACAAAATGTTCAATTGACATTTGATCTTCATAATCGACAAAATACGCGCTGAACAAACACATTTTTTTTTTAGAAAGAACAACGTTCTGAACCATTTAAATATAACTTTGAAACTTTTAATTCATGCGCCTTGCCCTTTGAGTTTCGAATTAAGTAGGTAAGGCATGTAATCTAAATCGAAGTTACATTGCCAACTTTATAATTACCATATATTTAATTTTAATAGATATAATTTACAGTTTGTGAGGTATGAACTTTTGTTTTACTCCTATGGAAATTTTTAGTGCTAAACTATTGTTTTGTCAACACACGTTAATCCCTTTGCCATTTTGAGGAGTGTTGCTAAGTATTGTCGCGACTTTTAATTTACTGCTCAGTTTTGAGATACATGCAAGCGTGCAATTGAAACAATGAATAGTGTGACCAGCATTTCCAAGACCAGAGGTATAATGGCGCTTTGGAAACTTTTGTGTTTAAACCATATTTTTAAAAATACGAGTCAAAGCCTCGATACCCAATGACATACCTTGAGAGTAGCAACCTTAGAAACAAAAAGATACATAAACAAACTTTACATACAATGAATTTAAAAAAAGGAATTCAATGAGTAAGTTTAGTGCACTTTTATGTCCTTGTTTCTTGTCGTTTTGAAACTGGTATGGAGGATGGAGGTAAAAGCTGCCGGGGTGGGTGGGTGTGAAAGGAGGTTACTGGAACTATTGTTTTTTGTCAACTCAACAGAAAACCTATATAAGGGTTTTGTTTATGTATCCTTTTGTTGCTAAGGCTGTTACTCTCAAGGTATGTCATTTACATTTTTGCAAAGTAAAACAAAGGTACACACTAAAATCAAGCTACTGTGGTAACCGTGGTAGTTCAGTTGGTTAAGCGACAAAGTCATAACCCAAGGGTCGACCTTAGCCGAGCTGTCCCTGTGTGTCTTTGTGTGTCCTTGGCATGATATAACCAATAATGCTTTAAAAGTGCCGTTAAATGCAATAAAAACAAAACTAAGTCAAGCTTTTGTGCGTCAATGTAATATTTAAATGTCATATAATTCATATTAAATAGAATCTACCTATATCCGCTGCAAAGTCTCTTTCTGTATCATTTTGTGTAATTAGACTTGATTACATGCTGTCTCAGTACTGTATAATTGTGTGAGATAATACCCGACTATTTACTGTCTCTATAAATGACTAGACATTAGCAAAAAATTAAAAAATAAAAAATAAAAAAATAAAAACCGGCTAAAACCGTGCTATTTAAAGCAGGGATATTCGTGTTTCATATCTATACCGTATCTGTACATTCGTAGCAATCAGTTTCCATTGGATACTCATAAGATATAAAGAATATTGTTCATTTGGTGCTCCGAATACGTAACGTGTCTTACTTTCAAAACTCCTCTTTCATATTCATACGCTTGCCTTTATCTAATGCAATATGTTCTGACAAGTTTGTATTTTAGACTTTAAATAGTTGAACTTTCGCTAGCCAGAAAGTCGCTCTTTGAAATAAAGACGATAAGCTGCAACTGCAATCTGTCGTGTCGATAAGATTACACGGATGTAGCTGACAGATAATATTTAATCTTCTTCATGCAGTACACCGTATTTTAAGTTTCGTGTTGTGATTCATTGATCTACACATTAAATCATATCATCAGTTTTTTTAAAAAAAATTGTTGTTTTTGTTGTTGTGGGTTAACTCCATTATTCAGCACACAGTGGGCTTCATAAATCGGCCAGTATAACTGGTGGGGGAACAACCCAGAAAACCGCCGCAGTATCACCAATCCACGAAAATCTTTCTCACATACCCACAGTGCCTGAGCCCGAGAATCAAATCCATACATTGGTAAGATGGCAGTTACCAGTGGAAGCTTTATACTAATTGTCCAGCCACCCATAGTTGTGAAAAAAGGACTTGTTTGATAATATAGAACGTACATGCTGGAGATTATAACCGACAGTTTTTGTATTATTCTCAGTAAAAAAGAAACATTTAATAGAAATGTAAATAAACTTTAAGATGAGCCGGGACGTATTCGACAAAATATTCATATTCTTGTTCATTGATGTAAAAATTTAAACTTATATCATCAACTTTAGTTGGAAACGGTTGTGCTACCTCAAAAACAAACCAGACAAATCTGCAGTTGCACAGAATTATCCATAACATTCATAATGACTCTCATTTATCATATAGTTAGAAGTCCTTAAGTTTCAAATGTTAGGTATCGGATAGAACTTTGTTTATTAAACGAATATATTTATCAAAATGTTTTCAACTCAATTAAATTAATGCTGAAGTCTGTTATTTTCATCAGCATGTCCATAGCAATGATTTGAACACTAATAAATCCATATATTTGTTGAGGCATTTTCTGTGTGTGTGTGTGTGTGTGTGTGTGTGAGAGAGAGAGAGAGAGAGAGAGAGAGAGAGAGAGAGAGAGAGAGAGAGAGAGAGAGAGAGAGAGAGAGAGAGAGAGAATTAGTGATATTTGCCTAAATTAGTTTGAGAGGTGTTAAATGTTACTCCGTCCCATATAATGCTCATATAATGGTCACCGTGTCCAACGTCTGATTCAAATTAGTTCAGTACATTAATACACATTGGACACAGTGGCAGTTTTGTTTGGGTATTATCCGTGCCATTGTTTAACTGTTGTCTCACACAATTTGACCTCTTCATGTTTATGAATCTAACACATATAGAATAGAACTTTGTATGTATTTAAGAGTATGTTTCCAAGTCTAATAAATTAATGCTGACGAAATGAATATCCATCTGCATGTCCATAGTTAAAAACCCATAAATCTATATATTACTCAGACAATGGACATAAATTGTATGAATAAATGTATGGATGTGGGGGAAAGATGAGATTAAGGAGGAAGGTGGGTGATGGTGACTGAAATTAGTTCAATACATTAAACAACTAGTTTTTCGTGTCTGTAGCTGAAAGTGTGATGCCCGGAAATGCTAGCCTCCATGTGAACAATTTTGCATATCTACAGCAGGTGGTTTTTATGGTTTGTCTTAAATGTAAGTCAATCCAACTCTGCCTCTAGTATACGTCTGGTGTACTGCATATTATACCCAGTAAATAAAAAGGTAAGGAACTAAGGAATAAAGAAATAAAAATACCAAATAAGCAGTTATATGTTTATAAAGAACAGTATTATAAAGATCCTCCCACTTATTAACGAACAGATAAGGACCATTTTGCACATAAGGGATATTTTTTGTATCATCCGCTTGTGGAGCATTCCAAGACAGATTTATACGTAATAAAAAAGTATCCTTCTTACTTTAGCAATCCCGTTGGAATTAATATTATAGGATCATAACGAAAAGGCTGCATTCTGTCAAATCCAAACTGTTTTTATGAAACCATATTGATGAAATCATACAACGTTTGCATCTTTTATTGGCAGATACTATTCCATAATATTGTAATAAACGTAGTGAATGTGTTATCTGTATTTACGTCTACGTTGATAGTCTTTATGAGATTTTTGTAATTATTTGTTTATTATGGAGAATCAGTGTTGCGTTGTTATTTTTAAACCCAAATAATTAGCCAATTTATTGGAGGAGACGTAAGAATGTTCATTATTCCTGTGTTTGTGTGACAACATGGATAGTTTTCTCCTTAATTTCTTAACATATGTAATTCTCTTGATGTTTTAGATATGCGTATTTAGAACCGTATATATCCGAATAATGTATTGTGTGCTTGGGTTGTGTTTTAGTATTGCGCAGCGAGTAGTACAAACATTCGGCTTGAAAAAATCACCGAGGAAGCCTACAAATTTGAAACAAGAAAAACCATGCAAATACGAGTTAAAAAGTTTCGTGATGTGTGACCATTAGGTAATTGTAGAAAAATCACAGTAGTATTTATATGATTAAGTGCATACAAGTTACTACGAAAACATAAACCCATGTTTCCGATTTGATACACAAGAGAGAGAGAGAGAGAGAGAGAGAGAGAGAGAGAGAGAGAGAGAGAGAGAGAGAGAGAGAGAGAGAGAGAGAGAGAGAGAGAGAGAGAGAGAGAGGACGGACGTAATATGAAAAATTAAATTATCAGATTAGGCGTGAATGGTAACATTGTGCCATATGAGTATCAGATAATCCAACTAATTGAAATACGCGAAGAACAGTTTGAATTATATACACTATTTGTCTCTCTAATCCTTTTGTCCTTAGCAAATCATGAATATTTGTAAATATTATTGTGTTAGAAAGATTTAATGACCTGTAAATGGGATGCGAATACTAAATTGTAGGATTTAATATATATATATATATATATATATATATATATATATATATATATATATATATATATATATATATATATATATATATATATATATGTGTGTGTGTGTGTGTGTGTGTGTGTGTGTAAATAAAACGCTTGCGATTATAAACATTTTGACATGCATTCTCAATATTTTAGCAACATGCAATAAAAGCAACACCATGTTACATGTTGTTACATCCTATTTTAATTTTCGTGAGGTAAATCTCAAGTTCAAAGTTGATTTGACAAAAATACTTATATCAGTGACTTACCCAGGCCTACATTTCAAGCTATTTTACTCATAATACATCTAAACATGATTTCATACATGTGTTTCATGCAGTTACGCACACTCTACAACAGCAAATCAAACTTATCCATTTTTATGCCTTTCAGAACAAGGCAGGCGTTGTGTTGGTGGAAAATAACCCTTATAGTGCATCTATTTATACCCATTCCCATCTTTAGGCTTTAAATTCCATAGCCACACATATAAACCTATTATGGCAGAACAATTGATAACTAAGAAAACGCGCTTTGCTGAAAGAAATACAAAGACAGATGATTAAATTCTTCGGTTTTTGGGAAGAGGTCAGGTCTTATATTTCCAAGAAAGTATTGATGTGTACAAAATTCTTTGAGATAGTGTAGACTCGATAGTTTTAGTTATAACAATTATAGACTATTAGTTTAAATCTTTTTGAAGTTAAAGAGAACCAAAGCGTGCTGGGATTTTCTTTCGAACCAGGATATATTTTTTAACTTATACCACAAGAAAAGTACTTTTCGGAATAAAATAATGGCCATGATTGAGTTCTTAGTTTCTATAAATAATACCAAGAAGTTTTTCAAGCTATTTATGATTGGGATTTTAATTCGCAAAGTAAATGTCATGTCATCCACTTACTACCATCCCAGGCTGCCATTTACTCCCCCCCCCTTTGTTTTGAAAATAATATGATCAGTCCATTACAAAGACAAAATGTGATAAACATACCTTTAAAAACTATAAACGTCTGACTAATACTCTTTCTGTGGTACTAAGCTACAGTTTGGACTATGTTAGTAACTGGTATTATCTGTGCAAATACTAATATTAGACCGGAGAGTAACTTGACATGATGTAAGTTTGCCATTATTGTTCCGTTAGTAAGCGTGGATAATAACCTTTATGTTTGAAAAACATGTCTCAGCAGAAAATATGGGTGAGGGCTGATATATACTAAATTTTTACTATGTTATCTCTTTCAATACATCACAATATCGTCCTAATTGTCATGCCCCGCTACTGTAAGAGAAGACATTAGCCGTGCAGGTTAAAATGTGTGTGTGCGTGTGTGTGTGTGTTCAGCCAGTCTTTAATGCCGTAATGTTGGATAAAAAAACCCAATAACAGTGTACCAGTCAGAAATAATACCCGGCAGATTATCACACCTGTCACGTGACTCAAATTACAAGAGGCACATTGGTAATACAAGGTCGTCGGTACATATGAAAGAGGCCAACAATGGCAACTTCGGACGAATTGGAGGATTGTGAACCATCAGTGTCGCAGGATCTGAACTGTCCACTTTGTCTCAAGGTATTTAGGACTCCAAGACGACTACCATGTTTACATTCGTTCTGTCATGACTGTTTACAGTCACATATATCTAACACTGCTTCTGTAAAAGGATCTGGAAAGCAATTTTGCTGCCCAATATGCGGAAATGTGGCTTCCTCTGGTGAATATTCTACAGACAAATTAGTGCATGTATTTCCTCTTAATACTCTTATGCTTTCTGTCTTAATTAAATCAAAAGTGAAAGTAGACCTTCTGTGTAACGCTTGCCAGGCTCAGGATGTCATCTCTCCTGCTGAAGGTTTATGTATTATTGCATGTGAAGAGGCACTGTGCGCTCAATGTTCGAATGTGCACAGAAGTCCTCGAATGTCGACAGCACACACTATTCTGAAAATTGACGACATTCCTAGCAAACAGGAGACTCTCCTACAGCAAACGAATGTCATATTTCACTGCAAAGAGCATGCGCCATGTCCTGTAGAACTTTACTGTAAGAATCATGATACTCTTGTTTGTGCCAAATGCTTTATTGATGGTCATACAATCTGTTCACGAGTAATTAAACTTTATAAAGACACACCAGATCTATTAGACACGTTAAACCAGATGAAAGAGCAAATGCAAAAGCTTGAAGGTCAACTCAAAATGTTCATCGATATCAATGTATCAAATCTGAGCAAACTTGAATCTGATGTCAACGATTTGACTATTGAAAACAGAACATTAACGAAAAGAATAAATGATGCTTTAGACGATCTAGAGAAAAGAGTGAAAGAGGAAGGGAACAAAATCCTTAATGAAGAAAGGAGTAGGATAGCGTAATTGAACCGTGGCTGCCAATCTCATATAACGGCATTTCGGAACTCCAATGTCGTTATACAGGTTGCAAATAAATATGCAACTCAAAATCAAATGTTTCTGCTTACAAAGAAAATAACAAGCCATTTTTCAATGTCTAAACGGCTCAGTGAGGCCATGTATTCAAAGAATGACATTTTGACATTGAATTTAGAGGTCCACACACGACTAAAATCTGTCATTAATATCCCAAATGGCGAAATAGGGATGCTAAAGATGAAGAGAAATGATGAAATCGCGATTGTACCTGATGGATTCAAGCCACTAAAAGACTGTATGGCAGAACTACTGAACGTCACAGATATAAAACTGTTCAATGACAAAATACCTTGGTACACTAAAGTGACATTTACCAGCAATAATCAGCTGTTGATGGTAGACAATAACAATAAGATACTGTACCTCGTGAACCTTTCATATAACATTGTTTGCTGCCACACATTCTCAGGGAGCCCTTGGGACGTCTGTATGGTATGTGAAGAAGTAGTGGCAGTAACATTGCCACATGTAAAGTCAATTCATATCCTTTTCCTGAAAGACAAGTCAATCACATATATCAAGAATATACAAACCAAGTACAAGTGTTATGGTATTGCTGCATACAGTCATGAAGAGCTAATAGTATCCGGACAATGTGGTGAGGATAAATATTACTGGAGTATTATTACCCTGGATGGAAAGGAAAAATCCTACCATGAGTTTGATGGTGCAGGTATACACCAGACCTATATCGCTTTGAATGCATTCAAATCTCGCTTATATATATATATATATATATATATATATATATATATATATATATATATATATATATATATATATATATATATATATATATATATATATATCCGTTTGGAAAGACCATTCTCTGCATTGCTTCGGTTTAGATGGAGCGAAACACTTTACGTTCACTCATCACAATCTCAAAGGACCACAAAGTGTTTCTGTGGACAGAGATGACAACGTGTATTTAGTGGGATGTGCATCCCGCAATATTTTCCAACTATCTCCCGATGGATTCCTTATTCACATATTATTGAACAGGAAAGGAAAGAATCCCATGGCAATGTGTTTCGATCAGAATGGAGACAAATTTGTGCTGTCTCACGTGAATGATACAAGTCTTAGCACGTTTAGACTTGCATATAAAGGTGTGTGACATTTTGAAAAATGCATATAGTTTACATTTTATTATGAGTATTTAATTTATTTCATTGTTTGCTATTTTTAATTTTTTGAATTTCATTACATGCTATGTTAATAATGATATTGTATGTTGTTTACTTTATAAATTACTAAATGTGTCATCAACTCCTTTAGCAGAATCAGCATTATTATTATGTTCAGTATTTCATTTGGGTGGAATTATTCATCCAAATTGTTATTCACTGGAAATACAAAGGGCTCATGAACTGGAACATTAATTGGAAATGATATTGAATTCGAGAAGGATTTTTTTATTGTGATACATCAAAAGACTGTTAGCACTTTACTACACCATACATGCACATCAACACATTCGATGGAACTTATTTGGAATACCAGTAAAATTCAGTAGAAGCTTTTCTCATTTGGACATGTGATAAATAGTTCGGTCAATTGCAGATTTAATTCACAATAAAGTTCTTTTTTATATTTTCATTTTGTGTTTTAGGGAAATAAATTAGTTGTCGAATTTGCAAAACACATTGATTTTCTCTCTTTTCTGTTTGTTAGTCTAAGACCATAGAATAGTAATAATTCATGTCTCGTTTTGTTTTAATTTAGTTTACTAAATTTTACCATTCTCTTTACATCTATATGGATGAAGGCGCGATCCTCGGAACTGCTTGGTGCAAGAGATTAAACTCGCACATCAACAACAGGCGATTGTTATAGCTTCTCCATTACTGTTACTCTCCAATATAAGAACAACCTAACAGGACCTTTGACATATGTCAAGTTTACTGAAGACTACTAGATTAATTTGAATTTAGTAACAAAGAAAGTAAGCAAGGAAAGTAATAATAAATTATCGAACACAGCCAAACATGTTATGGTGTTTTACTTTATATAGTAGCTACCTGCTTATAAAGATCACTGTCAGAAAGATGTTTGCGTCATGTTATTACATGTTTACCAATTGATAAGACCCACTTGCACACAAAGAATATCCTTTGTCAACGAGCTTGTGCGAGAATATTAATGGCCTGAAAATAGGATATAAATGTGACAACAATAATCAGTTGAAACGTTTTGATTTTAAATGTAGGTATTTCAGCAAAATGTGTGATAATCACTTTCAACAGATTCACAACATACGGAAGATCCTGAAGATCTTCAAACCTCATGCACTAAAAATAAAGGCTGCGATCTGCCCATGACGCAATAATACGCATATACAGTGTTTTTAAAGCAGTCTATTGTTTATACTCTCTTTATCAGTTGTGCATTTCAACTGATCAGTCAATAGGGACGTAAGTTCTCTAAGTGCAATAAACATGGTTTACAATTTCATGGAAATCCTATCTGCTCTCCCCATTTCGTCTCCCTCTGTTTATCTTTCTGTCTGTCTGTCTCTGTCCGTATTTGTGTCAGTCCGTCTGTCTCTCTTTCTTTTGCATTAAGGACTAAATACATGGAACTCTGCGGAGTAGAAGAGAAAAAGAATTTGAACATGACGAAACCCTTGAAACTGATCATACAGCAAGTAGCCTACAAGAACATGGCTTGCCGTAACAGTATTTGTACACTATCTATGGGATTTATCCTCAGTGTCACAATCCTAATGATACAACGTTACCAACTGACCATTCTTAATGAGCTCTTCATGACTATTAATATATCGCGAAAAAGAGGATAAGCTAGGCAGATCACGACTATACTACATATAATATATCATGTTGATTCATTTTGCGAGAATATGTTATATGGAAGTAATGTAGTATACTGAGATTGTTTCCTTTTACGTAAGAATATTTTATATTATAGAATTACCACTGTACATATTATAACGACGAAAATTTACTTGATATGTCCATTCTCTTCAACGTAAGATGATTTACGTCCTATCTTGAGTGTCCTTTTTCTCTACAGCACACAAAATACAATTTAGCGATAGAGGAACGAAACTATTTAAAACATGAATTTTGTTTCTGATGCAGCATGGTTTCAGTGCACAGCTATGATCAATCAATACTGTTGTCAAAACAAGGGGTCAAAATAAATCATTTACAAAATGTGCATAGTAATACAAACGGCCCTTTTAACCAACCATGCCACCCCCACCCCCAAACCAGTAGAAACTTTGTAGTGTGCTTAAAATACTTTTGGGTACATGTCGGTATGCTTGCCTTTTAATTTTATCAGAAGTGTACAACCTGATTATTGTTAGGGCACTTGTTGCTTTTAGTACCAGTGGATGAGAGGGACTGGGATTTTCCATTTAAAGGACATATTTTTCTTTTCTTAATCACTTGTCAACTGATAATATGGATTTATGATTTTATTCATACGAACTCTTTTATTGGTTGTTTCAATAACAGACTGGCAGCTATATATTTTCCCACAAAGATTTACATGCATTTTACTTAAGCAATCAGTAAAACCTGGACACGCGGTTTACTAATTAAAGAATCCCAGCCGATATATTTGGTAAGGTAGCAAATGCTGTTATAGATGCAATAGTCTGAAGAGTAATTGTGACAAATTTAATAAACCTTTCTTAATAGAGAATATATAATAAGAATACCTTATGACGAAGATGTGCCTACAGACATAACGAATTAAAGTTCACTTATAATGAAATGTTTGTTATATTATCGTCTAAAATATCTCACAATATTGACGAAATCGTAAAAACTCCACGTTCCACTTCTATAATTCTACACAAGCAGGATCTTTTGCGATCATTTGGTGCAACAAGTCTCTGTGTGTCTGTGTGTGTGTTCAATTTCAGCTTCATTCCTTTAACTTAAATCAGACAAGTCTATACCAGTCAGTATTGCTATTAGGAAGGTTATTACAGATGACACGTGGCTCAAGTCACAATGGGTGTATATAAATATTAATACAGGTGTTGTGGTTTTAAATGAAAGAAGCCAATAATGTCAGAATCGAATAAAGATTTGATTGCATCAGACGAGATGGGGGTAGTGAACCAGAATTATCAGAAGATTTGAACTGCCCACTTTGTCGAAAGGTATTTAGCTCTCCTAGACGACTTCCGTGTTTACATTCGTTTGTCATGACTGTCTAGAGGCACATATAACTAACGATGCCTCAATAAAAGACTCTGTAAAGGAATTATGTTGTCCACTGTGCGGAAGTGTGGCTTGCTCTATAGAATTTTCTACAAGCAAATTAGTTCATATATTTCCTCTTGATACAATTTTGCTATCTGTCTTAAAAAAATTGGGATCGAAAGTGAAAGTAGACCTTCTGTGTAACGTTTGCCAGGCTCAGGATGTCATCTCTCCAGCTGCAGATTTATGTACTGTATGTGAGGAGGCTCTGTGCATTTAATGCTCTAAAATGCATATAAGTTCACGATTGTCGTCAACTCATACTATTTTAGAAATTCAAGACTTGCCAAGCAAACAGGAGGCTGTTCTGCAAAATAGTCACATATTTCACTGCATGAAGCATGTGTACATTCCTATACAACCTTACTATAAAGGTCATGAAACTCAGCTGTGTACCAAATGCTTTGTTGATCATGCGAACTCTTTAGAAGTAATTAAATTGGCCAACGAAACACCGAATCTATCTGAGGCATTGACCCAGACAAAAGAGCAGATGAAGAAACTTGAAGATCAGCTGAAAATGTTTACAAATATCAAAGTATCAAATCTGAGCAAACTTGAATCTGACGTCAACGATTTGACTATTGAAAAAAAGACATTAAAGAAAACGACAAATGATGCTTTAGACGATCTAGAAAAAGGGTAAAAGAGGAGGCTAACAAAATTTTCAATGAGGAAAAGATAAGAATAGAAGAACTTGACAATTGCTGAAAATCCCATATAACAGCAACTCGAAATTCCTATATCGCCATGGAGTCAGCCAGTAAATATGCAACAGAGACCCAAATGTTCCTGCTTACAAGGAAAATAAATAATCAGCTTTCTCTAACGGAGCAGAACATTGATGTTAAGTACTCGAAGAATGACATTTTGACATTAGAGTTAGAGGTCAACTCACATCTAAAATCTGTCATTAAGATTCCAAGAGGAGACATAGGGAGGCTAAAGTTGCAGAGAAATTACGAAATCCTAGTTGTGTCTGATGAATTCAAGCCACTAAAAGAATGCATGGCAATACTTGTGAATGTCACAAATATAAATATGTTAAATGATAAGACACCTATTTACACTAAACTAATATTTACCAGCAAGAAGCAAATGTTGATGACGGATTATTGGAACAATATATTTCAAGTCCTGGATTCTCTTATGACATTGTAGGTAGTCACAAATTCCCAAGACGTCCTTTTGACCTCTGTATGGCAAATGAAGAAGTTGTAGCAACTACCTTACCGTTCAAAAAGTCCATTAATTTCCTTTCCCTGAAGGATCATGTGATCACGTATAAAAAGTAGATATAAACAATGTACAAGTGTTTTAGCATCGCTGCATACAATCATGAAGAGAATAGAGCAACTGGACAATTGGTACCAATCCCATATAAGCGCAATTCGAAATTCCAATGTCGAC
Source organism: Potamilus streckersoni (assembly GCA_016746295.1). Taxonomy (NCBI): domain Eukaryota; kingdom Metazoa; phylum Mollusca; class Bivalvia; order Unionida; family Unionidae; genus Potamilus; species Potamilus streckersoni. The sequence goes on from JAEAOA010002123.1 coordinate 428,867, forward strand.
ATGGAGTCTGCCAGTAAATATGCAACAGAGACCCAAATGTTCCTGCTTACAAAGAAAATAAGTAATCAGCTTTCACCGACGAAACAGCAGGTTGATGACAAGTACTCGAAAAATGACATTTTGACATTAGAGTTAGAGGTCAACTCACAATTAAAATCTATCACTATAATTTCAAGAAGAGAGATAGGGATGCTAAAGATAAAGAGAAATGACGAAATTCTAGTTGTACCTGACAGATTCAAGCCGTTAAAAGACTTCGTGGCAATACCTGTGAATGTCACATATATAAAAGAGTTAAATAATAAGACACCTTTTTACACTAAAGTGATATTTACCAGCAATAAGCAATTGTTTGTAACGGATGATTGGAACAATATATTTTACATCATGGATTCCTCTTATGACATTGTAGCCAGTCACAAATTCCCAGGTAAACCTTTCGATCTCTGTATGTTAACTGGAGAAGTTATAGCAACTACATTACCGCACGAAAAGTCCATTCATTTCCTTTCCCTTAAGGATAAAATGATCACATATAAAAAGGAGATACAAACAGGGTACTTTTGTTTTGGCATCGCTGTATACAATCATGAAGAGTTAATAGTATAAGGACCACGTGGTGATGACAAGATGTACTACTTGAGTATCATTACTCTGGAAGGAAAGGAAAAATCCTACCACGATTTTAAAGGTAAAGGTAATAATCAGACCTATGTTGCTCTTAATGCCTCCAAGACTCGTCTGTATATATCTGTTTGGGCAGACTGTTCTCTGCATTGCTTTGGTTTGGATGGAATGAAACATTTTAGGTTCACACACCAAAGTCTGGAAGGACCACAAGGTGTTTCCGTTGACAGAGATGACAATGTATATGTAGTAGGAAGCCGGTCACATAATATCTTTCAAATTTGTTCTGATGGTTTCCTTATTCATGTCATTGTAAATGGAATTGAAAAGACACCCATGGGATTATGTTTCAATCAGGATGGAGACACATTTGCACTGACTCATGTAACAGATACAGCTCTAAGCTTTTACAGACTTGACTACAAGGACAAATGACATTCTAAGATAACTCTGAACATATATACACGTTGGTTCACATATAATCTAATTGTAGTCAGTGATAAAAATTGCACTGGATGTGTGATCCAATTTATACAGGCGAGAACTGATTTGAAGTGTTCATTATACAGCCTGATCTTATATTTTTATTCATGTGATTTGATAAAATTAGTTCTTATCCAGACATTTGTATGATATTGTTGTCCATAAGTATCCCTTATTATTTTATTAACTATTATATTTAGTCATTGTATATTTAACAACGTAAATAATTTTCTCTAATTCGATTGTCCATCATGTGTCCTTTTTATGTTTTCTATATATCAGTTTATCTACTTCTACCGGTTATCTATCTATCTATCTATCTATCTATCTATCTATCTATCTATCTATCTATCTATCTATCTATCTATCTATCTATCCAAAATAAAAGGAAGTATTAATTGCTTCAGACTTAATTAAGTTACTAAAGAAATTTTAAAATGTGGACAATCATTATGAAGGCAGAATAAGTAAAAGTCGTTCCATTTATGAATTTTGTCAATACAAAAAGTGTACCAAATGTCATTATGTTTACAGGAAACTAGATTTACACCCTTAAGAATGTAAGTCTGTATGTAAACATTATACGGTTTGCAGGCAAATAAACATACCTTTGTTTGCTTAGATTTTGTTTGCCTGTCATTAGTTCCTTGAGATAGATTGATAATAAATTATTTCTTGAATACAGACAAATTTCAATACAAAACGTTCTTTACAGAAATTGGAAATATTATAAAGTCCCTAAGTTATTTGGGTCTGTACTTCAGTAGGTGGAGAGTATAGATAGAGTTTTATTTTTTTAAATTATGTGTACAAATATATTCAAATGTATGGTCTATATTGTGAAGTGTAGTACTGTACCCACCTCTTCTACCCCACCCACTTCATCGAAATGAGTATACACATAACATCTTATTACAAGAACACCTCATAAGCAGATTCAAAGGTATGAAGTAAATGCATAAGGAAAAACGAACTTGTTGAACTAATCTCTCTCTCTCTCTCTCTCTCTCTCTCTCTCTCTCTCTCTCTCTCTCTCTCTCTCTCTCTCTCTCTCTCTCTCTCGTCACGTTTGCCATGGTATGGAATTCGTCAAGCATTTTTTTTGTGACTCACCAAATTGTAAATAAGAATTCATAGATATATTCATGGTTAAATTTGTATTCTTTCTCAATGATTAAATAAATGTGTAAATATGTTGCTGCCAACACCTAATTACTAACGTTATTCTCTTAGGGCAGTCTTGATGTGGTAAACTGATACAACTCTTATGATTGTCTTCTTCTGGTAAACTGGCACAATTCTCTTACAATATTGTTACTGTAATAAACTGGCATAACTCTCTTACAATATTGTTACTGTAATAAACTGGCACAACTCTCTTACAATATTGTTTCTGTAATAAACTGGCACAACTCTCTTACAATATTGTTACTGTAATAAACTGGCACAACTCTCTTACAATATTGTTACTGCAATAAACTGGCACAACTCTCTTACAATATTGTTACTGTAATAAACTGGCACAATTCTCTTACAATATTGTTACTGTAATAAACTGGCACAACTCTCTTACAATATAGTTACTGTAATAAACTGGCACAACTCTCTTACGATATTGTTACTGTAATAAACTGGCACAACTCTCTGACGGCATTCTTGATGTGATAAATTATCAATGTGCGTGAACATGGAAACTTCAAAATGGTACTTAATATAATCGAATCCCAGGTTCTCTTTGCTTTTTCCGAATCCCTTGCTAGCACATTTCCATAAACGATGTTATCCAAGGAACTTTATATCCTTAATAAGATCGTTGACACGCTTTTTTCGTACAATGTTTTATAGGACAATGCATTTGTTTAGAACATGGCGTCTAGGATCGAACTCATTTGGCAATACCCAGTAAATAAAATATTCATATTGTATTAGAAGACGCTAATATTCTCTCTCTTTGATTTGTTTTGTTATATATGGGTATTTTTATCTGATTTTATTCCCTACATTAAAAACATACATGTCCTTCTCAACTTCATACAAGGTGTCTTTCATTATATTCAATGGTGTATCCGGCATGCATAATGTAACCAAAATAGCGTGGCAGACATAATGGACTTTCCTAGTCACTCACTCGCCTGCACTCTCTCGAATTATGTACCGTTGTGCATCCATACGTATGAGTAAGATGAGAAAGAGTAACACCGAAGAATTGAATTCAATAGTATCACAATGTTATATGTTTTTGAAGGAAATATTGTGATAGTCTCATGTTATTGAAAGCAATAGTATAATAATGTTACCTGTTACTAAATCCAAAGTATGATAGTATTATATCTTTTTAAGGCGATAATAAGAGTGTTATGTTATAAAATCACTATTATATAGTGTTATATATTAGTAATGACAATAATATGGTGTTATTACGGGAATAACACGATATTGTTATATGATAATGTTATTTTATTAAGGCAAAAGTAGGAAAGTGTTATATGTTATTGACGGCAACAGTATGATAGTGTTATGTTATTCAATGCGATAGCATGACAGTGTTATATGTTATTGAAGGCAATATTATGATAATGTTAACTGTTTTTAATTAAATCAATTGCATGATAGTGGTGTATATATTATTAAGAAAATACCATAAACGTGTTATATGGCAATGCAATATTATAATAGTATTATACGTTATTGAAGGAAATAGTATAATAGTGTTTTATGTTATCAAAGGTAATATAACGATTGTGTTAAAATTTAATGAATAATCAAGAGAATCAACTAAATTGAATATATTCTTAGAAAGACAACAACATTTTGTGGGAGTTTATTCCACTACATTATAGACAGCGATTCTTAAATTCTACTATAGACAGAGGAAAACAGGAGTATTTAATAGCTGACCATGGCCTCAATCTGGACTTGTGCAAGTTGGGCGTACGGTCTGCCAATTTTAGTTGTTTGTTTTATACAATGGTGGTAAAGAAATAATCATGAGTTTATAAATTTTTGCCGAACATGAGCATCTGTTTTGAAGGGATTGCCAGCCTCATTATTTTGTATCTCACCTACACTAGTAGTTTGTAAATAGTTATATTTGACAGAAGTTATATCTATAACAGTTTCTGCAGTTTCATTGACATTTTAAATGCATTTTAATAGTTATAATTAGGCATTCTTAGTAGTAATATAGGTGTTGGATGAGGACTTCCTCCAGGACTGATTTATGTACTTAATTTAATCATTCATTAAAATTGAATTGCTCCAACATTCATTTAACGATTATTTGGATATGTATTAGTTGTATTGCATTACTATGAATTTGTTCAGAGATATTTGGATTGATAGCTTTATTAAAATTACTGTGAATTCATTTAAAGACATTTTGGGATTATATTATACTGATTTCTTCTGTACTATTGACGCATCAGCACATTACAATTTATCATTTGGAATACATTTATAACTCATTCTGTTTATTTGAATCTATTTGAATTGATAGAATATTTAGAATTTTAGATTTCATTAATAGGTTAATATAATTCTTTCAATTTATATTTTAGATAAAAAAAATTATTTTCAGTGTTACAAAACTTGGTGGTTTTGATTTTTATTGCTACTTATTATTAGACCATAGAAACTGTTCTTTGGAATTAGATGAACTATTGGTCATCTAATGTTTTCGCAGGAAAACACAATCAACCAATAATTTCTACATACAATTCAGTTTATATCAGGACAAACTACACATAGTATGTTATTACAGTACTCTTTTATTAAAACACTTCATTTTAACACTATCCATTGGAGACTTTGAGTATACAACCTTATCCAGAATTACCTTATAATGAAGTGAATTACACATACACAATTCTCTCTCTTTATAATGCAGTTCATGGTAACGATAAAGTATACTGCCTTTTAGTGAGATGACCTTCTAATGAAATAAAGTATACATTGAATTTGAGGGTAACAATATAACATAATCCATATAACGGCAAGTGTGTTACAATGAATGGTCTTATAGTGAGAGTCTGTTTAAAGTAACTGTCAATATTATAAAATGCTCAAATAACTACACAACTATTTTTTTGTGGTCTGGGCTGTCCTTTCAACAATGGTAAACAATGCAAGCAAACCTGTGCAGAAAAGTAAAAGCTGTCCTTTATATATTTCATGTCTGATAGGTGTTTGATGGCATATCAATACATTATACGCTATATTATTATATTATAACAGGTGAAAACAACAAATTCGTTGATAAGAACAATTAACCATATCAGCTTGAAGCATGCTACTTGCCACATGGAGTTGCGTCCTATTTTGACATTCCTCTACGTCCAAGTTCATAGAATAATGTTATGAGTTATGATATAAAAATAATGAAAATTTGCTTAAAGATAGATGACTGAACCCAAACCAGAGATACCCAAGAACTGCATCCAAATGGAGTCCTGAGAAAGCAGAAAGAATTAGTTTGATATGGCATAGGATACACAGAGGTCATTGTGTTTACATTATTGAACTAGCTTTTTCCTTTGACTTGAAATAAGACACACATGCATTTTTTATATTTATTACATACTCCCTCATTTACTAAATATGTTAGGTAGATAGTATGAATGAAATTCAAAATAAACTGGAATGTTTTAAAACTTTAGCTCACTAAATCTAAATACATCTACGAGCATGTATCAAAGAAGACACCTAATTAGTTCAAATGTTTGGGTGAAAACCACAGAAACAACCACTGATCCAAAGAAAGCTGTGGCACCTTCCACACATATCCACAATTTATAAGCCTGAGAATTCAACCAAGGAGACAGAGGTGAGATGGTAATGATCATCAAAAGTGTTTGCTTAAGTCCATTTCGCCATCTCGGCGATGAGTCCCCAAAACACAAATATTGCAGAACATGTCAAAGGAAAAATAATTATACTTATTTTAATTGCAATTGGCTATGCCACGTCTAAGAAAAAAGCTGAATATAGTTTTTTTCTGAAATTATTTGTTATGGAAACCATTTTTGTCCATCTGTTGTGGAAAGAAAAAGTACTCTTTCATATTTTTGTTGTATGTTGTTAACAGCTAATACTATATGTATTATCTGTCGGATTTATACCTGGCTTCAATAGAAGACACATGATTCCAAGAGGAATCACCCTAAACAAAATTTTGACAGAACATGTCAAAGGAATAATACTTATATTAATTTTAATTGCAATTGGCTATGCCATTTCAAAGAAAAAAAAATGAAAATAGTGTTTTTTTCCTTCAAAATATTTGCTATGGAAGCCATGTTGGACATAACTTTGATAGAGTATCCCAAGAGATACAGCTACCAAGTTAAATCAAATTTATTTATTGATTGTGGAAAAGTCAAAATTAAGTTTTCCACTTGTTTGCTAAGGAAGTCACGTTGTTCTATTCTGATAAGTTGAACTTTGGTTTTCCATGTGGGTTGCATGAAACCAAATCCATTGCTAGGGGTACCATACTGGACACAATTTTGATTAAGCAAGTCCTAAGACACAATCATAAGATTGATTCCAGTTGGTATAGTCTTCTATATAAGTCACAAAAAATTGCTATGAGCAACTCTAAAAAAATCTTTCATAAAGAAACATTTCTACCAAGTTTTTTTCACCAGTTGAAGTTAAAAATGGCACCATACATTGACAACACACAAGGGTTAATGCACACATCACCCAGGACCATACCATAAGCCCAACTATGGGCAGGTGAGGTAAGAGCAACTGAGGTGTGACACAATAGAAGTTTTAAATGGCAGGTAAATTCTAATAGTCAAATATATCACAACAAACTGCAAAATTTAAGTAATAATATATATATATATATATATATATATATATATATATATATATATATATATATATATATATATATATATATATATATATATATATCAACATTGAAATATATTTATACAGCAAGTCCATCAAGTCTGGATAAGAATGATACAAACTTGATTTTACAGTACATCATACAAAGGTAATTGATAAATATAGGAAAGAGTAAGATATATATTTGTACGTTTGAAAAAGGCCACCAGAGAACAGGGTATATTTATTGATAAATATATGACTATTACATGTACTTTAGTTTTGGAGAAGGCCACCATGGAATAAGGTACATCAATTGTTAATTGACGCTATTACATGTACTCTAGTTTTGAGAAGGCCACAACAGAACGAGGTACTTTTAAAGTTAAATACTCGAGTATAATACATGATTTTTGTTTGGAGAAGGCCACCATAGAATAATATAGGTCAGTTGATAAAGACTTGAGTCTGTTACATGTACTGTACATGTACTTAGTTTTAAGAAGGTCACCACAGAACAAGGTACATTGATAGATTAAATACTTGAGACTATTACATGTCCTAAATATGGAGCAAAATAATTATCTTAAGTGAAAACTTTGCTCATACTTGTCACCTAAAGGTTTTATTCGCTGCAACTTGTCCAGATTATTAAATCATTATTGTATAGTATTATATATTAGTAATGACAATTCGTAATGACAATAATATGGTGTTATTACGGGAATAACACGACATTGTTATATGACAATGTTATTAAGGCAAAAGTAGGATAGTGACGGCAACAATATGATATTGTTATTATATTCGATTCGATAGCATGATAATGTTATATGTTATTGAAGGCAATATTATGATAATGTTAACTGTTATTAAATCAATAGCATGACAGTGGTGTATATATTTTTAAGGAAATACCATAAATGTGTTATATGGCAATACAATATTATAACAGTATTATACGTTATTGAAGGAAATAGTCAAATAGTGTTTTATGTTATCAAAGGCAATAGAATGATTATGTTAAAATTTAATGAACAATTAAGAGAATCAACTAAATTGAAAATATTCTAGGAAAGACAACAACATTTTGTGGGAGTTTATTCCACTCCATTATAGACATATTTTGTTCCATTCTACTATAGACAGAGGAAAACAGGAATATTTAATAACTGACCATGGCCGCAATCTGGACTTGTGCAAGTTGGGCATTGGTCTGCCAATTTTAGTTGTTTGTTTTATACAATGGTGGTAAAGAAATAATCACGAGTTTATAAATTTAGGTAGAGCATAAGCATCGGTTTTGAAGGGGTTTAGTAAATACAGAAGACTTTCGATTATCCGAGCGCGGTTTAACCGCTTTGCGGCTTAACCGCGGCAATGTCTTTTTAAAGAATTTTTTACTCCATATCTTAAAAAGATGTGGCGTTATGCGACGATTTCAAAATCGAAAATTTTATACGACGACTGTTTAACGACGACTCGGGCTTACGACTGGTTCCCGGCGAGAGTTGTTATATAATTTTATAATAGGGCTTTATTTCCTGTCTCAAGGAAATTGCGGATATTAAACTCCTTCTTTTTGGTAGTGGGGGAAGGAGTTCTGTTAAAAGAACAGTACGATTCTTCAGTTGTTATCAGTACAGTAGGCTACTTCAGTTGTGTCCAAAAATACTGTGTTTAAGTTTTATGTTGGAAAGAGGATAATGGAGCGGAAAAGGAAGCGCGTAGTTTTAACAATTAACCAAAAACTCAACATAATTAAGAAACTTGAGCAAGACGGGTCTACCAAAAACTTAGCTTTACAATATGGTATAGCTGAAACAACAGCTCGCGATCTCCGAAAAAATAAAAATAAATTGATTAACTACGCCAGTGATTCTTATTCATCAAGTGGCTTATCAAGCAGAAAAACAATGAAACTGTCAACTTATGATGAGCTTGATAAAGCGATGTTGCAATGGTTTAACCAACAAAGGGCACAAAACATTCCTGTTTACGGAATTATCTGCGCAAAACAGGCAAAACTATACTTTGATGCATTAGGAATGGAAGGTGATTTCAATGCATCCTCGGGATGGCTGACGCGATTCAAACAGCGGCATGGAATACGTGAGATTTATATACATGGGGAAAATTTAAGCAACAATGAAACAGTTGCAAATGAGTTCCAAAATGATTTTCAAAAGTTCATAGAAGAGCAACAGGTTACTCCTGAACAAATTTATAATGCTGATGAAACTGGCCTAAATTGGAAATGTCTTCCCACAAAAACATTATCACATAAATCAGAAAGTCGAGCACCGGGGCATAAATCCAGCAAAGAAAGAATCACTGCTTTATGTAGCGCAAATGCTACTGGTTCTCATAAAGTGAAACTAGCTGTAATCGGAAAAGCGAAAAAAGTCGCGTTGTTTCAAGGAAACTGAAAAAAAAACAATATGCCTGTGACATATTTTAATCAGAAAGGAGTCTGGATGGATACCACAATTTTTAAAACATGGTTCCATGAAAACTTTGTACCACAAGTTCACGAGCATCTGAGATCGAAAGGTTTGCCAGAGAAAGCCATTCTTTTATTAGACAATGCTCCAAGCCATCCAAATGAAGCGGTTTTGCAGTCTGCTGACGGTAAAATAATAATACATTATTTGCCACCTAAATGTAACCGCGCTAATCCAGCCAATAGATCAAGGCGTGATTTATGCTATGAAGAGGTTATATTTAGGATGACTTCTGCAGAAGTTAATGGAAGAAGGCAATGATTTAAAAACTTTCTCAAAAACAGTATCATTGCTGGATGCTATCTACGAAGTTACACATGCCTGGGATTCCACAAAGCCAACCACAATTAGTAAATCATGGAAAAAATATTTCCAGAAGTTGAAACTGTCTACTACAATAGTGTCGATGAAGAAGAGATTTCGACTTCTGAATTAGCAGCCATTTTACAGAGTACAGAGGGTGGTAAGGAAGTTGATAGTGGAAATATTTTAGAATGGTTTAATGTTGATTGTGACGATCTAGGGTGTGAGGTTTTGTCCGACAGTGAAATTAAAAGTGTACAAGGGCAGACAACAGATTCTGATGAGAATGACGACGAAGACATAGAACTTATTCCTGAAACAAGGATAAACAATTCATCTGCTCTTCAATGAACTGAGGGTTTGCTAGAGTATCTGGAGCAACAAAGTGATTCTCTGCTCTCAGATAAATTGGTATTACGCAGATTGAGAGCAACCATAAAGAAAGAAGCTATGTCATTAAAACAGAAATCAATAAAAGACTACTTTTCCTAAACATTCGTTGTTTTTGTTTGTTCATTTATTCATCTTCCTTTATTTTAATGTTCAATATAATTGTATTAAATTTACTTATTTATTTTCGTGTTACGACATTAGAATATTAGTGAAGAAGAACATTGGCCTGCATCACAAAAGGTAAACATAAGTAGGATATTACGGGGAAAAAATGAACTAAGTTAATTTTAAGCCACTATAGCTGGATTGTATATATGCACTTTGGTTTATCCGCTATTTTTCATTATTCGCGCTAGCTCTCCCCACCATTACCGCGGATAATCGAGAGTGTACTGTAGTTATATTTGACAGAAGTTATTATATCTGTAACAGTTTTTGTAGTTTCATTTAGTTATTGATACAATTTCTGTGATTTTATTTTGCTAATGACATTTTTTAAATGCAAATATCATTTTATTATATTTTGTAATGTAAGATGAGGCATGGGTGAAATGCTTAAATTTATTTAGTCATAAGCTCCAAGTTTTAGTAGTACTATTAAACCTAGGTAAACATCACATGATCTAATTTCAGGACACGTGTTCTGAAAAGCCAAGATTTGCTAATTCTTGATCAACTCACGTAACAGACGTGACCCTTGCTTACCAGTTTAATGTGCAATGTAATGTCTTTATCTTTTAGTAATTGCATATTAGCATTCTAGTTTAATAATTAACACTTAGAATTAGGCATTCTTAGAAGTAATATCAGTCTTGGATGAGTTATATTGAAATGACTGATTCATTTAGTTAATTTAATCATTCATTGGAATCGCAGTGCTTTAACATTCATTTAAAGCTTATTTGGATATGTAATAGCTGTATTGCATTACTGTGAGTTACTTAAGAGACATTTAGATTGATAGCTGTATTGGAATTACTGTGAATTCCTTAAAATAATGTTTGGATTATATCATAGTGATTTCTTCTATACTGTTTACACATCAGCACATTACTAATTATCATTTGGAATACCTTTGGAACTCATTCTGTTTATTTGAAACTATTGGTATTGATAGAGTATTTAGGATTTTAGATTTCATTCAACATACTGTAGGTTATTTATAACTATTTCACTTTTAGATACATAAATTATTTTTAATTTTACAAAACTTGGTTGTTTTGATGCTTTTTGTTACTTATTATGAGACCATATAAACTCTTCTTTTGAATTTAGATGAACTATCGGTCCTCTTATGTACTCACAGGAAAACACAACCTACCAATTATTTCTGATTATAATTACATATCTACATAAACTTCAGTTTATATCAGAAAAAAACTACACAAAATATGTTATTACAGCACTCTTTCATTATTGCACCTCACAATAACACTGTCTTTTGGAGACTTTGATTATACCACATTATACTGATTTTACCTTATAATGAGGTCAATTTTACACATACAATGCTCCCTCTTTATAATGCAATCCATGGTAACTATACAGCATACTGCCTTTTAGTGAGATGACCCTCTAATGAATTACAGTAACATATAATTTGAGGTCGATATAATATAACAGAATTCATATAACAGCAAGTGTGTTACAATGAATGGCCTTATAGTGGGAGACTATATAATGTACCTGTTAATATATATAAAATGCTCAAGAGACCACAAAATTATTTTCTTTATGGTCTGGGTTTTCCTTTCAACAAATGCAAAGAATACAAGGAATCCTGTGCAGAGAAGTAAAAGCTGGCACATCAACACATTATAGGCTATATATTGCCAAACGAAAGCAATAAATTCGTTGAATGGGCCACTGACCATATTAGCTTTAGGCATTCTGCTTGCCACAATGTTATGAGTTATGATATGAAAATGCTGAAACTTTGCTTAAAGATTGATGACTGAACCCATATCTGAGATAATCAAGAACTGCATCCAACTAGAGTCCTGATAATGCGGAAAGAATATGTTTGATATTGTATAGGATACACAAAGGCCATTGTGTATTTATAAACCTGATTGAAATAGCTCTTTCCTCTGACTCAGAATATATATATATAATGCATTTTTTATATGTCTTACATACTTCCTCATTTACTAAATATGTTAGGTAGACAGTATGAATGAAATTCAAAAGAAATTGGAATTTTTTTAAACTTCAGCTCACTAAATCTAAATATATCTGCATGTATGTATCAAAAAAGACACCTAATTAGTTCAAATGTTTGTGTGTGAAAACCACAGTAACAACCACTGACCCACATGAAATCAGTGGCACCTACCTCATACACCCACATTGGCCAAGCCTGAGACTTGAACCAAGGAGACAGAGGTGAGATGGTAGTGATCAGCAAAGGTGTTTGCTTGAGACCATTTAGCCATCTTGGCCACCTGTTGTTAGGAGAAATGCACTCTTTTATAGTTTTGTTGTATACTGTTAACTGCTATGCACATTTCATGTACCAATCATATGTGTATCAGCTGTTGGATTTCTACCATGTTTCATAAGAAGATACATGATTCCAAGATGAGTCACCAAAACATAAATTTTGCAGAACATGTCAAAGGATAAATAATTATACTGATTTTAATTGCAATTGGCTATGCCATGTCTAAGAAAAAAGCTGAATATAGTTTTTTTCTGAAATTTTTTGTTATGGAAACCATTTTGGACATAATTTTGATAGAGTATGTCCAAAGGAGTAATGTTACCAACTTTGATCAAATTGGTTTATCCATTGTGGAAAAGTCAAAAGTAGGTTTTCCATTTGTCTGCTAAGGAAGTTGCACTTTTCTATTCTAATAAGTTGAAATTAGGTTTTCCATGTGGGTTGTATGAAATCCACTCCATTGCTAGGGGTTCCACTCTGGACACAGTTTTGAATAAGCATATCCTAAGTAACAATGTTAAGTTTGATTCATATAGGTATAGTCTTTTATATCAGTCCAAAATATATTTTTCAACTATTGGCTCATGATTACAAATTCACACTGTTCCTAGGGGCCACTCTGATAAAACCTTTTGTAAATGAAGTCCCAAGAAACAATCCTACCAAGTTTTATCACCAGCTGAGCCATTCCTGGCAAGATGTCAAAATGGCTCTTCCATTGTTGGTGACATGGAAGCCATCATGAACATAAGTTTAGCATACTAAGTTTGACAGAAACTGTTCCAGTGGTTTTTGAGTTGAAGTTAAAATGGCACCATACATTGACAACACAAAACAGACAATGCACACCTTATCCAGGACCATACCATAAGGCCACCTATGGCCAGGTGAGGTAAAAGCAACTGAGGTGTGATGCCATAGAAATTTTAAATGGCAGATCAATTCTAATACTCAAATGTATCACAACAAACTGCAAAATATGAGTAATAACATATAACATATTTTGTTACTTATGTAGTAATGGCTGTAGAAACTATTATATTATATCATATTGTATATATGTATATATATATATATATATATATATATATATATATATATATATATATATATATATATATATATATATATATATATATATATATATATATATATATATATGAACACACTCTGCTACATTTGGAGAAGGCCTGACTATTACATGTACTTAGTTTTGGAGAAGGCTGCCATGGAACAAGGAAGATCAATTAACACCTGACTCTATAAAATACACTGTATTTAGTTTTGAGAAGGCCAACACAGAATGGGGTACTATAAAAGTTAAATACTTGAGCAGATTACATATATTTAGTTTGGAGAAGACCACTACAAAAATTGATGTGTCAGTTGATAAAGACCTGGGTCTATTGCATGTACTGTACTTAGGTTTGAGAAGGTCTCCACAGAACATGGTACATTTATAGATAATACTTGAGTCTGTTACATGTCTTATGGAGCAAAATAATCTTATGTGAAACCTCTGTTCATACTTGCCACCTAAACGTTTTATTAGCTGCAACTTGTCCAGATGGACAGTGACATTTTTCTCAAGCAACACTTACAAATCATTGACCCTTGCAAAAGTGGGACATTTATCCATAATTACACTCTTTTCAATATAAATAATATACTTATCATGTTAGAAAATGAGAACACCAGCTAACTAAGAATGCAGACAAGTTTTCCATCAAAAAGTAAAGTTGCATTAATTTGTCCAAATAACTACAGACAGCCTAGATATGGTAACCACTATGAACAGTAAAGACATGGTAGACACCTAATATGGATAGTCTAAACATGGTAGACACCTACCATCATCATCCTAGACATGGTAGACACTTAATAATAACAGTCTAGAAATACTATACACCTTATATGAAAATTCTAGACATGGCAGACACATAAATGGAAAGATTAGATATGGTAGGGACCTATTTTGTGCAGCATAGACTTGGTAGACACTAAATATAGACTGCCTAGACATAGCAGATACTTACTTATAATGTACAGCCTAGTTATTTCCAGTAAATTCTTTAGAAGCATTCACACAGGAAAATCTGTACATATATATTCATACATTTGATATCATTGCTGAATTAGTTATAAGAATCATGTCATATATTGGTACAAGGACTGTATCACTATCATGTACTGATAGCAGGCCTGAATTACTGATATGTAGGCTGTCATGTACAGAAGCCCTGAGTTAATTATACAAATAATGTCATATATTGGTAAAAGGCCTGTATCATGTATAAGAACACTATCATGTGCTGGTCAAAGGCCTGAATCATATAAGAATCATGTCATATATTGGTACAAGGACTGTATCACTATCATGTACTGATAGCAGGCCTGAATTACTGATATGTAGGCTGTCATGTACAGAAGCCCTGAGTTAATTATACAAATAATGTCATATATTGGTAAAAGGCCTGTATCATGTATAAGAACACTATCATGTATTGGTCAAAGGCCTGAATCATATAAGAATCATGTCATATTTTTGGTACAGGGACTGTATCACTATCATGTACTGATAGCAGGCCTGAATTACTGATATGTAGGCTGTCATGTACAGAAGGCCTGGATTAATTATACAAATAAAGTCGTATATTGGTACAAGGCCTGTATCATTCATACAAATACTATCATGTATTAAGAGAAGGCCTAAATTATTGGTAGAAGGCCTGGATTATTCATAATAAAACTATCATATATTGATACAATGTTTGAATTATTCATAAGAAGTCTATCATATATTGGGGCAATGCCTGACCTATTCAGGGGAAGGATATCATGTACTGGAGCAAGGCCTGAATCATTTATGAGAGACTATAATGTATTCATACAATGCCTGGATTATTCATAATAAGGCTATCATATATTGGGACAATGCATGAATTATTCATGAGAAGCATAGTGTGTATTGGTGCAAGGTCTGAATTAGAAGAAGGCTATAATATATATGCAATTTATAACATAGTTTGGTTCCAGAAATAGGACCCTTACATGTAAGGACACACAAATTCAGATCACTTTGATGAAATGCTATTGGAGTCCTTAATTCTCACATGGGCTTTTTTGATCATTAAAAATAACAGAAAGTTGATATGCACTTATTTTCTGCATACTATTTCAATTTTACATATGAGCATATTATCACTATTTGACAGTCTATATAAAAGAAGTACACATACCTGATATGTTGATGACAAAGATAAACTCTCCACACTCAAATTCAGTTGATGTAGGTAGATCAGGGAAATAATTTATCATGAGAATATCCTGCTGAAGAAAACCATCTGAAACAGGATACAAAAATTATATTACTACAACATTCCCTCACTGTAAGGTTATTCATTATAAGATGGTTCCTGTTATAACATGGATCCTGTTTTAAGGCAATTCATTATAACATCGTTCATGTTACAAGGCCTTATAATATATCTTGTATCAAGTTAAAAGTCCCTTCATTATAACATGGATCCTGTTTTAAGACCCTTCATTAAAACATGGTTCTTTTTATATGGCCTTTCCGTATAACATGGATCCAGTAATAAAGCTCTTCATTATAACATGGTACCTGTTATAAGGCTCTTAATTTCTTCGCTATAAGATAAGAAAGAATATGAATTTCATGGATATTATTATATGTTTTAAAAGCACTGTATCATATACTTCATTATAATGTAGTTTCAACATATTACATTATTATTTTCATCGCGTCCATTGATAGCATTATATTTGATGAATGCTGTATCATATACTTCATTATCATGCAGTCTCACTATAAAGCAGTATTCTTTACAATGCTCCCATAGACAGCATTATAATTTTAAATTTATTTCCGTGTCTCAGATAACGCGTGGTGGTGATACCACTGCTTTATTAGGGAAATTGCCATAAGCTCCGTGGGCTAAATACCCCGGCGCGAAACAACTTCATGGATATAATTATTATGGTCCTGGAACTCGTCTCGATATCAGACTCGATAACCAAGATCAGCCAAAAACTGGCGAGCATCCAGTAAATATGATTGATCAAGCGTGTCACATTCATGATGTCGCAAAAGTAGTAAGGGAAAACAAGATTTCTAGCCCAAACCCTTATTTCGCCCCTCCAAACAAATTCAAACTATGTCCTAAACTCTACGCATCAACCCCTTTTTCACAAAAGTTTAGCAAGGTTTCTACCCCCTCCCTCTCTCTCTCTCTCTCTCTCTCTCTCTCTCTCTCTCTCTCTCTCTCTCTCTCTCTGTCATTACAACTACAACAGGTGTTAGTGAATCCAGGTAGAGGTAATGCCATGTGATCGGTATCCAGGTAAGCTCACATAAGCCCTGTAATTATACAACAACAGGTGGTTGTAGTTGTTGTTATTGTTGGGCTTAACGCCATTTTCAGCACACGATAGGCTATTCATGGCGGCCAGTATTAATGGTGGAGGAAGAAACCGGGAAATCACCGGAAAGAACCAACGACCCACGAGAAGCTACTGGCAAGCTTTCTCACATATCCACATTCGCCGAATCCTAGAGTCGAACCAATGCAGACAGAGGTGAGATGGCAGAGATCCGTAACGGACAGCGCTTTAGACCACTCGGCCACTCGGGGCCTACCTCCCCTGTCATGTATTTTACACAACAACAGGTACAGTCCAGGTACATGTATGATGTCATGTAATCGGTGAATCATCTAGGTAAGCTCACACAAGGATGCGTCATACAGAGATTGTCGAATTTGCCAGAACAGACGCATGCGTGGAATGTTTACGAACCAGCAAGACGGGCTTTATTAATCAGTCTGCCGCGAGCTTTTAACCAGGTAATAATGCTATACGGAGACCCAAGCGGAAATTAAACTACATATTAAAATCATAGTGGCGGACATTCACAGAGCGAGGAAGGTAAGTGATATTATCTATACCTCAATACCAATGATTAATGTTTCAACTGTTGATATTTGATTTTACTACTGTCGCTATTTGTCACTGTTAAATTTTTCAAACATTATTTTTTTAGATAAAATTTCAGTTGGAAAAGATAATGTCAAGTATAGATCTATCAGTTTAACCTCTCTATATTTTATAGGTAAAGCCAAGTGGCATTGGTTAATCATAGGTTTACCTGGATTTTACACCGCCATTAGGTATCACTTTACAGGTAGTGAAGCCAGGTAGCGTTTAGTCACACAAGGATGTAATTACCTCACACGTGATCACCTGTGTGTAAAAGACCTGTAGATTCTTATTGCGCAGTAGAGCGTGGCGCTTCTAGTTAACAACATATGGAGGGCGGAAATTAAACTACGCATTAGAATGAACGCGAGGAAGGTAAGTGATATTATATCTTAAGTTTAGATACAATTTACGTTATATCATACTTCTTTTGATAATCTTTTTCATACTTGCTAACTCTCCTTTGTAAAATGTCTGTTTTTAACATATTGTCAAAAATGCGAAATTCACGTATTAAATTATCCATATTATATTTTACACCTCGTAGGTAAGACCGTATCTGATCAAGTAGTTTCTTGTAAGTTATAACAGATGTTAGACAGCCATACTATTTTATTAAAAGTTTAGGTTCAACTTTTCTACATGCTTCTGTAAGGGAGACACCAATAGCAGACATGATTAACAAAAAGGGATTTAATGATACCCACTTGAAATTATACCAGAACTGGTCATTAACAAGGGTAGATATGATATTACTCGAAGGATCTTGTTATGGTATTTGTAACATTTTTTTACGCACCAAAGTTTTTATGATAATACTTGTAGTATTGTATTAGTGCGTCTACATCCTGTTTTGGAATATGTTTTGAAATAGGATTGAAATCAACTATATTTCTTTTCATTATAATATTTGTTTACATAATCCCCAGGCTTCGTAGTAGTAGGTAATTTTTATAATTCAGCTATAAAGTACAAACACCAATGATAACCGACTTCGACTGGAATTGTATTAACTAGTTCAATTGTAAGTTCTTCTTCAATACCTTTAATAATACTATAGATACAGTTCCAGAAGACGTATCCAAATTACGCAATGGAGATATGGTAACTAAATTAAAAAATTCAACGCTAATCACTGAGAATCTATACAGACCAGTAACTTCTGCAGTGTGTTTGATAGAATTGTTGTTTTGCTTTGTTCATGTACCAGATCCAGAAGCAACAGTATACACAATATTTTTTATCTGTTTGTGAGGGATTTTAATCATACTCGTTTTCGCAATAGTATCAGAAATTCCACTGATAATATCATTCAGTTTTGTGTTAATATTAGCGAGTGTAATGTCAACATTTGATGGATTTCCCAAAAAATTCATTTTTAAGCGTGTTTATGTTTCTACGAAAACTTAAAAACGTGTTTACATGAGCCATAAATTCATTTTTGAGCGCGGTAATTTCATTATTGATTGTAACTTCCTTATCATCAACGTATTTCTTGTTTACAGCATCAAAATCAGACTCGGTTGTTCCTAGTTCAATAATGGCATTGTTGCTCATATTTAGAAATGCACGCATCATACCACCATTGACTGACATGTACTTTGATTCCTGATCATCGACGTATTTATTTGTTACTGAGTCACCGTCCTCAGTTGGGTTTCCAAGGTATGTAATCTTGTTCTAGTTCATAACAATGTTCCCACTAAATAAATCACCAGTTTTGTCAACATAATCATTAACTGACCTACCAGAATCTTGTATCTTACCTCGATTGTTAAAAGTAACGATACTATTAGCAACCGCAGCAGGATTTGGTACAAGTACATCTGACAGTTTTACATTACTCGTCTTTAGTCGTCCTTTTTTGTCCTGGAAAACTACGACTTCATTTGGATCTACACTGGCAACATTTAATAA
This sequence comes from Potamilus streckersoni, assembly GCA_016746295.1. NCBI lineage: Eukaryota > Metazoa > Mollusca > Bivalvia > Unionida > Unionidae > Potamilus > Potamilus streckersoni. The sequence continues at coordinate 448,373 of JAEAOA010002123.1, forward strand.
ATTATTGATTTCATTTTTGAGCTGATCAAGAGTTGTATACTTTGATAAATCACCTTGATAACCTTCTGTTGATAAATCTCCTGCTAGTGTTCCAAATTTTGTATAGTAACTCATTGTTTACTGTCCTACATAAAATTATCAACACTAGTTTAATATTATATAAAATGGCAAATTTGTCGATATTAAATTTTGATACAGAGAGGCTGGTGAAGCATAAACATAACAATGAATTTCCTTATTGCCATTATCTTATTGTTGGGCGAACTGGATCAGGAAAACCAAATTTTCTTATGAACTTGCTTCTTGGTAATAATTTTAACATCGATAGAGTTTATATTTACACAATCAATCCACAGCAAGATAAGTATGAGCTATTAAGCAAATATAATGACAAGCTTCGTGATGATCTTAAAGCTAGTGAAGATCTTTTTTTATAATTAGGCAGCCAGAAGATCTTATTTCAGTTAATCAACTTGATGCAGATGAACATAAGATAGTAGTTTTGATGACATTCCGCTAAATAATATGGAGATGAATAAAATAAAATCGTATTTTTTACTGTCACGTAATAAACATGGTAATTCTGTTTATCTCGCTCAAGGATATTATAATGTCGACAAATTTATTCGGCGAAATACTTGTTCTTTTATATTATTTCCAGGACTGGACGATGTCGACATTAGAAATATTGCGTACGAGCAATGCGGTGACGTAACAAAAGGTAAATTTATTGAACTTTATCGTAATGCTACAAAGGATAAATACAACTTTTTCTTGTTTGATAAACTTACAAATGATCCAACTAAAATGTTTCGCTGTTGTATTAACACTTACTTACAGTAAGGGGTTTCAATTGTTTAAATTTATAATAATAATAATGGACAAACGAGCAAGATATAGACAAAAATATAGAAGATCTAAAAAAAACTTGCTCAATCTCAGGCATTACTTAGGCAAAAAGTACAGTAAGCACGACGTGGACAAGTGACTGCTACAGAAACAACAGCTACGATTTTCAAACCAGTTACTGAAGAACTATTAGGTAAACAACCTGAAACTAAACCACTATCAGAAGGAAAACTTAAACAACTGCAAGAAAAAGGTTTGGTTGGAATTGTTAAAAAACAACAAGAAGTAGCTGCTGCAAAAATTAATACTAGATCTGATGAAGAAAAAAGAAAACTACCTGAGGCACTTACAGCAAATATAGCAGATCGTGCTGCTAAACAAGCTGAAACAAATCGATTGATAAATAATCCGCTAAAACTTGAGCGAAGATTAGCAGAGTAAACAACGCAAGGAATAACAAATATTTAAACAAATTTATCAGGAGACATAAAAGATATCAGACAGGAGCAACAAAGAGTTGGTGAGCTTACTGTAAAGTTTATGGAGGTTGGAGAGCAAAGACTTTTTTAATATAAAAATTAAATAATACGATAGATAATAAAGAGTATGATGATTTTTTAAATAAAGAAAATATCAAAGATATTGATAATATAAATAAGTGTACTGATGCAGGCAATCAAGCATTAATCGATAAATTAGATGAAATAATAAGAGACGGCGTTGCTGCTAAAGATGAAATAAACATGGCTAAAGAAATTGAGAATATCAATCCACTTTATGATAGAATGAGATATGGTGTCATTGCTTCCATATTTGGAAAAATGGCAGAGGAAAGTAGAGCAAAAACTTTTGGTAAAGGGTGGGGTTTTAAAAGAAAATTTACTACACTCGATAAAACTCGTGAAGAAAAAAAGTAGAGAAGTAAAAACAGGAACTGGTGTAAAAATATTCACATCAACTACTGAAATGATAGGTAGATTAATGCTATTAATATCATCTAAAGAGGCTAGGAATGATAGTGTTGAAATGGATAATGAAATCATTCACATACTTGATCATCTAAGGTCGAGCAAATTATTAACATCTGACGAATATGAAACTTTACACCGCGACTTAATCGCGGCGACTTACTTTTGTAAAATTATATTATATAAAAGAAATGCAAACAGCATTTTTGCAAAACTCTGATGAGTCTGCGCAAGATAGCCCAAATTTTGCAGTAAATAATATTCCGCCTATGCAACTAGATCCTGCAAAACAATATGAGATTGGATTAATTTCTTGTACTTGCTGGAATGCTATACCTAACGTGAAAAATGATGTTACTGATGAAATTTGGTTTACAACGTTTACAACATCTTCAATATCTGCAACAAAAAAAAAATTCCACAAGGAGCTTATAATATTACTGATCTAAACAGGACAATCAAAGAGCTCATAACAAAAGCTGGTGGTGTGGCTGATAATTTTGAGTTGGAAGCGAACTATAACACATTGCGAGCTAGGATAACTTTAAAAAATATATTAATCGGATTTGAACCAAGAGAAAGAAGTATTGCACAACTGTTAGGATTTACTGAAAAAGTTACACTGCATTTGATCAGGCTATTACGTATGACAGACCAGTCGGGAAAACAGTTGGAATTGAATAATGAAGTTGTAACTTATTATTTACATCTACGCGAGCAAAAGTAAAAATTATGCAGCATTAGATATAATGAAACAAAGAAAAAAATTATCGGAGAAAAATAATAGGAGGATCTTTTGGAAATATATTTACAAAGTTATTGAAAATGTTACAGGCATAGCACGTAAAGTTGCGCCAATTGATCTTGACGCAAGTAAATCTTTTGCAACAGGGGAACAGGATCTGCATCTGCCGCTGGGACTGCGGTGGGACAAAAAATAGCTGATAAAATAAAAGGAGATCCACCGACTGCATCTGAAATAAAACAAGCTAACTTAGAAATTGCTCCAACAAAAGAAACTCAACGAGCTATGATAACAACAACAAAAAAAAACTATTATCACCAAAGGGCGAGCAGATCATATAAAAATTAATATCTAAAGTAACAGTGCCGCAATGAAATTTTATATAATCTAATAAATAAAATGTCTGCAAATAGTTATCTAGCGTGAACTGAAACTTATGACATCGACAACGCTGTGACAGAATTTGAGTATGTTAAGTATCTCGATGAAAATTCTAACGAACCAAATAAATCTGGTATCAGAACATTTAATACCAGAGACGAAAATGTATTTCTACTGCCACATAAGGCTATGTTAGAAGTTCGTGGTCAGATTATGACAGTAGCCAATCCACCTGCTGAAGTTGCAGTTGGAGCAGAAGTAGCTCTTATAAATAACGACTGAAGTTTATTCAAAAGTGCTAGATATCAAATGGCCAATCAAACTATAGAAGATATTTCAGGTCATCTACAAGTTGCAAGTACAATTTTAAATATTATTTCGTTTTCAGATGATTACTCGAGATCAACTGCAACGAACATGATGTGATTTAAAGATACTTGACGGGGTATAGCTGAATCAACTGAATTTTTGAAGAGGTGCTATAGTACACGGGGCTAATGCAAATGAAAATGCTGGAATTGTTAGACATTTTCTCATTGCTAATGCTGCTGCTCTAGATATTTCAGCACCAGATGCAGCTGCTAATGCAGATGCTACAAGAGTTTCTCTTACAGCAGCTTTTAATAATCTTAATATAACACCAACATCTGCAGATGCAAACGGTACTACAATGTTACTTTTGCTTCTTAACACACTTGACGTAACAAATCCACGTTATAACGAAGGTTTTGCTAGGAGAAGAGAACTAGCTGCAAGATCACGTCAAATTACACTGATGCTTCCACTAAGTATGATTTTCGGCTTTTGTCGCGATCATGATAAAATATTTCGGGGAGTAAAACATACTCTTATTTTAGATCGAGCAGAACCAAACGATTGCTTGTTTAGATCTGGAGGGGTTGATGCACAGTTGATAAATAAACTTGCTCTGTGGATGCCATGTGTAACACCGTCGATCACTAAAATGTCAAAATTAAATAGCACACTTGATAAGCTTACAAACAGAATTTATTTTAAGCAGCATAAAATATATCAGACAGCGGTTCCAAATACTAATGACTACACGTGGAGGGTCACAACAATATCAAACGAACAAATGCCGAGACAAATATTTGTCGTATTTCAACAGTACGCCCGACGAGGATACCAACAACAAAATAATGCAATATTTGACCACGCTGATGTCAGACGAATATACGCTAGACTAAATTAGAAGCAATATCCAGATCGAGCTATAGAGTGCAATTTTTCAGATGACGCTAAAAAAATATTTCTCGACCGTACATGTATCTGCTTGATGCAATGCAAAAATATCAAGATGATGAAGATGGAACTCAGATATCAGCAGAGGAATTTCGTACACTTTATCCTATATTTCATTTTGATGTTAGTAAACATAACCAGCGAATTGTAGACAGCACAGCGGATATTGAAATTACTTGGACACTTGGAGAGGTTCCAGTATCGCCGTTATACGTATACGCATTAGTGATCAGTGATAGATTTATCACGATAGATTATATTGGAGGTAAAATAACAGTTCAAGTTTAATCTACAGTTGTTATATAAAATGGCAAAATATATTGTAAAAGAAGTATATTTGACCGATGGCCAAGTTAAAAAATTAGTAGCTGCTATTGCAAAGCGAGAACAGGTATCATTAAAAATCAATCCTAATATTTCTGATGGTGTTTTAACAAAATTAATGCTAACAAAAAATCAAGTAAAAAAGTATGATCGTACAAAAACTTTATTTTAAATTTGAGTGCTGCACAAATGACAGTAATGGCAAACAATATTGTTGTCAAAGGTGGTTTTCTTGGTCTGGCATTATCAGTATTAGCTAGCACAATAATACCTAAAGTTTTGCCGGTGTTGGGAACATTAGGACTAGCAGCAATGTCAGGAGCAGTCTCTGGCGCAACGAAGAAAGCTGTTGAGGGTAATGGTATCATTAGTGGAAGTGGAATAAAAAAATTGTGAATTTATGTAATTGATATATTATAATGCCACAAATGAAAAAAAAATCGCCAACAAAATCGTCAGAAAAAAAGAAAACAAAAAAGTAAAAAGAAAACAACAAAATCGCCAACACCAAAATGCAAATGCATATGCAATCAAACAAAACAAGGAGGAATTTTTTCGTTCGCTCCACTTTTGGCGGACTAGCGGGAAGTCTGCTGCCAAATCTTTTAGGAATCGGACGTGGCCTAACATTACCAGGAACACGACCACTCCGCTGAGTAATTTTGATATAATTGATAAGTTAAAACAGTTCCTGGATTTCACGGAGTTTATTCTAAAGATGAACTCGCAGCAATACAAAACGCCGTCAGCTGTAAGTTCGTGTGTTATTAATATACAAGATTACAATGACGGATCCGGTACGCGTTGGGTAGCAGGTAATAATAATAATTTTCATTCGTTTGGACTTCCTCCAAGCGATGTAAGAATAAAGTATATGAACAAAAAATATAAAAAAATATATTATTCATCAAATCAACTCCAACCTGTTGGAACGTCTGCTTGCGGATATTATTGTATAATGTTTATTCGACAGATGTCCCAGAGCAATCTTAATTTTTTAAAGTTTATTTTACAGTTTGACGAGCAGCCTTCTCACGCTAATGATGAGATTGCAATTAGTTTTATCTAAACTTACAAATATAATAATGTCAACATATTGTCTCAAGTGTAGAACTAAAACAGAAAATATTAATGAAACAACAGAAAAAAACAAACAACAACAGGATGTTATTAAAAAGTATTTGTGCAATCTGTGGAAAAAGAAAAAATATGTTTTTAAAGAAAACGTCCCCAGCGACAGTGCCGCCAGTGACAAAGTCGCCAGCGATAAATTCGCTAGGTGCTGGTTATCCTAATGTTGTCATGGAGGTTATTTTAGTAGACGACTAAAAATATAGAATGATATACAACTGTGATTCTGACAGAGATTTGTGTCTTGAGCAAAATAAAATTGTCGCATACTGTCAATGTTGTAAAAACAGAGAAATAATAGGTACAGGTATAGATATACATAAAATTATTGGAAAATTACCAAAACCAAAAGGTGGTTGGACTTTGCCAGGTCATCGGTAGACAGAACCATACAATCTGCTAGATCAAAAACTAGATGAAAACGATAATCCGTTGCCAGGACAAGAGCCTTACAATCAAGTGGATGCAATAGCAATGCGTCATGATATCTGTTATCGTGATCACGAAAACTCGAAAGCAGATTGTGATAAAGTAATGTTAGACGAATTACGTGATATGGAGCCAACAAAAATCTACGAGAACGTTTTGATAGAAGATTTGTTAAGGAAATGATTGGAATAAAATATAAACTTGGACTCGGTGAGTCTCGACTTGGAAAAAAGTATACGATGATCTTGCAGTCGAACCACATTAACCTAAAAAAGTTTCCGAGACGTAAAGTTGTCACAAATGCTGTAGATGATATCTGGGCAATAGATTTGGTGGATGAGTCCAATCTGGCTCAGTTTAACGTTGGCGCTGATGGCCCTCCAAAAAAGTATTTGTTTAATGTTATAGACGTTTTCAGTAAATACGCGTTTAGTGTACCTGTTTCGGATAAGACCGGGACTTCAATGACTGATGCGCTAAAACAAATAATAACGAGTGCAGAAAGAAAACCAAATAAAATCTGGACTGATCACGGAGCTGAGTTGTTTAACAAAAAGTTTGAGCAGTTTCTAGAACAAAATAATATAAAAAAATATGTTACAGGAAACGAAGGTAAAAGTGTTGTTGTCGAGAGATTTAATCGCACTCTAAACGAAAAAAAATACACAAACATATGACAGCTAAAAACACCAACAGGTACATCGATCACCTTTCTCAAATCGTAGGCGAATATATTAACACGAAACACCGAACCATCAAAATGTCACCCAATAAAACTATTAAAAAGCTGATATTAGCAAATGAAAACATGTACCGCAGACATAAATTTAAGGTTGGTGATAAAGTTAGAATTTCTTTGATAAAAAAAAGGTATTTGCAAAAGGATTTACTCCGAACTGGAGCGAAGAAGTATTTGTTGTTGATAAAGTACTTTTAACAATATCTGTAACATAAGCGTTAAAAGATCTGGCAGGGGAACCTATCGTAGGTAGTTTTTACGAACAAGAACTACAGAAAACTGAGCAGGATGTTTTAGTTATTGAAAAAGTAATTAGGAAAAAGGAGATAAAAGTTTATTCAAATGGCGCGGGTATAGCGATAAATTTAACAGTTGGATCCCAACCAAACAAATTATGAAATAATGCTATTATAAATTTCCTCATACTTTTGTTTTTTTTACAGATTTTCATTTTATTGGTTTCCATAAGGATATTAGATATTGTCTGCGATCGTCAGAGATCGTCATTAGATTAAAAAATTTGACAAATATGAATTCGAATTTGATATTTTTCTGTCGGCCTGGAATATTGATGTTTAAGAAAGGTCTGATTGGCTGCCAAAATATTTGCTGTTCGGCAATGGTAAAATTAAATTTCATTATTTTGTTTAGCAATGTGATATTTGGCATTATATTTTCCAGTGGTTGGTCTGCTGTAATTAGATCCGTCAGCAACGGTGACTATTTCACCATCATCATCAGATTCGTTGTTATATAAAATATCATCTTCCATATAACCAAAATAATTATTGTTAGTAATTGTGATTTTATTGCTGGCGACCTTATCACTGACATCACTAGTATCTTCTTCATATAGTTGAGCGAGTAGTTTCATCAAGTCCATTATTATAATATATGTTTATCAAATTTGTTATTATAAGATGACTGACGAGGAAAAATATCACCAAAAAGTTAATATATTAAATTACAACGAACTAACCGAAGCGGTAGGAAAATGCTTGTCAGATTACAGTGCATAGTGTGTTGATGTTATTGTAATGCAAGGTGATTCTCATGAAATATTACTAACAGAAGCAGAAAAAAATAAAATTAATGAAAGTTCAGTAACGACGCTAACATTTGATTGCGATGATATCATAGCATTTGCTCGTCATTGTTTGACTAAAACCGAATTACAAAATATTTTTAATCATCATATCTAAAATCAATCCTAGCATTGTATTCGCTTGAAAAAGTTGATCTTGTTGTTCCGTCGGCAATAAATTTTACTGACATAAGACTGATATTAAAATGTTTCGCCGCAGCTGTAATCGATTTAAATTTGATCTCGTCTGTTTCGAGGTTTATCGAAATAACAGATTTTTCTGGACATCTAAAATTACTACCATTACCACCTCGTCCTTTTTTCATATTTTCCTGTTTGGTAATTAGTTCTAGATTTTCCAATCGATTATCAGTTTGTATATTATTAATATGATTAGCAACCAAAACTTTGGGTATGAGTCCGTTAAACACCTCGTAAACAAACCTGTGCGATTTACGATTATTAAAATCTGTCAATGTTCCTCTAACAGTTACTAAGAGATACCCCTTTTTACCTATAGAACCAAGAATTTTTGTTTTAGTTTTTCTGTTTTTAATAATACCGCGATCGTTAGCCTCGTATAAATCAAAGACTGGTTGCGGCTGAAACTCGTTTTGTAAAGATAAGTTTTCAATGATATCGTCAGTTCACATGATATACACACTGTTCCTCTGGAATGTCATCGCTGAACAACGTGTAAATAAAATCTTTTCTAAGCATTGCAATCCTCTCGGTATTACATCCCTTTACACTAAACTGATAACCCGCTGACGTTGCTTTTCCAACATATATTCCAGTTTTGATGTTAATGACCGAACCTAATGCATTTTCAGCTTATAGGTTGTATTTTGGGTGAACGTGATATACCTCTTGCTCACGTGCGCTTGTCAGATTTGCTGTCATTATACTATAGTAATTTTGTATAACTCTAATTGTTTTTTCAACCCTAGCGCATGCGCCGTGTGCGGTAAATTATCAATTAGATATTAGACTATAGTATACAATGTCGAAATGGCATGATGTAGCCAAGAAGAGCATTATAGGAGAACCTGATAAAATAGCGACTGCTTTTGCAGGTTTTGACAATAGTTATCGGTTTGATAAACAAATCGTGCTAGTAAATTTTACCGCAACAAATCTTTACCACCTACTACAGACAACTATAAAACGTGAGCTCGAAAAACATAAAAGCATAAGATTATTAGTGCAATATCGCGCTATATTTTCAAAGCTACTTGTAACGAAAGAATCGACTGACAAGGAAATTGCAGACCCTTATATTAACGCAAAATCAAGATGTGTTTTGCTTGGAACTGATCTGTTATCACTATCTGATGAAATACACCAAGAAATTTGTAAACAAATAGAGGAATTCACCGAATTAGGTTCGGGTTGGAAGTTTGAAATGATCAAAGAAATTTTGTTTCACACGATGAAAAATGACGCACTACGCGGTAGTTCGTACATCGACCTGACACCAAAAATAAAAAATAAAAGATGTTGTATAAACATAAAAAACGTCGATAACAAATGTTTCCAAGGGGCTGTTCTTTCCGCGCTATTTCCAGCAAAAAAAAAACACGCTGATCGCGTTGAGAAGTATATCAGTCACGTGTCAAGATTACATTTTAAAGATATGGATTTTCCAGAGGCCGAAAATCAAATACCAAAATTTGAAAAGCAAAACAATGTTCGATTAACGTTTTCGGACTAGATGGAAAAGAGGACGTATATCCTAGATATATTTCAGAAAAAGCTTCACAATCGACTATAAGTTTACTGTTTTATAAAAATCATTACATTTGGATTAAAAACTTTAACGGACTAGTTGGTAGCCAGTATAATAGGAATAAAAACAAAAAGTTCCTTTGTTACCGCTGCTTGCATGGCTGTACAAACAATGAAACAATACAAAATCATTTGCAGTACTGTAGTGATGTACAAAGAATAACAATGCCATCTAAAAAAGATAGTGTGTTACAGTTTGTCCATCATAATCATAAACTAAAAATTGCTTACGTCATATACGCTGACTTTGAATGTTTACTTCAACCTGTACTTGGGGTAGAAAATGATTCTGACCAATCGAGTACAAGGAAAACTCAAAATCATGTTCCGTGCGGAGTAGCTTACAAGATAGTTTGTTGTACTGATTCGAGATTACCTAAACTAATCCAACTCTATCGAGGTAAAAATCCAGCTGTCTTGTTTCTCAAGCAATTAATTAGCGAAGTTGATAATATTACTTATCGTTGAAATGGGTAACTCCAATAATTAAATTAACACCTCAACAGGAACCTGATCACGAGCAAACAGAAATTTCTTATATCTGTGAAAAAGCTTTTGACGATAACAAAAAAGTTCATGACCATTACCATTTGACCGGACAGTACCGTGGAGCGGCTCACGATCAGTGTAATTAACAATTTCATGCTCCAGATTTTATTCCAATTATTCTTCAGAACTTTCGAGGATATGATAGCCACATTATCGTAGAGGCTTTTGGTGATCCTGATATAATAGTTCGTCTAAAACTCGACGACATCTTTAAATGTATTCCAAATAATTTTGATAAGCACAGGTCAGTTACGCTAGGTAAATTGCGTTTTATTGACAGCCTGCAGTTTATGGCAGCCTCGTTAGATGAGCTAGTAAAAGGTTGTAGTAAATTTGATAACCTAACAGACTGATTTGGAGATAAATTTAATCTTTTAGCTAAAAAGGGAGTATTTCCGTACGAATATCTCGACGATTGGAGTAAATATGATGAAACATCTTTACCTGACAAAGATAATTTTACTCACAACTTAGAAATGTAAATATCACCGATGACGAGTACAGGTATGCACAAATATCTGGAAAGGATTTGATTGTAAGACTTTTGGTGATTATCATGATTTGTATTTGAAAACTGACGTGTTATTATTAGCAGATATTTTTGAAAGTTTTCGAGAAGTGAGTTATAACAATTATGGACTAGATCCTTGCAGGTATTATTCTGCCCCTGGGCTGTCATGGGATGCTCTGCTAAAGTTTAGTAAGGTAAGGTTAGAATTACTGACTGACGTTGATATGTTCAATTTTATTGAAAAAGGTATCAGAGGCAGTATTAGCGTGATAACGAAAAAATATGCTGAAGCAAACAACAAATATTTGAAAGGGTATAATCATAAGCTTCCTTCGAAGTATATAATTTATCAAGATTGTAATAATCTTTATGGTAGTTCTATGGCCGAACCAATGCCTTTAGGTTGATTTCATTGTATCATGGCTGATCGATTTCTATCTGAAACAGAAGAAAAGATACCCGAAGATGTTTCATATTTCGTTGAAGTTGACCTCGATTATCCAACTTCACTACACAAAATTGCATAACGATTATCCTTTCTGCGCGTAATAGATGGTTATAGATTATAGTTTATCAAAAGAACAACAAGCGTTAGCATCACCCATACAACATTCTATGGTAAAAAAACTAGTACCAAATTTGCTTTATAAACGTAATTATGTTTTGCATTACAAAGAATCAAAACAAGAAGTCGATGCTGGTCTTGTGTTAAGAGAAATTCAACGTGAACTAAATTTAATCAGTCACCGTGGATGAGAGATTACATTAATTTCAGCACTTCAAGAAGGGCTGCAGCAAAAACAGATTTTGAGAAAAACTTATTCAAACTGATGAACAATTCTGTTTTTGGTAAGACAATGGAGAATATTAGGAAACGCGTAAATATCGAACTAGTTAATGATATCAATCGCAGAAACAAACTTGTGTCAGATGATGATTTTGTGAGCATGAAAATTTTTAATGAGAATCTTATTACGATACAATGAAGAAAAACAAATCTAAACTAAACAAGCCGATCTACGTTGGAGCTTCAATGTTAGATTTATCAAAGTGGCTGATGTACGATTTTCATTATAATTTTGCTAAAAGTCAGTGCCGGCCAGTAGATTATTGCTTACTGATACCGACTCGCTCGCATATGAAATCGAATGCAAGGACGTCTATCAGGACATGTATGATAATAGATATCTTTGATCTTTCTGATTACCCACGTGACAGTAAATTTCATGACGACACAAATAAAAAGGTTATTGGTAAGTTCAAAGATGAAATGAACTCGAGCGCTATCAAATACTTTATCGGATTACCCAGCAAAATGTATTGTATGCCGTATTATTAGACAATACTAAAATAACGAAAAAAGCAAAAGGTCTGCCTCGTGATTTTGCTAAAAAGTTTATGAAATTTGATGACTACAAGTACGCGCTTGATGGCGGTGTTAGTTTTATGAGAGCTATGGCAATTCGAGAGAAACATCAAAAGCTTGAAACAGATGTCATTATCAAACGTGGATTGTGTAATTTTTATGACAAACGTTATTGCGAAAATGGGGTAAATACACTTGCTCTTGGGTATTGTCATGATGATGACATTATCTTTTCCGACTAAAATTTTATCTAATCTTATAAAATAATGTTTGAAAATTTGACAATGACAAGTAGCTACAGTAGTAAAATCAAATATCTAATAATGGACGGAAAACAATTGACAGTTGAATTTAATAATGAAACAATAGGTACATGTTTTAGTGGAACATGTGACAAGCTAAAACTTTCACTCATCAGATCTGATAACAGCGAGTATTTCAATTATCTCGACAAATTGTATCAAAAGTTGCTAGCGGAATTTAAAAACTTTCACAGTCCGATTAGCCAACAAAAGTATACTAAACTCACAATTGATTTCGATCGGTCAAAAATATGTTCTACCGACAAAAACTATCCTCTGAACAAACCACAAATAAAAGACTTATTTGAGTCCCGTCGCTGTTTGAGCGGTATAGTAAAATTTTGTCTCTACAATCGTGATAATGAAATATTTCTAATATCAACAGTTGAAACATTAATCATTGGTAATGAGGTATAAAATAATATCACTTACCTTTCTCGCTTTGCCACTATGATTAAGCTCAAAGTTCTAATTTCCGCTTGGGTCTCCGTATAGCATTGTTAAAGCTGTCTACCTGGTGAAGGTCGGCTCTACTGCGCAATTAAGAATCTACAGGTCTTTTATACACGGGTGATCACGTGTGAGTATTATGAGATTTCATTGGTCATGGCAAATTCGACAATCTATGTATGACGCATCCTTGTGTGAGCTCACTTGGACGATTCACCGATCACATGGCATCATACCTGTACCTGGACTGCACCTGTTGTTGTGTAAAATACATGACAGGGGAGGTGGGCTACCACCTATTGTTGTATAATGACAGAGCTTGTGTGTGCTTACCTGGATACCGATCACATGGCATTATCTCTACCTGGATTCACTAACACATGTTGTAATGAGAGAGAGAGAGAGAGAGAGAGAGAGAGAGAGAGAGAGAGAGAGAGAGAGAGAGAGAGAGAGAGAGAGAGAGAGAGAAAGAGAGGGTGGGTTAGAAACCTTACTATACTTTTGTGAAAAAGGGGTGGGTGGGTAGAGTTTAGGACATAGTTTGTATTTCTTTGGAGGGGCAAAATAAGGGTTTGGGCTAGAAATCTTGTTTCCCCTTACCATTGCATATAAAAGTAAAGATTTGCTACAACGGCACCTAGCAGATGTAAAGTTCTTTCATGCTTTAAATTATATACATAATAAATCTCTCAGAGAGAAACTTGCTAGTTTTCTAGAAAAATCTGCAATGAAAGGTAAAATAATGCCAGGGGCTGGTAAAAAATCAAATGATTATTATAATGGAATATGTTTATTATTCCCCGGGAGGGTGTTGGAGAGGTAAAGCAGAGATGAGCAAACTTGCTGCTTCAGCAAAAGTTTCGCGTGATGTTGCTCCAGCGTGGTTAGCACGACAGGCAATATGGCAAATCTTTCAAGGTCCACCTAAAAAATTCAATACGCAACATTTCGACATCAGCATCACTAATAAAATTCATCAAGCAGATATTCTGTTCTTACCACACGATGCCATTAAAATTGACATACGTCAATACACATACAAATACGCGTTAACTGCCGTTGACTTTGTATGTAGATATAAAGAAGCAGAACCATTGTCAGCAAAAACAGCAACTGAAGTTGTATCTGCGTTTGAACAAATTTATCAGCTAGAACTTTTGCGATGGCTACAACTATTATAGGTTTGTCCTGGCAAAGAATATCTAGGTGCAGTATCGTCGTTGATAAACAAGCACAACGTTAAAATCAGACAAGGATACACTGAAATTCATCGTGATCAGGCAATCAATGAACGATTTAACAGAACACTTGCTGAACGGTAACAGTATGCGAAGGAAATATCAACTGACTTTAAGGCAAAGGATAGATCAATTACAATTAATTCGTGCTGATACACAATTACCACCATGTTCACTTTTATAAACTTCCACTACCACCACCACCACCACACGACGTCGATACCATTCAAGACAGGTCAGCATCAAATTTTCGTGTGTGTGACCAAGACTACCATTAATTCTATCAACGGTAAATTGTCTTGGATTAAAATTTTGCTTCAACATTACTGCGTGACAGATTGCGCAATGACTTTTTTTGTCATTGTTTTAGCGCTATAATGAATTCAGCATCTATATCAAAATCGCAATTATTTTTGTCGCATTGCTTATAGCTGGCGAATTGTTTATTGATATCGACTTTGTTAGGGAATTCTTAGGTTATTACGCAATCCATGATAACCCGCTTCGGTTGAGATATGCTTCAGTTAACCACGCATAAACAATCGGACGAGGCAAATCCGGTAAGTCAAAATCTGTTAAGGGTACTTTTGTCTCAACTCTGGTCATTTCATGTGTAGGATGTCCAAATCTCTTAAAATAGTCGGAACATTCCCCGTATCCAATAGAACTGCCAGGATAACACGCTACCATAACAACCGAAATGACGTCGTTGTAATCATATTTTGTATTCCACAATCCACCGTGTCCGTATTCGATACAACTCCTCTGGACATCTTTATGAAATTCCAATCGTTTCGTTTTCCGCGAATTGTTCTCCTCAGCAGCGACCGAGGCAAAGGTAAAGCAATTTTGTAGCAATTGTTCAGCATCATCAGACCAAAGGCGTTGGTCAAGATTTTTCATTACCTCGTGGAGAGATTCTGTACGATAAATATCACCGTTAGACCGTACAGACTGATCATAATGATCATATATTGAACTTTGAAACAGCCAAACATAAACCGGGGCACGTTTACTGATATCACCGATAGCATCGAATACATCACCATTATAAAATTTATCCGCTCTATCTCATGGAAATAGTTTTACTGCAACATTCCATGCATGTGCGCTATAATCAATAATATCTATCGAACCTCCTTTGGGTTTGTACAAAATCTCCCCTGTCAACGTCTTCACTATTATTGGGAATTCTAGTTTCCTTCCTAGCTCAGCAACGTCACTGATAGACGCTTCAGTAGCTTTAACTCTTTCTGCCCATGTATTTATATTTTACGTCGTAAATCAGTTAAACCGTTTCCCCGTATGGAGTTTGTGAAGTGTTCTATAATTCGCTCAGCTACACAGTTTATCCTAGACAATTTCATAGGTTTGAGATCCCCAAAGTTAGGATTAGCATTTAACGGATATATCGCGTATACTACCGCGTTATTGAACAAGATCGCTCGGAATACGATTTGTCTATTCCACTCAGTATTCCAGTTTGGAATTTTCACCAATGACAATATCATTCCCTGATATTTGGACGGAATAACGTTTGTCTAAACATCATCGTCGGACTTAACAATACATTTTATGAAAATAATATTCTTCGAATATCAAGGTAGTCAATAATCTCTTTTCCTGTTTTGTCATTCATAACATAGGCGGTATTTCCGATTCTGAACGTAGACCCTACATGAACAGCAACATCGTCGCGAAATTCCTTCTTGGCTCCACGGATACGTTTATTTATATCCACATTCATGATCGCTAGAACTTGCATCGAGAAGCTAAGTTTATGTGTCGGTTGTCTGTTAAGGTTGAATCTAGCTTCGGCAGGCTCAATTGTGGATAATTCCTGCATATTATAATTAAGACACATATGTATTTAAATTGAAATTTGAAATATATATATATATATATATATATATATATATATATATATATATATATATATATATATATATATATATATATATATATAACCAAATCATCAGTGCAATTGGCTTAAGATTGGGTATACGTCGCCATGTAACAAAACTTGCGTAAATGAATTCTGAGTTATTATATGCAATGCGTCAGAAGCGGAGATCTAGAGCCAAAAACCTTGATTGATATGTGGAGTTGGAGTCATAAGAAAAAACTCACCTGTCTGTGCAATGTGGTGGAAAAAAATACAGAGTTGAAACGATATTGCGTTTAAACCAATTTAAATAAAATTTATTTATCACATAAATTTGTTTTCGAATGTCATTTTGGACTAATCAAAGATGGGTATATGCTTTATCACATCAGTGGCAAAAAACTTTATAACTCACTTGATAATCTACGAATTAGTACGCAAAGGGAAATCTAAATTTGGAAACACTGGCGACGCTCGATTTGCAAGGGCTGTTAAATCCATAAACATAGAGACGGGAGAAGAAATTATGTTCAAATCAGTTTATTCCGCTAGTAAGTACTTAAAACATAGCATCATATTCTGTTAAATGTGCTGCAGATGGTGTTAATAGATCTGCTTTTCATTCAAATTTGGAAACAATTTCATGTTTCGGTATATTCCACTGAGGCAAGCATAAAATTAGTAAATGATGTAGTTGTTGTACTTATGTTAGGAACCCACAAGCAATAGTACATACGTACCATTATTAAGCATTTTAAAATGGTACTACTGTTTTTCGTTACCGAATAAAATCTTTTGCAATCGGCGCATTATTCAGAAAATATTAGAGATTTGAGAAAAGTTTATTCTATTTATGTTATTTTCTCGCTTTTTATGTCATTTTACTAGTTTTTGAGGTCATTTTACTCGTTTTATAATATATATTTTGTAGATCTTTTTGATTTTGGGAGGGCGAAAAACCAAGGAGTTCTCTAAATGATTTTCAAGAAAATAAAAAATATGGAAAATTGACCAAATTATTCAAATTTTCTAATTACCGTCAATTACTTTTGCTTAAAATGAATCTGTTTTTAGAAAAATAAATTATCAATTGTTTGATCGATATTCTTGAAAGTCATTTAAATAAACTCAGGAGATTTAGGTATTTCTCGACCACACACGAGGGGATCCGTTATTTCTTGTGTTGGTAGCGTTGGATACCAGATAGGAGCAATTTTAATGCTGACATAATGAAGAAATTCCTTTGGTGGAGCCAACCCATACGAATCGAAATCAACAATTACCCGTTGATCAATTACTTATGCCACCAAATGAGTTCCTGGTCCAGAATTTTAACAAGATTAACAAAACCAGTTTTATGTCACATTGCAACGGTAGGTAATTGATCAAGCATAAAACATCTGAAGTTTTTTTTTATATTTAGTTGCTTAGCAGTATTAAGCAAATCAAAATTTGACATAGGAAGAATCATGGAAATGTCCCCAGTCACTGTGCTAGTGAATGTCTTGGTCTCTATCATATGTTGACAGGTTTTGCATCTATTATCGTCACAGGGTCCAGATTGACTAGGTTGGTTTTGACTAGCGATTGGCGTTAGCTTTGCCCTGACTAGGATGTCCTTTAGGTTTTTGGTCTCTGGTAAGCTACTACAGGATTGTTCGGAAGTATTAGGTTTAGTATGTCTGACGATTACACGGTTGGCCAGTGGTTTGCGATTATTTTGCCTACTTTGGGAATGTCTGGGTGATAGGTCAGAATAAATGGTACCCAATCAGCCTAAAGAAAAACTAAACATACATGGTCCAAACAAAGCGTGCAAAACAGAGAATGTGATTTATCTCATCATATGAAATATCTGTGGTCTTCAGTACGTCGGAGAAACTGAAAAGCTACACAAAAGGATAAACCTTCATAGATCTGATTGGATGACAAAAAAGCTGTACAGAAGCCCGGTCGCAGAACAAATCTCCTCCCCTGGCCACACTTTCAGCGATATAATACTTATCGCTATTGTTAACAACCACAGCTGGAGTTCCGAAACCAGGAAGGAAAAGGAATCATACTGGATACGCCGCCTTAGAACATTGAAACCAAGCGGTCTAAACCAAGAAGACTAGAAAATGAAAATTATGCACTAGTAGAAGTTAACATTTTCTAAATCTTCTTATTATCCTTCAATTTCTACTATAAAAATAACCGGTTTAGAATCAAATATCCGGGATATAATTTGCGTTTTATTAATGTACAAAAAGTAAAAATAGATGTCGCTTTGGCTTGTAGACTTTTAGGGAATTATACACCGTTTTAAGTTTCCGCAACTAGTCTATACAAGCTGGTTGTATTTATAGTTTTAACACGTGGAGACAGCCATGTAGAGGTTTACAAACACACTGGTTTTTTTTGTTTATTTGTTTGTCGTATATGTTTTGTATTTGCTTTTGAAAAAGACTCTTTAAGAGTCGAAAGCGCTTAGTCTAGTTAGTTACTAGTTTCGTACTGTTCGTCGTCAGCTTATTGCATCTATTTTAAAAAAATCCCTGACGCACGTGATCCCTTGGTGGATCCAGTACGCTTGAAAGGGTTGTTATTCGCCATATATATATATATATATATATATATATATATATATATATATATATATATATATGTGTGTGTGTGTGTGTGTTTATATATATATATATATATATATATATATATATATATATATATATATATATATATATATATATATATATATATATATATATATATATATATATATATATATATATATATATATATATGTGTGTGTGTGTGTGTGTTTATATATATATATATATATATATATATATACTAGATTTTAAGCAAAATTATCTTTTCAAGCTGTATGTAGTCTAAAACGTTAGTCTTCAATCATTCCAGAACCTCCTCGCCCATGAAGATTAACTTGCATTTTCCTTAAGCAATCAGTAAAACATTAACACGCGGTTTAATAATTAAAGAAGCCCAGCTAATATATTCGGTAAATTTAAGTTACCAAATGATGTTATAGATGCAATAGTCTGAAGGGTAACTGCAACAAGTTTAATAATCCTTTCTTAATAGAGAATATATAATTTGAACACCTTCCGACGAAGAGGTCCATACAGACAAAACGAGTAAAACATGTCATACACATACATGTTTGTTATATTATCGTCTAAAATGCCTCACAATGTTGACGACATCGTCAAAACTCCATGTTCCGCTTCTCTAATTCTACAGAGTAAGCATTTTGCGTGCAGATGTGGCAAATAATGTAAATTCAAAAAACAACATTGTACCAGTCAGTAGTACTATCTGGAAGATTCTTACAGATGACACGTGGCACAAGCCACAAAAGGTTACATACATTTTAATGCAGATGTTGAGGTTTTAAACGAAAGAAGCCAATAATGTCAACAGAAAACGAAGATTTGATTGCATCAGGAGATATGGTGGATAGTGAACCAGAATTATTAGAAGATTTGAACTGCCCACTTTGTCGAAAGGTATTAACCTCTCCTAGACGACTTCCGTGTTTACATTCGTTTTGTCATGACTGTCTAGAGGCACATATAACTAACGTTGTCTCAATAAAAGACTCTGTAAAGGAATTATGTTGTCCACTGTGCAGAAGTGTGGCTTGCTCTAGAGAATTTTCTACAAGCAAATTAGTTCATATATTTCCTCTTGATACAATTTTGCTATCTGTCTTAATAAAATTGGGATCGAAAGTGAAAGTCGACCTTCTGTGCAACGTTTGCCAGGCTCAGGATGTCACCTCTCCAGCTGTAGATTTATGTACTGTATGTGAGGAGGCTCTGTGCATTCAATGCTCTAAAATGCATGTAAGTTCACGATTGTCGTCAGCTCATATTATTTTAGAAATTCAAGACTTGCCAAGCAAACAGGAGACTATTCTGCAAAATAGTCACATATTTCACTGCACAAAGCATGAATATTTTCCCGTAGAACTTTACTGTAAAGGTCATGAAACTCAGCTGTGTGCCAGATGCTTTGTTGATGATCATGCCAAGTGTTCGGAAGTAATTAAACTGGCCGACGAAACGCCAAATCTATCAGAGGCATTGACCCAGACGAAAGAGCAGATGAAGGAGCTTGAAGAACAGCTGAAAATGTTTGCAAATATCAATGAATCAAATCTGAGCAAACTTGAATCTGATGTCAACCATTTGACTATTGAAATAAGGATATTAAAGAACACAATAAATGGTGCTTTAGACGATCTAGAGAAAAAGGTGAGAGAGGAGGGTGACAGAATTTTTAGCGAAGAAAAGAAGAGAATAGAGCAACTGGACAATTGCCACCAATCCCAGATAACCGCAATTCGAAATTCCAATGTCGCCATGGAGTCTGCCAGTAAATATGCAACACAGACTCAAATGTTACTGCATACAAAGAAAATAAGTAATCAGCTTTCACTGACGAAACAGTACATTGATGACAATTACTTGACTAATGACATTTTGACATTAGAGTTAGAGGTCAACTCGCAACTAAAATCTGTCACTAAGATTCCAAGAGGAGAATTAGGGAGGGTAAAGATGAAGAGAAATAAGGAAACTCTACTTGTGCCTGAAGGATTCAAGCCGTTAAAAGAATGCATGGCAATACTTTTGAATGTCACAGAAATAAAAGGGTTAAATAATAAGACACCATGGTACGCTAAGGCGATATATACCAGCAATAAGCAACTGTTGGTAACGGATTTTTCGAACAATATATTTTACATCCTGGATTCTTCTTATGACATTGTAGGCAGTCACAAATTCCCAGATAGTCCTTTTGACCTCTGTATGGTAGATGAAGAAGTTGTAGTAACTACCTTACCGCACGAAAAGTCGATTCATTTTCTTTCCATCAAGGATAAAGTGATCACCTATAAAACTCAGATTCAAACAAAGTACTTGTGTTATAGCATCACTACATTCAACCATGAAGAGTTAATCGTATCAGGACCATGTGATGATGACAATATGTACTACTGGAGTATCATTACTCTGGAAGGGAAGGAAAAATCCTACCACAAGTTTAAAGGTAAAGGTAATAATCAGACCTATGTTGCTCTTAATGCCTCCAAGACTCGTCTGTATATATCTGTTTATAAAGACAATTCTCTTCATTGCTTTGGTTTGGATGGAATGAAACAATTTACGTTCACACACCAAAGTCTGAAAGGACCACAGGGTGTTTCCGTTGACAGAGATGACAATGTGTACTTAGTAGGAAGCCAGTCACATAATATCATTAAAATTTGTTCTGATGGTTTCCTTTTTCAGGTCATTGTGAATGGAATTGAAAAGACACCCATGGGATTATGTTTCAATCAGGATGGAGACACATTTGCTCTGACTCATGTAACAGACACAGCTCTCAGCTTTTACAGACTTGACTACAAGGACAAATGACATTCTAAGATAACTCTGAAAATAGATGCATGTTGGTTCACATACAAACTAATTGTAGTCTGTGATAAACATTGAACTGGGTGTGTGATCCAGTTTATACAGGAGAGAACTGATTTGAAGTGTTCATTATACAGCCTGATCTTACATTTTTATTCATGGGATTTGATAAAATTAGTTCTTATCCAGACATTTTTATGATATTGTTGTACATAGGTACCCCTTACTATTTTAGTAACTATTATCTTTAGTCATTGTATATTTTACAACTTGAATAATTGTCTCTAATTTGATACAGTCCATCATGTGTCCTTAGTTTGTTTTCTATATATAAGTTTATCTACTTTTACCAGTTAATATTTCTAATCTTGAGCTCAGCTGTTTGCTGTTAGTGATATTTCTAATCAATCAATCAATCATCGAGCAATTAATCAATCATTCAATCTATCTAAAATGCTCAAGGGACCCAAAAAAATTTTTTATGGTCTGGGTTTTCCTTTCAACAAATGTAACGAATAAAAGGAAACCTGTGCAGAGAAGTAAAAGCTCTCCTTTATAGGTTGAGTGTAGGTGTTAGATTGCACATCAACACGTTATAGGCTTTATTATGCCAAATGAAAACAATAAATTTGTTGAGAAGGCCACTGACCATATTAGCTAGAAGCATGCTACTTGCCTCATTGTTATGAGTTATGATATGAAACTGCTGAAAATTTGCTTAAAGATCAAGGACTAAACCCATATCACAGATTCAAGAACTGCATCCAACTGGAGTCCTGAGAACGCAGAAAAAATATGTTTGGTATCATATAGGTATAGGATACGTTAAGACCATTGTGTATTCATGTATTCATAAACCTGATTGAAATAGCTCTTTCCTCTGACTCAGAATGAAATACAAATGCAATTTTTATATTTATTACACACTTCCTCATTTACTAAATATATTAGGTATACAGGATGAATGAAATTAAAAAGAAATTGGAATTTTTTTAAAACACTTTAGCTCACTAAATCTCAATATATCTACATGTGTCTATCAAAGAAGATACCTATTTGTTCAAATGCTTGTGTGTGAAAACCACAGTAACAACCACTGACCCACATGAATATGTGGCACCAACCTCACATATCCACACTAGCCTGAGACTTGAACCAAGCAGAGAAAGGCGAGATGGCAGTGATCAGCAAAGGTGTTTGCTTGAGACCATTTGGCCATCTGTTTTGTGGAGAAATGCACTCTTTTATAATTTTTTTGTATATTGTTAACTGCTATGCATACTTCATGTACCAATCATATGTGTATCACCTGTTGGATATCTACCTTGTTTCATAAAAAGACTATTCCAAGAGGAGCCACCAAAACACAAATTTTGCAGAACATGTCAAAGGAAAAATAATTATACTGATTTTAATTGCAATTGGCTATGCCACTTCTAAGAAAAAAGCTGACTATAGATTTTTCTGAAATTATTTGTTATGGAAACCATTTTGGACATAATTTTGATAGAGTATGTCCAATGGAGTAGTGTTACTAAGCTTGATCAAATTGGTTTATTGTGGAAAAGTAAAAAATAGGTTTTCCATTTGTTTGCTAAAGACGACACCTTGTTCGATTCTGATAAATTGGAACTAGGTTTTCCATATGGGTTGTATGAAATCCACTCCATTCGTAGGGGTGCCACTCTGGACACAATTTTGATTAAACCTGTCCTAGGAAGCAATCATAAGTTTGATTCATATAGGTATAGTCTTTTATATCAGTCCAAAATATATTTTTCAATTATTGGCTCATGATTAGAAATTCACTGTTCCTAGGGGCCACTATATTGCTAGGGGTGCCACTCTGGATACAATTTTGATTAAGCATGTCCTAAGAAACAATCTTAAGTTTGATTCATATAGTTATATTCTTTTATATCAGTCTAAAATAAATTGCTAGGGGCAACTCTAATAAAACTTTTCATAAAGGAGTTCCCAACAAAGATTCTTACCAAGTTGTGTCACTGATGAGCCATTCTAGGCAAGATGTCAAAAAGGATTTTTCCATTTTTGGAGACATACTGTGTCCTATGGAAGATCTTAGCATGTTTGACGGAAACAGTTCCAGTGGTTTTTGAGTTGAAGTTAAAAATAGCACCATACATTGACAACACACAAGGACAATGCACACATCACCCAGGACCATACCATAAGTTTCATTTGTTGATTTATTTGCAAATGTATTGATGTTATGATGTATGTATGTATGATTTCATTTATGTATTATGAGTACAAACTTGGTCACAAGACTTAAGATGTAGTGAGTTGCATTATGGGTACAAACTTGGTCACTAGATTTAGCATTAAAATGTACATCGCGTTGAATTATGGGTACCAACTTGGTGACTAGACTTAGCATTATGTGTATTACGGGATACAATTAATTTTTGTGCTCACCTTTGTCCCCCTTCAAAATCTAAGTAACATGCATTCCATCATTTCTTTATTGTGTTCCTTCTTTTTGTTATTTAGCACTACACCAATATCCTTTAAAATGAGAGAAACAAGTGCCTGTAATTATGCTGAGTCATGAAATCATACCAGGACATTGCTTGGTATTATTCCATAAGAGGTCAATAGAAAGCCAAGTAATTAAACCAGCCTTCATTGAAAGGTTACATTTTCCTGGTAGATGGGGTGGTCTCTAAGCAAAGGTTTCTCTGTGCATGCTCTATGTTCCAGTTTAAACAGGTTCACTCTTTTATCACAGAAAGTGCCTGCATTTTTAAATTTTCACATTTGTGGCCCCTCCACCAGTCTCTCCTTCCATCTATACAGTTATATAACGGGAACTCCATCTGTATCATGTGTGAGAGATGATCACATTTGATGGATTGTTTTAGGTGATGTAACAGATGACAACAGTTGATGTCAAATTTTTCATGTAGATGACAAAAGTTCATACATTGCTTTATGTGATGTGTATATAATAGCAACTTTTTATTTATCCTGGATGCCAATGCCAGATAAAACCCTGTGGAGGCCCCTATGCAGTCAAAATATCAGGCTTCCTCCCCCTTCACAAATTATCTCCTAATATGTCAAGATAAAATCAATTCAATATTATTGGTGGCGCTCTACAGTTTCATATTTATCATAGGGTTAAAATTTTAAAGAAAAAGTTTCCCCTGGGTTTCCTCACTAGTTATACTGGTTATTTAAAAGAGACTTTGTATATCTTAGGTATTGTTCAAAGAACCTTTAATTCCCTTTATTTTGATGTATGATTGATGGGTGTAATATGCGTTAGAGAATACACAGCTTGGCCTCACTCTAGATGTGCACCTTTTACTTGCTCATTTTCACTTCTCGAACTTCAGAGGTAAATTGTAAAAAAAAGAACCAATAACTTTGTTTACATTTTATGTATTTGGTAATTCAGTCATTGCATCTATAGAAGCTGGTATTATCTAGTTTGGCAAAATTTTTCATATTTTAATAGCTGCCAAGAATAGTATACTTTAGACAAATTTATGTTGATTTTTGGAGCACAAGGGTGCAGTCATTTTAGTTAGCAGTGTCCTAAGATCATTTAAAATTTCCTAAAGTACAATATCCAAAGAAATTTCATCCACATTACATGAAAGTAGTATATAGGTATGCCAACATTCTCTCCACTGTGCATGTTTAAAATGCAAACAACTTCACCTTACATACATCTCTCTCAAAAGTACATAATAACTGGTGAGTGCCACCATAAAGAGTATATAGATATCATTATTGTATGATTTAATTTTGATTGTATGACTGAAATATTTAAGTAGCAAGCATAAAACAGTCCTTTATAATAATTGTCCTGTATTTTCCCCCTGAGAACAGGATTTATTAGAGTCAGAGTCTTAAACCGGTATAGCCCCCACTCCTTATTATAAAAAGTGAACTATTTTAAAAAAGCCCATTGCATTTTGTCAACATAGCAACCAGTGTTATGCTGATAGACAGAAACATGAAATTAGCCATATTTAATCCTGAGATGTCAACAATAAATTTTAGTTATAAAAGGGATATAACAGGTGAGATTCATAAAGGTCAAAGGGTAAAATATTAACTAATTCTTTGATATGGAAGAAAGCAAATTTGCTTTTTATCATTTATTTTTTAATTTCATTGCAAATAAACAAAATGAAACATTTTCACTATGTATTTCTTTTACTTAATGTAACATTTTTCAATTTATGTTGACTTTAATCCAATATTCTAAGATTTCTAATTTCCCCATAATGAAGGTCACTACTCAACCAAACATGCCTCATAGTAAATTATGTATGCTAGAGCAAAAATAAGCATAATTAGCTTATTTTCATGAATAAAATCATGGTTAATGTACCATTATACTCAGAACATCATACATAATAATATGAAAATAAGAAAAATAATTGCATAAATGTTTATATTTGTTTTAAGGTGGCGCTCTACAGTTTCGTATTCAGCATAGGGTTAAAATTTTCAAGAAAAAGAGTTTCCCCGGGTTTCCTCACTAGTTATACTGGTTATTTAAGAGACTTTGTATATCTTAGGTATTGTTCAAAGAACCTTTAATTTCTTTTATTTTGATGTATGATTGATGGGTGTAATATGGGTTAGAGAGTACACTGCTTGGCCTTACTTCAAATGTGCACCTTTTAAAAAAGTGCTAGCTCTACTTGCTCATTTTCACTTCTCGAACTTCAGAGGTAAATTGTTAAAAAAAGAGCCAATAACTTTGTTTACATTTTATGTATTTGGTAATTCAGTCATTGCACTTTTAGAAGCTGGTATTATCTAATTTGGCAAAATTCATTTTCCATATTTTAATAGCTGCCAAGAATAGTGTACTTTAGACAAATTTAGGTTGATTTTTGGAGCACAAGGGAGCAGTCATTTTAGTTAGCAGTGTCCTAAGATCATTTAAAATTTCCAAAAGTACAATATCCAAAGAAATTTCATCCACATTACATGAAAGTAGTATATAGGTATGTCAACATTCTCTCCACTGTGCATGTTTAAAATGCAAACAACTTCACCTTATATACATCACTCTCTCAAAAGTACATAATAACTGGTGAGTGCCACCATTTTGATCTGTTGTTGTGGGGTCCCTAAAAGGCATAGAGCCCATAGGCCAGTGCCACTTTGCCTATTGGGTAATCTGGCACTGGATGCAGCCTCATGAACAGTAGGAGTTTGGGGATTGGTATAAGAGGTCATTAAAAAGCCAAGTAATTAAATCAGCCTACATTGAGAGGTTACATTTTTATGATAGATGCTAAGCAAAGGTTTCTCTGTACATGTATTTTTAGTTTAAACAGGTTTTCTCATTTGTCACAGAAAGTGTCTACATTTTAAAATTTTCATATTTGTGGCTAAGTGATGCTTGTCCATCCCTCTATCAGTCTGTACTTCCATCTGTGCAGTTATATATTGGGAACTCCATCTACACCATGTATGAGAGGTGATCACAGTTCATACATTGTTTTAGGTGGTGTAACAGTTGACAATAGTTGATGTATAATTTTTGGTGTAGATGACTACTGTAATACAGTATAAGGTAATTCAAATGATAAAAACTTAGCAAAGCTGGCACATCTCCAAAAATGAGCTTTTGAGTTAATATCAATCCAGAATGAAAGCAAGGAAAATTTAGCTGGTAAGTTAAAAATAGTACCTATTAAAGAGTAAATCTTTTTAAGAAAAGCCAAATTAATGTACAGGATAGCCAATAATAGTGCTCCTGAACATTTCAATCACTATTCAAGTATAGGCTACCCGGAAATACTCCCACCTGTGATCAATGTCTACCAAACATTACAAAATTCCCAACCCAAATAAGAATTTATTTAAAAAAAGTTTCCAATACTTTGGAACTTTGCTCTGGAATAGTATTCCAGTTGAGATTAGAAATGCCCACTCTATTTCCTTTTTCCAAACCCAGTATATACAGTGGCTTCAGAGATGCAGCCAAGAAAACAAGTAGTACATTCCTTTAAATGAGGGCCTCATGGTAGATTAGTTCTTAGCTAATTGAGTTATCCTCTTTAAATAAAGTCATAATAATAATAAAAAAAATAATGACAACAGTTCCTACATTGTTTTACATGGAGGTGTAAATGAAAGCAACTTCTTATTGTTTTATTGTTTATGTGGAGGTGTAGATGAAAACAAATATTTATGTATCCTGGATGCCAATGCCAGATTAAACCCAATGTAGGCCCCTGGGCAGTCAAAATATGAGCCCTACCCCTTGAATATTATCTCCTAATATGTCAAGATAGAATCAATTCAATTTTCTTTTGATCTGTTGTCATGAGGGCAACTAAAAGGCATGGGTTCGATAGGTCATTGCCAATCTGCCTGGTAATCTGGCTGGATGCAGCCTCATGCACAGTAGGGGGTTGGGGTTAAAGGTCATATATTCATATATAATATAGATTCTGTTTTATTTCCACTAAACTCAATCTACATATAACTTTGATTTAGGGTAATTTAAATAGTGTGGATTTTTGTGATGGTAATCAGCACTGATATTTTGTTTACATAAGGATAATAAGAGAACAATAACTGCATTGCTTGTTAATTTTAATTGCAATAAAATACATATTATCAAAAAATAAAGCTATTATCTGACATGCTAAATCAGTCTTTGCACTGTGCTAACATCATACTGTTGTACAATACATGCATGTAAAACACAACAAAAAGGGCTTGTAGATCAAACAATGAAAATAAATAATCCATACAATTTTGTATGTAATCAAACCTTGTCCATTTTTCACATTAATTCTTTGACAAATTTGTCATTTACAAAAGTATAGTTTTCCTTATAACAGGTTTGTAAAATTTCATCTAGAAAAACATAAGAAGATGGATAAATATTATGATTTTCTACAGACAATGAAATACATGAAGTGTCTGTAAGATGACTGGGTAAGAACAAGTAATATTTTGTGAAAAGCAAGTCAAGTTGATTTTAATCTTGAGTCCAGAAGAACTTGCATAGCAGTTAAAAAACATGTTTTGCACACCTGCATGATAAAACATTCCCAGTAAAAATATATGGTTTATGTCAACTGCATATGTGTGATATGTAATCTCTTTATATAAATAGTCACTGATTCCTTAGAGACCTTTATTGTGTCACCTGTAAACAGTAAGGTACATAACCTTGGCTTCAATAACCATCCTTATGGTCTCACCTGTACCAGACAAGTTACAACAACCCTGGCATGAATAACATCATCTCAAAGTAGACAAGGTGAGTGGAAATTACTGTGATTACAGCTCAAACCCAATCCTCATTTTGTTCACAAAGCACACAATCAGTGAGTGTGAAATCACTGTGATGACAGCTCAAACCCAATACTCAGTTTATTCACAAAGCACACAATCAGTGAGTGTGAAATCACTGTGATGATAGCTCAAACCCAATACTCAGTTTATTCACAAAGCACACAATCAGTGAGTGTGAAATCACTGTGACGATAGCTCAAACCCAATACTCAGTTCATATACAAAACACACATTCAGTGGAAATCACTGTGATTACAGCTCCAATGTTGTGCTTAGTTCCTATACAAAACACACACATTCAGTGGACATTATTACATAATGATAGTTCCATCCTAGTGTTCAGAACAGTACAGGTATCATTAGGACAAATGTGTCACTAGAAATAATTCTTATCTTATTATATAGTTCAACTATATATATGTTTCTTAGTCCAAATGTGTGTTTATAGTCCAAATGTATGCGTGTATAGTCCAAATGTGTGTTTATAATCCAAATGTGTGCTTATAGGCTGAATGTGTATAGGCCAAATATGCTTTTTAAGTCCCAATATGTGTTTAGAGTCCAAAAATAAGTTGTTTTAAAGGTGTG
This sequence comes from Potamilus streckersoni, assembly GCA_016746295.1. Classification (NCBI taxonomy): domain Eukaryota; kingdom Metazoa; phylum Mollusca; class Bivalvia; order Unionida; family Unionidae; genus Potamilus; species Potamilus streckersoni. The sequence goes on from JAEAOA010002123.1 coordinate 477,697, forward strand.
TTCATAGCACAAATGTGTGTTTACACTCCAAATATGTGCTTACCAAATATGTGTCAAAATCAATTTAAGTAAACATGATGCAGCATGAAAACATTAGAAAAAGTTCAGATTTATCCTTTGTAAAAAGGCACTATATCCTTATCTATACTTGTGTACAAGTCTAACTGTAAACAACACAGACCCTGATCTGCCATTGCATAATGTGTTGGCCAATCAGGGTCTATATTTCATTTATTCTAGTGACTAGAACTCATCTGCTTCTACATTAATCAATGGCAGATGTGGGTTATGGAGTTTGCTATTGGTCCCGACCTGTAAGCGAATATATAGTGTATTTGGTGAAATTTGAAGTTTCAACAAGAATGATAAATGTTCTCCATCCACATTAAGTCAATTGTCCTGATTGACAATTGTTTACAGATTTTCTCCAGTACTCCATTAATGATCGTATTGTCCCTCAACATAGACTACTCCATTAACAATCTGTATTGTCCCTCATCATACAGTACTCCATGAATGATATGTATTGTCCCTCATTATACAGTACTCCATGAATACTCTGTATTGTCCCTCATTATACAGAACTCCATTAATGATCTGTATTGTTCCTCATCATACTGTACTACATGAATGATCTGTATTGTCCCTCATCATACAGTACTCCATTAATGATATGTATTGTCCCTCAGCATACAGTACTTCATTAAAGATCTGTATTGTTCCTCATCATTCAGTATTCCATCCATGATCTGTATTGTCCCTCATCATACAGTACTCCATGTATGATCTGTATTGTCCCTCATCATACAGTACTCCATGAATGATCTGTATTGTCCCTCATCATACAGTACTCCATTAATGATATGTATTGTCCCTCATCATACAGTACTACAATAATGATATGTATTGTCCCTCATCATACAGTACTCTATTAATGATCTGTATTGTCCCTCATCATACAGTACTCCATTGATGATATTTATTGTCCCTCATAATACTGTACTCCATTAATTATTTGTATTGTTCCTCATCATACAGTACTCCATTAATGATCTGCATTGTCCCTCATTATACAGTACTCCATGAATATGTATTGTCCCTCATCATACAGTATTCCATGAATATGTATTGTCCCTCATCATACAGTACTCCAGTAATGATCTGTATTGTCCCTCATCATACAGTACTCCAGTAATAATCTGTATTGTCCCTCATTATACAGTACTCCAGTAATGATCTGTATTGTCCCTCATCATACAGTTTTCCAGTAATGATCTGTATTGTCCCTCCTCATAAAGTACTCCATGAATATGTATTGTCCCTCATCATACAGTTCTCCATGAATATGTATTGTCCCTCATCATACAGTACTCCAGTAATGATCTGTATTGTTCCTCATCATATAGTACTCCATGAATAATCTTTATTATCCCTCATCATACAGTACTCCATGAATATGTATTGTCCCTCATCATACAGTACTCCAGTAATGATCTGTATTGTCCCTCATCATACAGTACTCCACAAATGATATGTATTGTCCCTCATGATACAGTACTCCATGAATGATCTGTATTGTCTCTCATCATACAGTACTCCATGAATGATATGTTTGTCCCTCATAAAGTACTCAATGATATGTATTTTCCCTCATCATACAGTATCTCATGAATGATCTGTATTGTCTCGCATCATACAGTACTCCATGAATGATCTGTGTTGTCCTTCATCATACAGTACTCCATGAATGACCTGTATTGTCCCTCATCATACAGTACTCCCTCATTATAACACTGCCAGAGTATACCACATAACAGTGAGACACCTTATAATGAAATACATTGTGCATATACAGTATTCCCTTATAATGCTGTCCTTGGAGCCATAGAGAATACCAACTGATAGTAAGGCGTTTACTTTGAAGTACATCTTGTATATAAATTTAATATCACTCTATGAAATGACCACACAAGCCATGTATATCACTTTATAGTGAGTGCCTTATAATATAGTATATCATGCAAATAATGTTACTAGTGTTTCATTAAATGGGATCCATTTCAATGCATGCTTTGTACAAGGGCCTGTGATGAAGGACATTGTAGTGAAGGAATTCTGTACAAAAGTTCAGACAAGCTGCTGTTTTCCATATTTTGAATTCCCCTTTTCTAAAATGGAAGAATGAACTCCTTCACAACTGTATCAACTTGTGTTCTGCATGTAATGCCTCAATAGCATAAGAGACTAGTTTTTCTGCTTGCTTTTGCACAACTCTCTGTTTTTGCAGCCAAGTTGTTCCAAGCTTCCCAAGTGGGTTCCATATCTCTTGGGTGTGTTCATGACAGAGACGAAGCCAAGCTATTATGACAATGGTACCTGTGATCTTATTATCCTGTAAAATATGTAAAAAATGTTATCTCATAGAAAGTAAAACCTTAATAAATAGCAGTGCATACATGACAATACAAATGAACAGCAGTAAACACATACCAGCAAAAACACATAGCAGTCAGTGCACACATGCTAACACATACACATCACAGATCATACATTCTAACACAAATACATAGCAGTGCACACATGCCAATACAAAGACATACTGCAAACTTGCCACCACAAATGCATAGTAGAGCACATAGGCCAATACAAAAACATAGCAGTGCATGCATGCAAAACAATAAATAGTCCACATATGTCAACACAAATAAATAGTGCAGACATGCCACCATAAACACATAGCAGAGCACTCTGGCTAACAAAAATACATAGTATTGCATGCATGTTAGCATGAAACCGCAATCCAGACATGCCCAAACAAACACATAACAATGCATGCATTCTATCACAGTTTAGGAAGAAAACAACAATGAATGGTTGTAAGATTCAAAACAATAATGAATGGTTGTATGACTCAGAACAACAATGAATGGTTGTAAGATCCAATTCAGTGATTACACCAACATATTGTAGCCAAACAAATGGGGTTGGTTTGTCTAACAATGTATTTTATCTGATGATTACGTTTAGCAAGGCAATAGATGCATTGCTGCAGACAGGATAAGACAACTGGGACAAAATTCTGGGGACACATAGCAGTCAGGGGTTGACTGCCATTGCAATTTGTAATTTACAGGGCCTACTGGATAATTTTTCCTAGGGCCCACACATACTGCCTTGCTGAGAAGCTAACCTGTAGTCCCAGTCTGGATTTTATCTCTAATATGGGAAGGTTAAAGGTTGCTGTAGCTATGTCCTCTGTCAGGTTCCAGTAGCCATCATCATGCTGCAGTTGTAGAATCTTGTCTAGTTCTGCATCACCTGAATATGTACATAGACATTAAAATAGTCATCAATGTGTATGTACGTATGTATGTATGTATGTATGTATGTATGTATGTATGTATGTATGTATGTATGTATGTATGTATGTATGTATGTATGTGTTTCCAGGGAAAACCTAGAATTGCTTATATGGTATTTGTTGCTGCAAGTAAATGTGGTTGGTTTTGACCAAAATAGTCCTATATTTATTATATTATAAGTAAACATTATATTATAAATTTAATGTGCTATGTACACAATTCAAATTCTTTTATCAACCCTGACTGGAAAGTGCTGAGTGAGGTGACAAAGTCCCAAATAAATATGTCAAATTTCTAATAAAAAACTTCAATGTCAAATTCCATGTTGTCCATATGTCACATGTCAGAGTCATATTTGTAATCTTAGCCAATAAAAATCATGGGTTAATAACAAACTCTAATCCAATAGCATGTGTAAGAAGGGTTGGTATTTATTAGAGTTTGTTGGCATGTGGGTATTCATTAAAATGTGTAGGTAGGTGGATATCCATTAGAGTGTGTAAGATGGTGGATATCCATTAGAGTGTGTAAGCTGGTGGATATCCATTAGAGTGTGTAAGTAGGTGAGTATCCATTAGATAATATTTATGTTCTTGATAAAAGAATTTGAATTATGTACATAGCGCATTCAGATGGGTATTTATTAAAGTGTGTAGGCAGGTGGGTATCTATTAGAATGGGTAGGCAGGTGAGTATCCATCAGAGTATGTAGTCAGGTAGATACTCATTAGAATGTGCAAGCAGGTGTATATCAGTTAAAGTGTGTAAGCAGGTGAGTATCCATTAGATAATATTTATGTTCTTGATAAAGAATTTCAATTGTGTACATAGCATATTCAATTGTGTATATAACACATTTGTTCCAATTAGCTTCAGGAAGAATCCTGTTGATTTTGGGGCTTTATGGCACAGCAACACAAATAATCTATGCAGTACCACATTTAATTGTAGTAAAAATCATGTCTTGCCCAAGGACACCAATGCAGCCATCATGGGCTTTGAACATGCAGCATTTTGATCATGAGTCAGTAGGCTACATAGACACCATGACTCTTTGTCCCATTGTTTGCCTCAAGTTTATAGAGTAAATGTTGTCCTCAGTGAGTTAGAAAATTACATTAAAACAACTAATGTTTTCATGGTCTTGTATTGTGTTGTTTGTAGTTCTCTTGTTCAGCCTCGCTGCATTTATTCTAATTTAATATCCATTTAGGGTTTTGAACTTAAAATAATTAAAAAGATAAAGTTAACTTTTCAAACTGCTTGGTTTAACAAACCTGTTTTTAATTGTCTAAACTCCTGAGAGACATCTGAGAATTCAGTGCCATCAATACACTCATTTTTGGAGCTTTCTAAGTCACCATTCTGGATATTCCTTTCTTCTTCCTCAAAATTAATAATCCATCTTTGACGAGTCAGCAATTTTGTGGTAGCATGTGAGGTGTCTATTTTGGGTGACACGGCATGATTAGATGAGAACTCCATTTGTATGGCTTCAATTTCAGAGTTATCTGCATTTACATCATAGGATGATGATTCGGAATGTTTTGATTTAGGTTTGAAAAAATTGGCTAATTTAGAAAAATTTAATCCCTTGGAAGATTTGGAGAACTTTGGTGATTCAGGACTGCTGTCAGTTTTATGCTGAAATAGAGATATCAAGAGTTATATAAATTTTAATGATTGTTTACAAGAGTTAACTCAAACATACACATGGGGACTATCAAGGTGATCTTTATGAGCAGATGGTTGCAATATGAAGTAAGCTTATAAGACCTACGGATTCATGAATAAATGGAACCTTTGGAGTTGATTTTATTTGGTGTATTCATGGCATAAGAAAACAAAATAGTTTTGTTTGGTGTTTTATTGCATAACAACACAAGCTGCTTTTGTTTGGTGTTTTATTGCATAACAACACAAGCTGCTTTTGTTTGGTGTTTTATAGCATAACAACACAAGCTGCTTTTCTTCAGTGTTTTATAGCATAACAACACAAGCTGCTTTTGTTTGGTGTTGTATGGCATATCAACACAAGCTGGTTAATTAGGGCTAAGGTGATTGGAATAAAGTGCCTTGCCCATGGTCACACTATGGAATCATTTCTGGGCTGATCTGATGGTAGGATTCAAACCTGTACCCTTTCAGTCACATGTCTAGTGTCCTAACCACTTAATGGAATTTTGCTATTCTACAGGTGGATGCTACAGCTTGTTCAAATAAATTACTGTAAGATAAATTTTGTTTAAAAAGATGTGTAATTTATATCTGTATCATACCTTGTAATTGGATTGAAGTGCAGAGTTAACAGTATGCTTTTAATGCCAATGTCTTGAAACTAGTCTCTTGTTTTATCATTTTTTTTTCAAGGTCATCTGTGAGCTTCATAAACAATACATTTTAACAGGCAAGGTTTCAGATATTTCAGCAACATCCAAGAACATTTTAAGTATGGCATCTAAATCCATTTGGAGTTTTACTAGTACACACTGTACTGAAATTTGTATACATAGTACTGTCATTTGCATTCATAGTACTGTTTTTTGAATACACAATAAGGTATTTGTACACAGACTAGTCATTATGTACACAGTACTGGTATCTGTGTAAATAGTAATGATATTTGTGTACATAGTACTGGTGCTTGTATGCACAATACTGTTATTTGCATGCTTACCATTGATATTTGTGTATATAGTACTGCTTCTTGTATACACAGTATTTACATTTATATTTTATATTTACATAAAATTGTATTTGTAAACAGGGTACTGGTATTTGCAAACACAACACTGGTAATTTTGTGTACAATACTGGTTTTGTGTACACAATACTGGTATTTGTACACACATTATTAGCATTTGTGTACACAGTACTGGTATATTTTATACCAAGTATGGTGTTTATACAATACAGTACTGGCATATGTGTACACATTACTAGTATTTGTGTACACAGTACTGGTATTTGTATACAAAGTATAATATTTGAGTACACATTACTCGTATTTGTATACACAGTATAAAATTTGTGTACACAGTACTAGCTTTTGTGTACACAGTACTAGTATTTGTATACACAGTATAATATTTGTGTACACAGTACTGGTATTTATGTACACAGTACTAGATTTGTGTACACTGTACTGGTATTTGTATACACAGTATAATATTTATGTACTCAGTACTGGTATTTGTGTACACAGTACTGGTATTTGTATACACATTACTGATAATTTTTTTATGCCATACTGGTATTGTGTACACAGTAATGGTATATGTACATATAGTATTGACATTGTGTACACAATATTAGTATTTGTACACAGAGCATGGTATTTGTTTGGTGTTTGTGTACACAGTATTTGTATTTGTGAAAATAGTACTGGTTTTATAATGCACAATACTGGTGTATACACAGTGCTGGTGTTTGAGCATACTTTATTGGTATTTGTGTACACAATGCTGGCATTGGTATACACAATACTAATATTTTTGCACACACTATTAGTATTTGTATGCACATATATGGTTATTGTGTACATAGTACTAAGGCATTTGTATACACATTGCAATCTGTACACTTTTTAAGGGGGTTCTTATTCATCATTGGTAGAAGAGTTCTTTTATAAAAATGAGAAAATATAGGAAAGCAGCTTACACTATGTTACAAAAGTAATCAAGATTTATTGATTCAGTCTTACAAAGATTAACAGTTTCATTTAAAAAAACTGTAGACAAAAACTTGATAAATAATGTAAAATGCCTCTGACATGATATATTTCATGTTTGGACATTTCCACAAGCTAATAAACTGGACTTTTGTCTCTATTGACCAAGTGTTAACTGTTCATCCCAGACCTGCCAGATGATGCCAGTGGAAATGCACACAAACACAATGACTTAAGATATAATGTAATTAAAATGAGGATTCTTGGTCCTGTTGTTTAAAAAAAGTCTCAAATAGTCTAACGGCAGTATTTTTAATTGAATTTTTGTATTGGCACTTGAATTTTTGATTATCATGGTTTATATTTTAAAAGATAAAATATAAGATAATATCATTAAACCAAAAAACTGCTAAAACTCAGCTCTTATAAATATACCAAATGCTTCTGCTTGGAATGATGGAACATGTGATTGCTTAGTCCAAAGTTGATTGGTATTCTTGCAGCATCCTGTAAGACAAAAGTTTTGTTGACACTTATTATTGTGATCTCATACCTTGTATCCCCATGTACTATATTACACATACAAATGTATGTACAGTTTGTACAGACTGTATATCTTTCTGTCTCTATTTCAGTCAATACTATTTTCTTTCAAAATAACGAGTCTATCTCATTTCATTCTTTGCAAACTACAAAACATGATAATCTGTAGTTTCAGCCTAGATTCTGACAGATTTTTACCCAATACTGATTTTAAAAACAATAGCATTAAGGATACAAAAAGGTACAGAACTTATTCATTTCATTAATCAATTAATAACATGATTGCCACCAAGCAGTTCCCAACATGGCCACTATTATTGCACATCAAACCAAATTGAAATTTTCTTTCCTACCGAGGAACAGCTCACTGTCATTTTCAACGAAAAGGTGGTTACAGGGATAAAATAGAAGGTAGACACTTTGTGGTCTGCATCCAATAAAAGCATTTTCTTATTCTAATAATTCAGCAAAAAAAAACTAAAAATGGAGACAATAGGACCTTGCATGACACTTATAAATTATCTGGAGCTTATGGAACACTATCAACAGCATCACTCCTGTTGTATGAACAACACATACTTGCCTGTGACAAAATGGGTGAAATGCTAATGTTAAAGTTCTGTTAGGTTTGAAACATGAAGAAGATGCCAATGTTGGGGAATGCTTGGTGGCAGTCAGACAATACTGAATGGTAGGATATTGGTAATGAAAAGTCACTTTCTATGTCAGGTGTGACAGAAAGTGTAACAGACTTGGTGAGAACAACATAATGGTAGGTTATATTTACTATGTGAGAAACTCATTTGGCCAGAACAACATAATGATAGGTGAGAAACACATGTTTACACATAGGTTACAATTACTATGTAAAAAACATATTGGGTAGGAAGAGCATAATGGTAGGTTACAATTACTATGTGAGAAACACATTTGGCCAGAACAACCTAATGGCATGTTACAATTATTATATGATAAACACAATGTACCAGAACAACCTAGTGGTAGGTTACAATTACTATATGATAAACACAATGTGCCAGAACAACCTAATGGTAAGTTACACCTATTATATGATAAACACAATGTGCCAGAATAACCTAATGGTAGGTTACACCTACTATATGATAAACACAATGTGCCAGAACAACCTAATGGTAGGTTACAATTACTCTATGAGAAATGCATTGGGCCAGAACAATAAAATGGTAGGTGAGAAACACATTGGGCAGGAACAACATATTAGGGTACTTACTATGTGAGATGGTGTAATATACTGACTGGAAATTAGTTGATTATTCAGAATTTTTCCCTCATGGTCAACAGGAGCAAGGATTGTGTACTTGCTTGTCAAATTAGTTGATGTGCTTAGAAACAGAATTCTTGATTTTGTTTCAGGATCCTCTGCAGAAAAGAGATATGATGCATTATGATTCTATTTTTATTTACATTTTTTAAAGTGTAACTTCATCATATAAATAATACTTTTGAATACTCACTGCAAATGTATCCTAGATAAATTCAAATACAAATTTTCCATGAAACATGATTTGAATATTTGAACAAAATAATGGAACAATTATGTTGGAAATAATTCAACTAGACCTCTCCTGTGACTCCATAAAATTTTCACTGATTGAGAGTCTAAGAAAGGTCCATGCAAATGATGGTAATCTTCAAAATAAGTCTTATACAAAATCAAAGTCTGTTATTTTTACAGATATATCACTGTTATTTGTAGAGATTTTTTGGTATTTTCAAACAGAATCTCTGATCACATCAATAGAATATTTCATATTTTTGTGTTTGAGACTGTCCACAAAATATAATTACAGATAATACAGGTTTTTATATTTGCATGAAATTCTTGTGAATTTTGTGACTGGGACACTGACTCACTTAATAAATGAATGTGGCATGATTTGTATCACTACATTATATTACTTGTAACCTTCTACATTTATTGTTCATATACAAATAGTGCTGATGTGTATTATTTGAAACAAAGGCTGGCAAGCAACTTGAAAATAACAGAGGCAAATGTTTGCTAGATTATGAGGCATAACTTGGAGTGCAAGAGCAAAGACTTTGAGTGCAAGAGTAAAGACTTTGAGTGCAAGAGTAAAGACAGTGCAAGAGTAAAGACTGAGTGCAAGAGTAAAGACTGAGTGCAAGAGCAAAGACTGAGTGCAAGAGCAAAGACTGAGTGCAAGAGTAAAGACTTTGAGTGCAAGAGCAAAGACTGAGTGCAAGAGCAAAGATTTTGAGTGCAAGAGCAAAGAAGGAACTTTGAGCTCAGGAGAAAAGGACAGTGATATCTGAGTTTTTCTCAAGTTTTTTAGCATTGTCTGAAGACAACAAACATTGTATTAGCATCATTCTTACATGATGGACCCTGGACAGCTGAGTGGTCTAAGTTGCTCACCTTTATAGATCACTTACACTTTTCAACTCTGTCCATGCAAATCCAAGTTTTGGCCCAACCAGTGATGGTATGTGAGAAAGTTTGAAAGTAACTTCCCGTGGATTGGTGGTTCTTTCCACCCTCTTCCCAATGAGAAATGCTGGCCATTGTGTATTGCCTATCATGTGAGAAATACTGGCCATTGTATATTGCCTAACATGTGAGAAATACTGGCCAATGTGTATTGCCTAACATGTGAGAAATACTGGCCAATGTGTATTGCCTAACATGTGAGAAATACTGGCCAATGTGTATTGCCTAACATGTGAGAAATAATGGCCAATGTGTATTGCCTAACATGTGAGAAATAATGGCCAATGTGTATTGCCTAACATGTGAGAAATAATGGCCAATGTGTATTGCCTAACATGTGAGAAATACTGGCCAATGTGTATTGCCTAACATGTGAGAAATAATGGCCAATGTGTATTGCCTAATATGTGAGAAATCCTTGTATGTGTGCCTCCAGCCTTACATAGTTAGAGTATGTCATAGCTGGATGAAAATTTCTAACAGTTCATTGTGGACATTTTTCTGCAGTGTGCAGTATTTAAACAATTGGCATTTTTATGTTTTGTTAAGTATATTAAAATTTTATTTTTATTTAATTTATTCATTTTTGTGATTAGCAAACATGATTTATTCTTCAAAACTTAAAATTGTAGATAATGGAACTGTTCTAATTTATTGCCAATGAAGAATCAAATATAATTGGCTTTTTAAATATGGTCTTTAACCAACCACAAAATCAATGAAAACTCTTATCTCTTAAAAAAAAGTAAAACTGCATTAGGCGAATTCACACTTACAATTTCATTTCACAAAACATAAATAATCACACAAAATGATCTAAAAAGTAATAAAAGTTCAAATAAAGTATGGGAGACAACTCTATCTTGCTATGGAATTAATACTAACTACTGTATTTGTCCAGTTCAAGTTCTCTAATGATTGTCTTTCCAGCCATACAATGTATAGTAGTTTCATCTTCTTCATCATCCATTTCACAAAGAGAAAATTCCATCTTCTTCTCAATGGCCACATCATCCATGCTTCCATGTAGGGTGACAGCGCAATCATAGGCACTGGACTAGGTCAAGAAGGAAAAGATCAACAATACTCATGTACAAATGATTTTCAATTCCAGCAGTTAGGTTTATATTTTTTTTACTACAAATGAGCGTCTGCCATTCATGCCATTACACATATAGTCATACTGATCTAACATTGATGGCATTACACACATATCATAGTAATATTGATCTGCCATCCATGCCATTACACACATATCATAGTAATACTGATCTGCCATCCATGCCATTACACACATATCATAGTAATATTGATCTGCCATCCATGCCATTACACACATATCATAGTAATACTGATCTGCCATCCATGCCATTACACACATATCATAGTAATACTGATCTGCCATCCATGCCATTACACACATATCATAGTAATATTGATCTGCCATCCATACCATTACACACATATCATAGTAATACTGATCTGCCATCCATGCCATTACACACATATCATAGTAATACTGATCTGCCATCCATGCCATTACACACATATCATAGTAATACTGATCTGCCATCCATGCCATTACACACATATCATAGTAATACTGATCTGCCAACCATGCCATTACATACATATCATAGTCAGCAATACTGATTTGTCATCCATGCCATTACACAAACATATCTCAGCAAATCTGATCTGCCATTCATGCCATTACACACATATCATTGTCAGCAATACTGATCTGCCATTAATATTTTTTATCATACATCTGTGATCCATACCATTATAATATGTATGATGGGTGGCAAGATTGATCTGACTTTACAAAATGTGGCAGCAGAACATGCTCTATGTTCTTTATTCTATTGATTACTGCTGCATACATCCAGACTGGCTGGCATATTATGTGATGGCAGATTAGGATCTGTACAGACTATAGTTGGATTTTAGTTATAACTGAGTATAGATGGTAAATTTTTTTTCATAAATAGCATTATGCCATCTTCATGTTCAATACTATAGTCCAAAGTCTGTAGCAAGAAGAAAGAAAAAATGGCATTCAACAGTAAAAGAAAAACAGTTGCATGCTGGGAAGACATGAAATGGATCACAAAACTAACTCGTTCATGCAGTCCTATGAGGAGAACATAAATAATCAGTCTCTCCCCTGCAAATATAGCAGCTGGTTTCTTGTTGGGTACAACAACTGGTTTGACTGCAGGGGGCAAGTCCCAGGTCAACTTCAAGTTCCTCAGGTCAAAGTGAAGAGCAGACCCCATCAGTGATTTTATCTGTAATGTGAGAAGTAATGTATCTTTGCAAATATTATTTTTTCTATATGTGAATAAAGAAAAAGTGTCCCAAATTTAGTCTTGTTTACTTCCCGTTTTACTTAAATACACTAAGAAGTTGTTGGGTGTTTCTTATTAAAAAGTTCCAAAATTAATGCAAAATACTACTTAATGACCTACTTAATGACCAAAAACTCTCATGGTTTCAATAGATTTTCATACCATGCTATGTATGGATGTACAGACTTGGTGACAGATGTATGTACATTTACAGACTTGGGGATGGATGTATGGATGTGCAGACTTGGCTATAAATGAATCAATATCCAGACTTGGGGATAGATGTAAAGATGTATACACTTGGGGATGGATCTATAGATGTGCAGATTTTGAAACAGTTATATAGATGCACAAACTTGTATATAGATTTATTGATGAACAAATTTGGGAATGGATGTATGGATGTAAAGACTTGGAGATGGATGTATGGATGTACAGACTTTAGGATCGATGTACAGCTGTACAAACTATAAGATGACTGTATGGAATGAGGAACAGATTGTAGAGACTTAGGATGGGTATTTATATGAGGACTTGATCAGGGATAATTCTGGCATAAAGGACTTTCAAACTATTTCATAAAATGCCTATTTTCCATCCACTATCATTTCCATTACTATATATATATATATATATATATATATATATATATATATATATATATATATATATATATATATATATATATATATATATATATATATATATAATAACAACAGCTCAACAGAATTTAACCAATTTTGTTAGAAAGAATCCTTGATGTGATGGTCTCTCAAATTCATTCTTCTAATGCCAATTTAACATCAAACATGACCACCATTACTAGAAATAGAAAAAAAAATAACATTACACATCTTCTCACAAACTACTGAAAACTCTTGACCTAACTTTCATAGAAATCATTCCGGATTTGTGAGATTTTAATTTTGGACAAATGTTGTTGATCCACTGTCAAATATGGCCACAATTACTAAAGTTTACAAAGCATTTAAATAATTGAAAAAAGTTTAACCAAAAGCATCCTGGCATAAGGGCTCCTAAATATTTTAAAATTCATGCCAAATGACCATCAAATATGGCTGCCATTACAAAAAAAATGGGAAATCATTTAAATTACTGATATTCAAATCCAATAAAACGAATTTGATAAAATTCAAAAGGAAACATACTAAAAACTGAAAAACTTAAATTTATATTGTAAAAAATGTTCAAATGAATTTGATCAAATTTGAACAAGTGTCCTAACCCAATATGTCTATCAGATTTATGCAAGTGATGCTAATATGCAATCAGATATTGCCACCATTACTATCAATAGAAAAACAGTAAGACAGCTTTATCTCCAAATTTCACCAAAATATAAATGTGATCAGCTTGGACATATGTTTTCATGGTACCGGGACATTTCAATCTTTACGCATGAAGATGCAAAGCCAGTAAAACTTGAAAACAACTGTTTTCATAACAAATACAATCAACAGCACTGAAAGAAATTTCAACATAAAGTATCTCTCTGACCAAGATTTAATTTGCTCTTCTAAATGAATATTAGGCAGATGTCAATCACTTGAGCCTCTTGTTTCATTTGGGCAATGAAATGCCTGGATATTTTCTATGCTAATAGATATATAGCTTTTTTTTCTTTATAAGACCAAGGGGGATAATTCAGTAAAATTACCTAAAAATTGTGGGATTGGCTTATAATTGGACAAAGATTTCTTAAATAAATTTGCCAAACTGATGTTAGAGTTGGATGTGAGCCTGTCTTCATGAATAGGCCTATTATCAGTAAAATCCATAGAATACTAAATTTTATCAATTTCCTCTGATCCTCAAAAATAAGCTCATTTGCTATTTGAAATATTGACACATTTCACTTTCAGGTAGCGTCATTTATCTGTGATACGACTATTCCCTACTTTCCACACAATTAATGGGCAGTCTGTGCTGCTTATCAGTGAAAAAGTACCTGCTGTAGGATTTTTATTTAACAAATTAATAATTAAGCTTTTTTGATACATTCTGACATTTCTAGAGTGGTTCTCATTTGGAAATAGGGATGACACAGAAAAGTGGAATTTGATTTTGATCTTAAACAAATCTAAAGAAGTCTGTACTTAAAATAGAAATATAAAAAAAAACTTTTTAAAGCAGGATATAAATTTTAATTTGTGTTATAGAAAAAGGAAAGTTTTATCTCATTACAACAATAATACAAATTATGTTTAGCATGGCAATGATCTGGAGGTAAGGATTTTTATCAAGTGAAAATGTCCAGATAATCGCATTTTTATTTCATACAGCTCTGGATTTAACTTTGTGGTGGCATATGGTGGAATCAGGACGAGTTGGCACTTTCCAGTAGACCACAGGATCGAATATATAAAGTATTACCTTAGGCAAAAAGAAAATATATGTATATTCTAAAATGAAAAAAAAAAAACCAAGTAACATTAACTGCACAAAATATAGTAATCCTTTGTCATAATGCATTCCATGCAAGCCACAAGATTGGCACTGATTATATTTAAAAAGATCATCTTGGCTCTCAAAAGACTTGAAAAAAATTCTGTTTAGATTTATAGAAAAATAGAACCTATTGCAATTATTATATTTGTTGACACAAAATAATTATCTTGAGATAAAGGGGAAACAAATTTCCAGCTGGTATGAATGGAGGCCACTAATACATGAAACAAATAGAGTTTTATATCACTACTAAAGCTTCCAGTAGATGGTAGGCTGTTATTGCTTCTACTGGGGAACAAACTCAGGACCTTTCTCACTCATGATAAGTTTACCCTATGTTTGAAGAGGGATGTTTCAAAATACTTTCCACTAAAAACAAGAAGGTCCAGCCCTGCATTTAAAGCATATGATTGCTGGAAAATGTGGCAATGTGACCACAAGGTCAAAATATAGTTGTTGTAGCTTTAACACAAATTGTCAGCACACAATAGACCACACATGGTGGCCAGTATAAATGGAGGAAGAAGAACCCAAGAAAACCCCATTAAGAACCACCAACCTTCAGGAAGCAACTGCCAAGCTTTCTGACATACCCATTTTCGCCAAGGCCAAGACTCAAACCCATGCAGACAGAGGTGGGATGATAGTAATTGGTAAAGGTTAGCACTTTAAACCACTCAGCCACCTGGGGCCACAGGAAGCATGTCACAGAATAAACTGTCTTGTATATGAAGAAAACCCATCAATGGTTAAGAAATATAAGCACTTGAAAACATTTAGCCAAAATGACTATCTATGACTGACTTTGACCCCAAGGTGTAACAGGAGATCACCAACTTGTAGAATGCCATATTTTAGTTATAAAATTATTAGTGCCAAGGTAACTGCTGTGTTCTGCTTCACTCTGATATGGGGTAATAATGTGTGACCACTATTAGGTTTTAGATGATAACCTTTCCTGCTGGAAAGTGATGTTAATGTCTCTTTTAAAAAGTATTAAATCACTCGCCTAGATAAAAAACCTTTCATTTTAACACAGTTTTTGTGTTGTTCAGCAGCATGATCATGGATGCCATTAAGAGATAATTAAATATGTATCACATTGTCTCACATTACTGGTGGTGTTTGACTTCAATGAACAGCCATTATTATTGCTGAAAAGTGATACAGATATCCCTAATTAAAATGATGGCAATGAAAGTCATAGTGCATGGCTACCATGAGCAGCATTGTAATGAGTAGTATTGTATGTGCATTATGTACCTCATTATATGGTAGTCATCTTTATATAATAGTCTCACTATTATGTGGTTTGCTCTATGACTTGTGTTAAAATCAGGTAGTGTCTTATATTCATCATGATGTACTTTATCATAAGGTGTTCTCACTATATGGTGTCCTCATAATAAGGTGATATATTCTATGGCTCCATTGATAGCATTATAATGAGGTAATGATGTATCATTTACTTTTCCTAACATATTTCACTTCAGTATCAGGTAATGTACTCAGGATCTCACTGACATCATTATACATGTAATGAGGAAGTAATATAAATGTATCACATACTTCATTATAAGATGGGCACACTATGAGACAGAATACTCTGTGATTCACAAGAACTGCAATATAATGAGGTAATTCTGCATTACTAAATTATTTAGGCTGTTCAGGAAAGTAATACCATGTCATCCATGTTATCTGTTCTTGACCATAAAACTTCCTTCCCCTTTCCTGCTTGAACAAGACTTGTTAAGATTTCTCCAGATTGTACATTTTTGTCTCCAACATGAACAACAAACAATCTGAAATTAAAGAAAAAACAAGTAAGCTAGTGATTTATATGGTGCCTTCCATAACACTGCTCATGATCTCTTTAACACTGTCTGTGTATTTTACAATACCATTAATGGTTTCTACAACACTGTTCATGGTTTCTGCACCACTCTTCATGTTCTTCATTGTTGTATAACAGTTTATTTTTTCTGTAAATCTATTTAGGATCTCAGGATCCATATAACATTGTTCATGGTCTCAACATGGTATCTATAGCACTCTTCACTGTTTCAACAAGTTTACAAAAATTTGATACACTGTTCATGATTTTTTCACACTATTTGTGATCTTTATAACACTTTTCATAATCTTTATAACATTGATACACTGTTCATGATTTTTTCCCCCACTACTGTATTTGTGAACTTTATAACAATGTTCATGGTTTCTACAAGTCTTTATGGTATCTATAACACATTTCATGTTTTCTATAATACCATTCATGGTCTCTAAAGCACTTTTCATGCCTCTCCAATATAATTCATTGTCCCTGTAACACTTTTATGATCTCAATAACACTGTTCATGGTCTCTGTAGAGCTGGTTATGCTCTCTGTAACACTGTTCATAGTATCCACAGTACATGGTCACTATAACACTGTTCTTGATCTCTTTTACACTGTTTAATGGTCTATAAAATCTCTGTTAATGGTCTCTACAACACTGTACATGGTCTCCATAACACTGTTCATGGTTTCAACAAGTTTTCTAAATTTCATACACTGTTCATATTCATTTTTATAATACAGTTTGTGATCTCTATAGCACTGTTTGTAATCTCTATAATACTCTTTGTGGTCTCTATAACACTGTTGAAAATATCTACAACATTCTTCAATTATTCTATACATGGTCTCCATAACACTGTTCATGGTTTCAACAAATTTTCTAAATTTCATACACTGTTCATGTTCATTTTTATAACACTTTTTGTGATCTCTATAAAACTATTCATGGTCTCTATAACACTGCTCAATGTCTCTATAACACTGTTGAAAATATCTACAACATTCTTCAATGATTCTATACATGGTCTCCATAACACTGTTCCATAACCCTGTTTATGGTTTCAACAAGTTTTCTAAATTTCATACACTGTTCATATTCATTTTTATAATACAGTTTGTGATCTCTATAGCACTGTTTGTAATCTCTATAATACTCTTTGTGGTCTCTATAACACTGTTGAAAATATCTACAACATTCTTCAATTATTCTATACATGGTCTCCATAACACTGTTCATGGTTTCAACAAATTTTCTAAATTTCATACACTGTTCATGTTCATTTTTATAACACTTTTTGTGATCTCTATAAAACTATTCATGGTCTCTATAACACTGCTCAATGTCTCTATAACACTGTTGAAAATATCTACAACATTCTTCAATGATTCTATACATGGTCTCCATAACACTGTTCATGGTTTCAACAAGTTTTCTAAATTTCATACACTGTTCATGTTCATTTTTATAACACTTTTTGTGATCTCTATAACACCATTCATGGTCTCTATAACACTGTTCAAGGTCTCTATAACACTGTTGAAAATATCTACAACATTCTTCAATGATTCTATACATGGTCTCCATAACACTGTTCATGGTTTCAACAAGTTTTCTAAATTTCATACACTGTTCATATTCATTTTTATAATACAGTTTGTGATCTCTATAGCACTGTTTGTAATCTCTATAATACTCTTTGTGGTCTCTATAACACTGTTGAAAATATCTACAACATTCTTCAATTATTCTATACATGGTCTCCATAACACTGTTCATGGTTTCAACAAATTTTCTAAATTTCATACACTGTTCATGTTCATTTTTATAACACTTTTTGTGATCTCTATAAAACTATTCATGGTCTCTATAACACTGCTCAATGTCTCTATAACACTGTTGAAAATATCTACAACATTCTTCAATGATTCTATACATGGTCTCCATAATACTGTTCATGGTTTCAACAAGTTTTCTAAATTTCATACACTGTTCATGTTCATTTTTATAACACTTTTTGTGATCTCTATAACACCATTCATGGTCTCTATAACACTGTTCAAGGTCTCTATAACACTGTTGAAAATATCTACAACATTCTTCAATGATTCTATACAACTCTGTTCATGGTCTTTTTAATACCATTTCTGGTCTCTGTAACACTGTGATCTCTGTGTGTTCATGATCACAATACAACTGTTCATCATCTCTACAACAATGTTCATGGCTTCTATAACACTCTTCACAGCTTTTATAACACTCTTCATTATTTCAACAAATTTCCTAACTCCCATACACAACATAAAGTTCTATTTATCACATACAAATGTGGCAGATTATGTGTTGAAACCATAGAATATCACATTGTTATAAGTTTGCAGTGAAGTAAAATCATTGATTGCCTGTATGATTTGAGATACCATGCGGTGATATTACATGTGTTTCATATAGAAAATAGTAGGATAATGGTATATTAAAATAATAATACATCCGTCATGTGATTATCTCTAATACTGTGATTTTAAAGTGCTTGTTCTATGAGTGAAATTTGGACCAGATTAGCTACTTGGATTTATGTATTTTAATTAACAAAATTATATTCACCTGAAATGTACCAAATAACTTACGCTTTTTAGACACTTTAAAAAACTACAGCCATTCGAAAGTTTTTTCATATCAGGTATTTTTTCAATTCAGGAATGGGGGTGGGAGGAATCTGTAGTAGTACAGTAGGTAGATCATTAGACTTGCAGTCTAAAGGTCATAAGTTCAATACCCACCTAGGTCAGTACATATTAGTTACCTCAGGATATTCTTGGGATGCACTTGGATTAAATTTACTCAACATTATAAAGCAAGTAACATTTGAAACGTTTTGTGTAAACCAACATAAACAAAAAAAACCATCAAAATTTAAAATACCTGGCATAGTCAGACTGTTGGCGCATTTGTGAAAAAAGGTTTTCTGATATATCCCATTCCTCATCAGTTGTGATTAAAAATATCTGGAAAAGTAAATCAGTTACTACTCTGATTAATCTTAAAAAGATGAACTTTTTTATCATAATTTATTATTATAACAAGATTTGTGTTTCATTAAACAAATATGCCTCCAATGTGAATCAAAGACCCAGTTCAAATGGTTGAAAAAACTAAAATATTAAACAATCGCTTTGATGGCCTTAAAATCTAATCAAATTACATACATACATACATACATACATACATACATACATACATACATACATACATACATACATACATACATACATACATACATACATACATACATACATACATACATACATACATACATACACACACACACACACACACACACACACACACACACACACACATACATACATACATACATACATACATACATACATACATACATACATACATACATACATACATACATATGCATTCTTACATCTCACACATTCCTCTAGTCATGTTTGTTGGATTCTGCTACCATGGGTTTTATTGCAGGGCCTATGTCCAAGCTTTAAAGTATCTTAAAAATTGAACAATTGCCTTAAAAATGTCAACATGGAATCTGTATTTGCATGCAAACATACTTGTCAAATTAATTTTTTCTATGTTCAGTATTTGCTTTTCTGCAATGTTACTAATGAGCCTCTAGGGATGATGGGTGGACATAGAGACATAGTAAACAGATGAACCACCAAACAGACAGTCATTGGGAAACTGTGACTACATTGTTGGGGAAACTTTGACTCAGGTTTGGGAAGCTTTGACTTTGGTACTAAGGGAAACTTTCACTTGTGTCTTGTAAAAACTTTGACTTGGATTATGGATAAACTTTGACTCAGGACTTGGGGAAATTGATTCAGGTTTGGCAGAAATTTGAAGTCAGGTCTTGGTGATACTTGAAATCAGGCCATGGGGAAACTTTAACTCAAGTGCTTGGGAAGCATGAACTTGGACTTTGAGAACTTTTCTAAAATCTTCTGTAATCCTTTTTGTTTCAAAAATATAACATATTTAACAAAAGTCTCTTATTTCTATAATTGTGTTATGTATATGCATAGTGTGTACTAAACTTTATTACATGATTGTATATTGAATTTTAAGATAGTGGTCATTTGTAAACAGAATCAACATTTGTCTATGATTGTCAGTTTTAATTAACATGTTGGCATAATGTTTTAGTTCTAAACATTCTAGAAACAGACTTTTTTATAGTTCAATTTGAGTTTCCAATTAGAATGCCTCACATCTAGATCATGTAAAAATGTCTATAAATTGGGACTTGATAAACAAATAATTGATTCGTATCTTAGATCAGTCTCTGAAATCCATTTCTTATCAGAGTTTATATTTGTGTTTATATATAATTCAAGAGGATTTATTTATTGTAATTATTCATTGGAAGTAGAAAGTGCTCATTGACTTACATATTCAATATTCTGGAACTCATTTGAACTCATTGTGAGACATGCTTGATTGCATCACTTTGGTATAGCAGGATATTTAAGACAATTGGAATCCATTTGGCATATTATATTCTTTTGTTTTTGTAATAGTACATTTAGGAGTTTTAAAAAATTAATTCACTGTGTCACATAAATTTTCACTTTGTAACTTAGAGAAACAAATAGCTTGTTGATTTTTTTCTTAAATTGTTGACTTCCTTTATTTTTGTTACATAATTTAAGACCTACATTTGTAACATGAAGATATTCTGATCCTACTCACCTGTTTGTTGACTCCGTCCATAATACCTGTGGAGTACACAAACTGAAGTGGTTTTTCCAGATTTGTGTCCCCTGACACTGCTGTGATCTGCTGGATGAATGTCAGAGCATGGAGATGATTGTCGCTATTGTATTCAACTCTCTCACTGTGTCAAAAACATTAGGAATAATCAGTCATTAATCAACAATCTTATCTAAATTGTGTCTTAATAGAATTTATAAATTTTCTATCTCATTTTGAAGAAAATACAAAATTATTTCTGGGAAAGGAACATTTTGAACATTTCATGTTCTAGGAGAAAAGAGTATCATCCATGGGACTAACTCTATCAGTTGAGATGCATTTTTATTCCTGCTGAATGCACATGTTTAAATAAAACATTGTACTTTTTTAAGATTGCCCAGATGAATCACTGTTAGTCCAATAAGCAGTCCTCATTTAATGGTCCATCCCAAAGAAATTATTGTACATGGAGATTCCAACTAATTTGTTTTATGTAGATTGATAGACTGGTATTTCTCTTGAACCTTTCCAAAAACAGCCACTCATTATTACCATAGCTACCCAACACTTAATCAACCACATGTCAGCCCCTCTTGAAATCAACCACCTGTCAGCCCCTCCCAAAATCAACTTCAGGTGTGATTAAATACAACTACATGTCAAAATTCATTTTTAATTTAATTGCTGAAATTAAGAAGCTTCTGAAATTTAACTTCCTACTTATATAATAAATTTTGTCATATATTTATATATGTCCTAATTGGGGTACATTACATTTGGTAAAGCAATACATCTCAAAAAAGTGATGTATATTTTGAGGAAAAATGAAATAAAGCTACTCTATTTTACAACAAAAAAAAACATTATTTTAATACAAAATTCAAAATGCATTTTTATTTAATTTAAGTGTGATCAAGTAATCATGCACTCAATCAATAATTGCTTTTCTAAACTAAAATCATGTCATGCAGTAATATATATAAATGATATAATCACATGATCATGTAATCATGCACTAATGTGATCACTTAATTAAGTGATCATGTAATCAGGAAGTAATGTGATTATATCATTATGTAATCATGCCATAATATGATCATCTAATCATGCAGCTATGTGATCATCTAATCTTACAATAATACTTGCTTTTCCAAACTAAAACTGGATTGCTAAATGCATGTGATAAATACAAAATCAGTAATTGCAATCATTGATTACAATGGATTGCCAAATGCATGTGATAAATACAAAATCAGTAATTGCAATCATTGATTACAATGGATTGCCAAATGCATGTGATAAATACAAAATCAGTAATTGCAATCATTGATTACAATGGATTGCCAAATGCATGTGATAAATACAAAATCAGTAATTGCAATCATTGATTACAATGGATTGCCAAATGCATGCGATAAATACAAAATCAGTAATTGCAGTCATTGATTACAATGGATTGCCAAATGCATGTGATAAATACAAAATCAGTAATTGCAATCATTGATTACAACAACTCCAGATCTGCATATGCTGAAATATTGAAACACATTTATTCTGTGGTATCACTCTCCCCCCAAAAAATTACATCAAATTTTTTAATAAAAAGAATAATTATCAGGTTATACACCTATCCATCAAGACCTGTTACATGAAAATACACTATTTGATGTCACAAAGTAAAAACTTAGGACTTGACCAATGCACTAACTAAATTCAAACAACATCTGTGTATTTCTTTGAAGTAACCAGTTAAACTCTTCATTATTCACATAAGTCAGAAAGACCCCTAATTAAGAAAAGTATTTTTAACCTTGTCATTTGCTTCACAAAAGTGCACCCTATCATCAACTGGTCACATCCATCATGTGACCTGGTTGTATCGAATTACATTTTTTTAATATGGTGTCCTTTAAAAATCACTATTGAACTCACATGTCCTGGAGAAAATTAAAGATGCCTCATTTAGAGATCTATCATAAAATCTGGGTAATAATCATCTATATACTTGTAAGCTTATATGGAAAACAATCACATGCAAGTCTTCCAGTAATTTTGTCAGATTAATTGGTGCATATATGTAAATAGAAGATAAAATGTAATTCAAGGCATAAACATGCTCTTTTAAAGAACATTATTTGTTTACTTTTATAATAATTTTGTTTCCATCTTGTTCTTGTTACTACATATAGTACATTATCTGTCCATTTTTGGCAGTTACGTTCTGCTTTTCTGCCTTTTTAATTGTTTATTTGTCTGTATTCATGTACTAGGCAGGTGAGTATATAGATTTCCATTTATCAATTTGTCTGTTTATCCATCTTTCTATCTCAGTGTCATAAAAATAAATAATGCAGAAGAATCAGAATATTAGAGTATAAAGTTTAGAAGGGTCTCACATCTTTTACAGTGTTCACATATGCTAAATTGCTGATGACTATTTATATGTCTATTCTTCCATCCATCCATGCATTATTCTGCCATCCATGCATTCATCCATCCATCCATTTATTTACCCATCGATCTACCTATTTAACTCACCTTTCAAATAAAACTGCATATATGGTGTCTGCAAAGCTGATGACATTGAAGTAGCACTTCTTTGGCAAAGCCTCCAGGAGAAGTAACATGGCTGACTTGGCTTCCTCAATTCCTATCTCATCCATAGAACCTGTAATTGATAATTTCCTATTTAAAAACAATTTTTTAATCATATTTCCATGGAGCCTGACAAATGCATTTTTTGTTTGTGTTAAAATGAGAAGAAGGGTGTCTATTATAATTGGATCTAGCTTAGTATAGAAAGAATCATGTTTTTATACTTTTAACTACCAGTAATATGGAAAGAGGAGTGTCTTTTCTTTAGCCATCTTCAGCCCCTACAATTTACAAATAATTTTGTAACTATTTACAATGAATATCTTTGATAATAAAGTTCCCCCCATATACACATTCAGAAAGGATATCTTTGATAAGGTTCCCATCCCTCCCACCTAGAATTACAAATAATATATTTACAATACATGCATTCCCAACATAAAGGATATTTTTGACAACAAACTCCAACACACATGCACACAGATTTACAAAGGATATATTTCATTATAAACATATATCCTCTACATTTTAAAAGGATATCTAAGAAGAATAGTAAAAAATGGTGAAGGATTTTTAATGTGAAAATTGTGGTAAATTATTTACAGAGCAACTTGAATACCGAATAACCTTATAGAGATTAACTTATAAAGAGTAACTGATCTACAGAGAGACTAAATATATGTAATTTGTATAAGGAGTAACTTGTATAAAGAGTAATTTGTATTAAGAGTGACTTGATACAGAGTGAACTCTTTTGGAGTAACCTGATACACTGTAACATGTATACAAAGAAACTTGATACAGAGTAACTTGAATGCAGAGTAAATTTGATTGAGGGCAACTTGTATAGAGTAACTTCATACAGAATAACTTGTATGCAAAGTACAACATCCTGTTATGATAAGCATAATGATGTTTTGATCTTACTCTTACCAATGACCTCAATTGCAACAAATAACAGCCATCTTGTGGTTCATCTAAAAAAAAAAGCATTCCACACAGGTGTGACATTCCATACATGTGTGGCACTCATTATAAATAATCAAAGATTGGTTAACACACCAAATGACAATGAATCAAGTAATCAAGCAAAATTTATAAAATTTCATTAGGGAAAAAGGATTCAATTTTCAAAGTTGGGTTTGGGATTTTCTTTAGAATCAGGATTTTCTTAATCTCTAGATAATTATTTTAATTTCTTCAAGCTATTTGTGATAGCTTTGGGCAGAATTATTTGTCTTCAACAAATCTTTTGTCTCCCCCACCTAAAAATCCGAAGATTGATTTTTACAAATGATTTGTACATTTATTTTATGGAAAAAATGTCTCTTTACAAATCTTTAAATGAAGTTCTTCAATATAGAAATATATCATCTAAAGAATAATCAAATTAATGGTTGAACATGCCAATCAACTTTACTTAATAGCATACCTCTTTATGTCCTTACTTGTAACTGATGATGTAGCCACTAGTTGTTGAATTGTGACAATGAACTCTGTATAACTCAGGTGAATATGTGGTAGTAAAAAACAAAATGCCTGACCAAGTCATACAAAGAAGAATAAAATGTCAGAATATATATTAACCTTGAGCCTGAAAAATAAGTTAAAACAAATATTCTTCTTAGACATGACTAAACATTAATGTTACTTTATTTTCCATATATTTTTCAAATCATTGTGCAATTAATAGATTCTCTAATGTGAACAAATGGATGGGGCATATGTTGAATGCTGCAATTTCTAACTCAACACATTACATATGCATTAATCATTGCACAAGGAAATAATTTCAAAGTACTTGTATTTTGGATGAGTGAATTGCAAGAGTTATCTGCCTCTGTCCTCATTATACACAACACAATACACTTCACTACACTGCTTACACTTCTACCAATGAGCCACAGGTACATGATGCAAGCTTGATACTAAAATGGGTCAAAATCATAAAAATAGTATACTATAACACACTATACCTTGCTCCCAAGATAAACATATTGCACAACACAATGCTTTTAACAAAAAAATTGCAGCTGCACATTTAGCCCAGTGTTTCTTAATGTTATTGGCATTTGCAGTGAAACATTTCACTGGACCTTCTTTTTTCAAGCTCTGGTTGACTCCTCGGTTGCATGAACATTTTGTAAATGTTATTAGTGTTACAAGTTACCTCCCTTACATATCTATTGATTCTATATGCAACGGAAGTGAATCTTCCTAATGCCTCGCATTTTTAAAAAATTTATTACCCATAGTTTCCTTTGTGCAGATGATTCGAGTCTCCAATGCACATCATTGGATCACAGATTGTAGTTTGTACACATTATATGATGACTGTTGTGAGTCTGCAGTGTTTGTAATTGGTATGTATTACATCTAATCAACAATAGTCACTGGCTATTTGATAAGTTTGGACTTACAGTTACCAGATGATGCCAAACAAGGAAAAGAGATAAAACTCAACAGTACACATCAGTGATTGCTGGCTTACGTAAAAAAAACGGGATGGAAAACTTTGTTTTCATTACTGTTGTAATAACACAGCTTTTAAAATTATAAGTTAAAGTTTATAATTTAATCTCTCAGATATGGCATGTTGGGCATGGACAAATACTCAACAGACAACGAGGGTCTATAATCAGACTCTTATTTGTAGGTGTGAGATGATTATCCTTGCAGTTACTTATTTCAATTAAATAAACTATGATATCATTCTGCACTGCTGAGAAGACAATCCATCGCTATTGCTCTCAAAAGTTAAGAATCGAGACAGACAAATGAAGTTTTATGCTGGCATTGGTTTAACCTTCCTGGTTCAGGGCAATAATGATTTTGTTTTCCAGAAAAAGTTATTCATAAGGGCTGATTAGAGAGAATTATTCTAAGTTAGATGTGCATGTTTGGCGGCTTGATAAAGTTAATCAGAACTTACTAAGCTAATTGGGGGTGGGGTAATTCTCAGATAAAAATCAATGTTTTAAGTAATTTCCCAGTCCAAGGTTATTTTGCTGAAAGAAAAGTCTTCACCCTGAGGTAGTAAAAAGTGTTCTCCCATTATAAATTGTCGTAGGGTTGGGTGTCTGGACGTTGTGTGGGACACTGAAAGAGATATATTCGGCTTCTTATAAAAAAGAGTGAGTCTCAGAAGGCTCAATGTTTATTTATTCATATAAATTTGTCATTTTTTGTTCATTTATTCTTTTTAAATTCACGTATCAACTTTCTTTGTGTTTGGAAGTTAATTGGTTGCACTCATTTTATATAAATTAAAGTCATTTACATGTACCGGACTCTGTGTGTGTGTGTGTGTGTGTGTGTGTGTGTGAGAGAGAGAGAGAGAGAGAGAGAGAGAGAGAGAGAGAGAGAGAGAGAGAGAGAGAGAGAGAGAGAGAGAGAGAGAGAGAGAGAGAGAGAGAGAGAGGATGACGAATGATGTTTATCTGTCGTTATGTATGTCATTTCGTATTTATCATTCATTGTTCCATAAAGGTGATTAAAGACATTTAAATTAAAGTCATGCACATGTACCGGACTCGATGTGTGTGTGCTTGCGTTCTTTTCTATGTCTGCTTGTTCGTGACCATGTATAAATTCTTGTTAACAATCGTATAATTTTCAAACCTGAAGGTTTTTTGTATTCCTTTTTTGGATTGTTTATTCTAATGTTACTAAAACTATTGTACATCGATTGAAGGCTTAGTTTGTGTTTATATGCTAATAAAAGACAATATATTATCTCAATCTTACTTGCATAGCTATTTGATGCATTACTTTTTACTACAATGGTTTGTCATTATAAGCGACATTCTGAAAAAGAAATTGCCATGCTGTATATATGTATATTTATAATGAACTTAACTTAATTTCCAAGTTATTCAACATAAAGTTGAGAAAATTAGATATATATCCAGAATAATCAAGCGCTGCTTCATGAATATTATGTCCCCATTCTATTTTTATAATGTTCACTTTTTATTGGTTAATCATACTGATGCTATCCATGCTAAATCTTTGGGTGCTGTTATGCTGTTATCAGTAAGTACTGTTATGATTACAGTTGTACATATGAAAATATGGATTGCTGTACGTCACTGGTTAGCACGCAGGACTTGAAGCCACAAGAATAAGGATTTAAAATCCTGCACAAATCAGGCAAGGTCAGCCGGCAGGGATTTGTCTCTTTAGGCACGACGCTGATTCCGAACTGCGTCGACATATTATAACCTTCACAAGTAGAGTGCCCATGAAACACCCAGCCATCACATTAATCATCAATGTCTACGAAAACCAGAATTGAGATCATTTTGGTAATGAATCAGAAAATGATTATGAAATACAAAAATGCATAAATTTGTCTTTCTAGAGATTTTCTGACAACATCAAGTCAGTGTTAAGCTTGAAATTAATTTTGAAGATGTAAAAGGTTTCAGAGGTAATCCACCCCACTTACGGGAAATGGACACATTCATATTGTAGTAGACTTTCTAATAATTGCTTCCATTTAGCAATCCTGGATAGAAATCAAATGCGTATGTAATGTCTGTGCGCCCTTTTTGTCCATTACACCGTGTATTTTTGTTAAATGATTTCAAATTATCACGACAGAATCTACACTTTATAATTATTTTGTAACTGAAAGGGGCACCTAGATTGCAGTAATTTAATTGCAAATAGGAAAAGTATTTAATCAGCAGCTAACTGAACAAACAATTTTACTGCATTATATTCGAAAAAATCACCCTAAAACGACAGTCACAAACATTTCAAACTGTTTTGAAGCAACTTCTACAAACACATATAACCCTAGATTTTATCTATTCATACTGATCACTGATGACATGGATAGTTAACCGAACAATTACAACTATAAGGTTACATTTTATAACGCAGTTCTGAAACGTAAAGAAAAACATTTCCAAAGATAAAAACATTGCTCGTTCTCTTAGTAGCAGATTAATTATTTATACTACATAGTAACATCAATAATGTCAGTAATTAATCAAATAATAAAACTTCATTTATCATCATCAAAAATATTTATGCAGTAATGTAAGCCAAAATTCATTCAACGTCATATCATCAATGTGATAAGTATAGCAAAATTATTAAATATTTTATCTGAATATATAATATCAAACGCCATATCATTTTTGTAGAATTGTATTTTCTTTTCTTCTTAAATCATTAGATTTTAAGCAAATTCTGTATGTCTTCCCTTCATATATTTATCAAAAGGTATGATAAATAGACAAAATAAATTATATATTATAACCTTCACAGGTAGAGTGGCCATGAAAAACCGAGCCATCCCATTAATCATCAGTGTCTATGATATCCAAATTTCTCAAATTTAAATATATAATAACTGTAAATATAATGACAAAGTCAGCAATGATATAGGGAGGATTATTTGTGCATACACACACATTTTGATTGAAATAATCATTTCTCGCTTACAGATCATTCTGAGAGTAAACAATTAAAGACATTGTAATTATCAAAACTGTATTTGCTAATTTTTACGTTATGTGAGAAAATTTGCTGACAATTCCAGCTTCAGGTTTATAGCTGTCTTCTAATAGAATTCGTAATTCAAAGTATTTTGGATAATGTCAGTACGGGTTACATATATCACGACTCTAGACCCATTCTGAAACAAACTCTGTTTCTTTTATCGCCAGGCAGTGAGGTCACCAGTTAGCTAAGGCTTAAAGACCGAAAATCCAGACCTTATAACATATCAGTGCTACTACACCAGTCTTCAAAAGAAACTACCGGTATCCAATCAGAACTGAGACAGACACAGCTTCGGGAATCATTTGCTTTATGATTCGACAACTTACAGTTTATACTACGATAAACTTGTAAAAAAAAAACAACGTTACACTCTAAAATATTTGTATTATTTTAGTATTTTAATTTAG
The DNA here is from genome assembly GCA_016746295.1 of Potamilus streckersoni. Classification (NCBI taxonomy): domain Eukaryota; kingdom Metazoa; phylum Mollusca; class Bivalvia; order Unionida; family Unionidae; genus Potamilus; species Potamilus streckersoni. The sequence continues at coordinate 507,677 of JAEAOA010002123.1, forward strand.
AAAACGATTATGGGATAAATCTCGTGTTTTGTGAGCTGATATTTCTCACAGTTCAGTTTACCAACGGTAACATCGCAGCCACCTATAATGAGCCATCCACCACCACCCCACCCCTCTCTCTCTCTCTCTCTCTCTCTCTCTCTCTCTCTCTCTCTCTCTCTCTCTCTCTCTCTCTCTCTCTCTCTCTCTCTCTCTCTCTCACACACACACACACACACACACACGCACACACACACACACACACACAAGCAATGCAAAATTGTGATCTTTTTTTAATGAATCAACCAATTTGAAATATTTAGGACCGACACATTTTTTGCTGAAACGGAGGAGATAGTGTTCATATTATTCAGCTAATGTAAACTATTTTGTGAAAATTTGCCACGAAGACTTCTTTTGACAAATCATTGATGACTAATATTATTTTGAAATAAAAATCCTAATAAATACCTATTTGAAAATAGAAAACGTCATAAATGTTACTTACTTTATATCATTATCGTATTACTAAATAAGAACTAATATATTATTTTTGTGTGAAATAAGAATGAAAGATATATGAACACTGACAGGTGTTCAGTTTTACAAACAAACTGAATAAATATCCTTGCGACATACATGTTTCTTCAAATGTATTTAATAATAAATGAATCACACGATGCTCACTGTTAACTGCGGATTTAATCCCATTTGAAATTCGATGGACTGTTTGGTTAGAAACTTGCAATTTAGAGTACGTATTTGGTGCATACTGTTTTAGTAGAGTACGATTCCTGACCTTTCACATTTTGCATACTTTTACATTTATACTAGAGTTAGAAGATACTCGGATTAGTTGAATTGCTGTTTCTGAGGGCCAGCACTCACTATAAGAAATAAAATCACACGTTTCTGAGTCAATATTGCGTCGAATACCCTTGATGAATATTTTTGATATGCTGACCATTTCATTTCGACATGAGCCTATCGATCCATCAAAGTACACAAAATTAAATTACTTACGTAGGCTTTTATAACAACATTGTGTCACATGAGTATGAGACAGTTCAGATACTTAAAGAACAAAGTACAGTTTGAACAGCACACAAAATTTGTGTAATTAATTGTTCCACCTCGGTAAATCTTGAGTATTTTTTAACTTACTTGTGTTCGAAAGGTATGATGGCCGGTAACTTGGACATTAATAACAAGTTGATAAGCTATACTATAATGTATTTGATTTTAAAACATTTCAGCAAGAACTTTGGCATATTTAATACGTTTTGAAAATAAAAAACTTCGTGTCGTAATACCACAACGTTTCTGATTGTTGTATATGCCAAGTAAAACTATATATATATATATATATATATATATATATATATATATATATATGTATATATAAATATATATATATATATATATATATATAAAATTTCCTAAAAAAATAAATTTATTGCTAATCCTGATCTATATTTCAGGCTCTGTCAAGCACAATACATGTAAACGTTTAATCGTATATTTTGACTCCTAAAGGTCACGCCTACCTCTAGAATAGAAAGAGCGTATTGTGTTATACGCCTTTCTAAACAAAGCACATTTTGTGTCGGACGAAATAGACCCTTATAGTATACCTCGTCATGTATCCATCCCATCTTTTTTAACCTTCAAATTCTTTCAGCGCACGTATGAACCAAACCTAATGATAGACAAGTACAAAAGCACACTTTGCAAATGCAAAGACAGATTGGGGTGGAGGTGGGATGTTCTCCCCCCCCCCCGAAAGAAATAATTGATGTGTACAAGACATTTTAAGAGAGTGCACATTCACTATTTAATTAACACCAATTTCTACTATTTTATTTCCGGTTGAAGTTAAGGACCGATTTGTCCTTTGACTCATCATATTTGTTTTAAATAATATATATGGATACAATTTTGTTCTTATTTGCTACAAACCTGATCTGGAAATTTTTTCAGCCTATTTGAGGGCGGAATTTTAAAGCCCCACACCATTCTCCCAATATAATTCACCAACCCGCACCCGACGCCCTTACACCCACCCACCCACCAATTCCTACTATTTTATATAAGGTTAAAGTTAAGAACCGACCATCGGGAAGATGGGATAAGGGTTGAAGAGGTGGCGCAGGGGTTTTCTTTCAAGCCGGGATGTTTTTGTCCTTTGCTCAACATATTTGTTTCAAATAATATAATGGATCTAATTAGTTCTTATTTATGGGCGGGATTTAAAGTCCCACGCCATTCTCCAAACATCCTGCACCCACCAACACCCCACCCCACTCACATGTGAATATTATATCAGTGGTCCCTTAAGCAACCACTATGCCTAAACATAGAGATTAATAAATACAGAAGCCCTACTAATACACTTAATGCCAAAATTTTGAATAAGACAGTAATACGTGTTATACTAAAGCACTCTAGGGAGTAAATGGGAGAAGTTGCTTGAAAGCAAAATTATTGATCCGTTCGTAATTGATGATACATAATTTACACGATTTCTGACGAACAGGAACCAAGAAAGAAAATGTAATGACTAATATGGACTGAGTTTACTCTCAATACATAAATGAAATGGAGAAAACGTGAAACGTGTTACTTTCACTTTTCTAAACCCAAAAGTGTAGATATTGACCGTGCTGAAAAAAAGAGCAGAGTGCGTCTTATGTGTCTGAATGTGTTTGTGTGTGTATCTATGTGTGTCTATGTGTGTGTATCTATGTGTGTGTCTGGTTTTAGTCCACCTTCATTGCCTTTACTTGAGATAAAAACAACGGTACACCAGTCAGTAATAAGACCAGGATGATTATCACAAATCACACGTGACTCAAAAGGTGAGTATCAGTACTACGAGGTTCGTGGACAGAAACGAAAGAGCACAATAATGGCAACGAGTGAAGATTTGATAGCTTCAGATGAGATGGTGGAGAGTGGAGCAACACTATCAGAAGATCTGAACTGTCCACTTTGTCTCAAGGTATTTAGATCTCCAAGACGACTCCCGTGTTTACATTCGTTTTGTCAGGACTGTCTACAGTCCCATATATCTAACATTGTCTTCAAGCGATCTATAAAACAGTTATGTTGCCCAATATGCGGATGTGTAGCTTGCTTTGGAGAAATTTCTACAGAAAAGTTGGTGCATGTATTTCCTCTAAATACGCTTATGCTTTCTATCCTAATGAAATCAAAAGTGAAAGTAGATCTTATGTGTAACGCTTGCCAGGCTCAGGATCTCATCTCTCCTGCTGACGACTTGTGTTCTGTATGTGAGGAGGTACTGTGCATTCAATGCTCGAAAGTGCATAGAAGTTCAAGATTGTCGTCAACTCATACTATTCTAAAAATTGAAGATTTGCTAAGAAAACAGGAGACTGTTCTACGAGACAATGTCATGTTTCACTGCACTGAGCATGCATGCTATCCTGCAGAACTCTATTGTAAATATCATGCAACACAGATGTGTGCCAGATGCTTTATTGACAATCATAAAGACTGCTCAGAAGTTGTTGAATTGACCAACAACACGCTAAATCTATCAGACACGATAAACCAGATGAAACAGCAGATGAAAACGATTAAAGATCAGTTCAAAAAATTGACAAATATCAATGTATCAAATCTGAGCAAACTAGAATCTGAAGTTAATGGCTTGATTATTGAAATAAGGACATTAAAGAAAACAATTAATGATGCTTTAGATGATCTTGAAGACAGAGTGAAAGAGGAAGGTAATACACTTTTCAACAAAGAAAAGATGAGACTAGAACAATTAAAAGATGACTGCCAGTCTCATTTAACAGCAACTCGGAATTCCAATGTCGTCGTGGAGTCGGCCAGTAAATACGCATCGCAGATTCAGATATTCGTGCTTACAAAGAGAATTATAAACCAGCTTTCAACGTCTAAACGGCATATTGAGGACAAGTACTCCAAGAATGACATTTTAAAATTGAAGTTAGATGTCAATCCACAACTAAAATCGATTATTAAGACCCTAAGTGGCGGAATAGCCAGGCTCAGGGTGAAGTTACATGACGAAATCCTAATTGTGACTGATGGATTCAAGCCACCATTAAAATGAGTAGAAGAACTTGTAAATGTGACATAAATAAATGGGTTAATTAACACTCAACCCTGGCAAACGAGAATGACGTATAATGGCAAGAAACAATAATTGTTGGTGGATTTTAGCAACAATCTATTTTATCTCCAGGATTCTTCCTATACAGTTCTCATCAGTCACACTTCACATGGAATCCTTTGGATATATATATATATATATATATATATATATATATATATATATATATATATATATATATATATATATATATATATATATATATATATATATATAGTAAGTGAAGAAGTAGTATCTAAATGAGAATGCATTTCTTTCCCTCAAATCAATCACATATATCAGTTATATACAAATCAAGTGAAAGCGTGATAGCACTGTTACATACAACCAGAAAGCGGTAGTATTATACACATACTGTTAAACAAAGGAGTATGATTACCCTGGGTGGGAACCAACATCCCACAACGCGTATAATGGTTAAAACTCACATCAGATATTTTTGTTATTCCGAATGTCATAATAGCTCTCCTGTATATGTATGTTTGGATCGACGATTTTATAAGACTCTTGATGTTCAGGTCTCGTCTGTCTTCAAGTTTCGTCTCGTCGTTTGGAAAGACGGTTCTCTGTATTGCTTTGGTTTCCATGGATTGAAACATTTTACGTTCACGAAACACAATCTGCAAGGACGACAATGTGTTGACAGAGATGATACTGTGTACACAGTGGTATGTTCATTATGCACTATTTTCCAACTTTCTCCTGACAGTTTCCTTATTAAAGTCATCGTGAATGAATTTGTTTCGATCACAATGAGGAAACATTTACACGTGTAAAATATACCGCTCTTTGACTTTAGACATTTGCAAATATGACATTTCTGAGATACATCTCTTAAAATGTACATGCATATCGTTTTGCATTTCCACTTACTGCAGTCAGTGTTAATAACGTTGATATAATGTATGACACAATTTGTGAGTGAAATGATTTGCGTCTATTTTTGTAACTGTTCTCCTTAGTCTTTTATATCTGAACACTTTTCTTTAACTTCATCAAGGCAATAATATTTTGGTACTATGTTCAATACATAGATTTATGTCGTCCATTACTTGCACTATATTCAATTTTTTTGGTTTACAATTTCTGTACAAAGATTGATATACCTGTATGCGTAATTAAATTTCTAATGAATTTAAAAGAATTCATCACACACACACACACACACACACACATATATATATATATATATATATATATATATATATATATATATATATATATATATATATATATATATATATATATATATATATATATATATATACTTGCTGTTAGCACAACATTATAAGGTCGCTGTGACCTTTAAAAATGTAAAATGTTTTGTATGTTGTACACTTATATTTTCACGGTTGTTCAAGATTCCATTTGAATATCCCCAAATTATATGAATAAAGAGAAACACAGTGCAAGAGACATTTATATAAGCAGCTATTCTGCTCATTGACAAATTCCTTCGATTATTAAGGAGGATTGCGAGTGACTGAAATGATGGACATGCCAACCAATATCATTAATTTCTTCCAGAGTATATGATAATAAACAGAGAAAGAAAATGTATCCAGGCCGGTGTTGGACAAAATATATGTCACATACAACGCTATTTGTAATTTTCTCTCATAAAAATTAATTTATTGTAGAGAATTTAAATAACTGACTATCACTATGAAAACATACTAAATTAGTAATGTGCACGAACAGACCCTTTTAATAAAGTAAAATGTATTTACAATGGTCTTTCCATTTAAGATCAGTTTTGTTCTAAAGCAAAATACAGTAGATATCATCAGAAGTACAAGAAAGTGAATGAACATCACTCTGTACATATATTTAAACTAAACGTTTTCCTTAAAGTATGGAAGATGTATGATAAATTAAATTCAAAATAGTATACATTTTCCATGCAAATTAATATAACTTTTTTTAGTATAGCCTCTACTGATATTCCATTGCATTAGGACACATCCTGTACCTTTGAAGCAGTAAACCGTTTTCAACGTATTCTTGCCAAAGAGTTCCGCTTAGGAATCACTATTGGGGTCTAAATATAAAATGAATGTCAATAATACAATTTACCTTATCATCCGGGTTTTTTGTTAAATCAAAAAAAAAGTTTCTTTTGAATCGATCCATTTTCAGCAGCCACATTGCAAAATCTAAAGTTCTTCGAAAATAATGAAAGTATTGTACCCTAATGGGTTTTATCTGGACATGTTAATAACAGATTCTTAATTTGAGGACAAATAAAATTAAATACATGGTCTACATTGTGTATTGTTCCCTTATTACCACCTCATCTTCGACAAAGTGTATGTAAACATCATGTCTAGTTACCAGCATACCTTATGAGCATATTCAAAGGTAGAAAGTTAAAGGAAAACACTTTTTAGAGCAAAACGGCCTCTCTCTCTCTCTCTCTCTCTCTCTCTCTCTCTCTCTCTCTCTCTCTCTCTCTCTCTCTCTCTCTCTCTCTCTCTCTCTCTCTCTCTCTCTCTCTCTCTCTCTCTCTCTCTCTCTCTCTCTCTCTCTCTCTCTCTCTCATGCAGACACCAAAATCACCTATGGCAATTGATCATAATGGGTCGCGATTGGTTTAATCAAGAATAATTAATTTAGTAACCGAAAGCTCGCCTAACATTTTTCTTAGTGATCAACCAAACTGCTATTAAAAATTCAGATTTAGTCATAAATGCAACTGGTTCTCCCATAACCATGAAATAATCGTGTAAATATGCTGTCACCATCAAAACGTAAGTCTCAATTTTCTTTAGTTTTGTAGTGTGTGTGTGTGTGTGTGTGTGTGTGTGAGAGAGAGAGAGAGAGAGAGAGAGAGAGAGAGAGAGAGAGAGAGAGAGAGAGAGAGACTTGAACATTTATTTCGTAAGACACTGAGATAAACCCCACGATTACATTAAACGTTAGATGAGTCCCAGTATATGCAGAAGTTCCAATCAGCTTAACTCCTCAGATTAGATTACCTTAAAGTGTATTGGAACTAATTTCGGTCACATTCTGTGTTATAAAGAATGAGACACATGTCACATGTCCAGACTTATAAAATATATTGCCCTCACCACCAGAACCACAATTCCCATTTGTCGCCATGGGTCGTGTGTATACATGTTTAGTTGATACAATTATCCCCGTCATTACTTGGGCTGATAAATATCGAGTATAATGGTTAACGTTAGACCCAGTGACATATGTTGACCAGATTCCTATTAAAGTTTTCAGTGAAATACAGCCACACTATACATTACTAGAAGGAAAGTAAAACTGTAGTAAATGTGACGGTCTTGGTTTCTGCTCGTTTAATATTTCTAATACATATAGGTTTGGTTAAATGCAGACGAGTTTAACACTCTTTATAAATGTTACACGTCACAACAGCGGTATTAAAAACAAAGCATGCAATGAGTAGTGCAGTGGTATTTACATTTCAAGTACAATGATCGTTTCAAATGAGACAGTAAAAGAAAAGAAAGACAGGGACAGAGAGAATAAGGACGGGTAAAGTTATCAAAATTATGAAAAATATTCCTGTAAAGAATAGATGACGATCAAAAAAATGTATTACTTACAACGATGAAGGTTTCAATAATAATAATAATAATAATAATAATAATAATAATAATAATAATAATAATAATAATAATAATAATAATAATAATAATAATAATAATAATGAGAACTTTGTATAGCGCCTAATCTTTAGAAGCTTTAAGCGCTTTACTTTGGACAATTAAAAGACTGATATGCAAAAGAACGTTGTCCATATTATTTTATTTTCATAGTCGGAATAATGAGAATACGAGTGTCAGAAGAGGAGCGTAAGTATCTTGCTGGTGTGTACACATGGATGAGATCAGATAGGTACGTTTGACTGGAGCCCGTCAGTGAGCCGTGGCACAGAGTTCAAATTGGTGTTTAATTCTGGATCGAATGGATAGCCAGAGTAAGGTACATCAACTGAAAGATACTTGCAAATGGAGCTGATTCGTCTCAGCTCAAGATATGCAGTCTTGCATATGTTCATTACATGTTGGTGCAATGAAAGAGTACTGTCCAGATTAACATCTAGGTTTCGTACTGACTGTGTGAATTTAATGTTGATGTTGTTAATATTTATAGTCTCAGATAAAGGATGTCAATGAGAAATCATTTGTGTTGTACTCAGAATGGCTTCAGTTTTATCATTATTCATCTGCAGCTTGCTACATGTCATCCATGATTTCACATAGGAAATGCACCTCTCTACACCTTGGATGGTACCTTCAACTTTAGTTGGGTGGCTAGATTTGTATATTTAGGTGTCATCAACAAACAAGGGGTAAGACACTGGATGATTATATATGACACTTGAGAGTAACTGAGTGTATAGAATTAAAAGAACAGGCCCAAGAATAAACCCCTATGGTACAACACAGCATATATCAATTGGGTTGGAGTGTTTTCCATTTGCAGACACAAGTTGTGTTATGCTGACCAAGCAGGACTTGAACCATAGTAAGGCTGTATCGTGAATGCAAATACATGCTGGGAACGGTGAAGTAATATATCATGGTATATTTTGTCAAATGTAGCAGACATGTAAAGGAGAGTGAGGACGGTAATCTTTCCGCTATCCAAAGCAGAGAGAAGGTCATTAACTACTTTCAAAAGAGTAGTTTCAGTACTGTGGCAAGTACGATATGCAGACTGTACATTGCTAAAAGACTGTTTGAATTCAGATGACATACAAGATGGGATAGAAACAACTTTTTCTAAGATTTTTTTACATGAATGGGAGATTAGAAACTGGGCGGTAGTTCTTTAAATCTTCAAGTTCGATTGTTAGTTTCTTCAGCAGAGGCTTGACAATGGCAGTTTTCAGTTTTAGAAACAGATATGAGGGGAATTTCCCGTATATGAGAGAGAGAGAGAGAGAGAGAGAGAGAGAGAGAGAGAGAGAGAGAGAGAGAGAGAGAGAGAGAGAGAGAGAGAGAGAGAGATTAATAACATCAGTTAGTGAAGGCAATATTGGATTTAAGCACTCAATCAGCAGTGATGTCGAAATCGGATCAAGTTCACATGAATTTCGAGACCCCAAAGCCTACTGGTACACAATATTAGAGTCAGCTTTGTCCACACAAGCATCCACAAAACAAACACTTGCATACATATTTATCAAGAGGGATCTTTTTGCAAAATAAAGTGACTGGTAATATTACAACACAGTTAACAAGGGTTAGGACAATATTGCAACCACGCTCCTTATTGGCACTGTAACTATTTCTTTAGCTAGCACGCGCGCAGCTGCTAATACTACCTCTACAATAATTGTCATAGATGGGTTTTTTAAACATTTATTTTAATTATTATCTTAGTTTTATTTTATTTTTCTTTAATGATTGATGTATCAGTCTTTAAAAAAAAAAGATGACTGATCGGTTCGTTGGTGAGATGTTGGTTAGCTGGTTTCTAATATTAACACATTATTTTCTATATTATGCAGAATAATGGGAGATAAGTGTCTTTGCAGAGAGAGAGAGAGAGAGAGAGAGAGAGAGAGAGAGAGAGAGAGAGAGAGAGAGAGAGAGAGAGAGAGAGAGAGAGAGAGAGAGAGAGAGAGAGAGAGAGAGAGAGAGAGAGAGAGAGAGAGAGAGAGAGAGAGAGAGACTCAAACTGGATTGCATGGGAAAGAAAACCTACCACCATGGGATTACGCGTATTAATCGCTATACAGATCGAGTCATTTACTAGAAACGGAAACATACTGAAATATCAGAATAGTTGCATACTTTCGATGTAAATTACATAATGTTGCCCACGTATGAAAGAAAATGTACATTTATCAACAACTTTACTTTTACAACGCTATGGTTTGTAAATTTAGTGCAACTTGAAGAAAGGTGTAAATTTATCGGCATTATCGGTGTTGTGTATCACACAAGTTGAACTCTTGAAGCTTAAAACCTCTAGGCATCGTATAGAACTTTCTTTATTCAACTTTTGTATTTATGATAATGTCCCCAACTGCAGTATTATAATAGCTAACGTCAAGCATGTTCATCTGCATATCACTATCTTGATTTAAACACAAATAAATACACATTCTTAGTCTGAAACACTGTGTGTGTGTGTGTGTGTGTGTGTGTGTGTGTGTGTGTGTGTGTGTGTGTAACGTCAACACATTATTTCATTCATTTCAATTTTCGCATTTGTGATTTTGCTATAATAGGCCTAAGTTTTCCGAATCGATACGCAGTAGAGAGAGAATGAAGATTAAGAGGATGAAATACGTGAAATAAAATTGACTAAATAACGGATACAGCATCTTTTAGATACACAAAGAACACAGGGAGAGTCAAATTTGATTTACACTCATTGTTTGTCTCATTAACTGTTCCGATCTCGGCCTGTAACTGGGGCACTAATAAAATGTGAATACGTTTTGATTAAAAATATACGTGTTTAGCAAAACGCGTGGAAATATAACATTTTAACAAGCACTTTCAAAAATATTCACAGCATTAAAAGAAACATGTTATTCCACTATGTTATTCATTGAAGCGTATTTCAAGGAAAACGGCATATATAATTTACCTAAAATGTAAATGTGACTGATCCCGGGCTTCATTTCTGGTTATTTTAAGCACAAATACATATACATATTAATTGATTCATTTTATCTTATCAAAACGCCTAACGTGTCGGCTGAAGTTGACCATTGTAGGGTGCGTCTCCACTTAGCCCCTCTTCTTTAGCTTTACAATTCTTTATACACATGTAGATACAAAACGTAACTGCATGGTGGAATAATTGAGAAGAAACCGTATTTTGCGATGAGGAATAAAAAGACAGATTTCGGGAGGGGGGGTCACAAAACGTATTGGTGTGTACAAGCCATTTTTTTATTAGAAAAGGTACATTCATTTTATTTAATAAAGACCAATTATAGTAATAATAAAAAGATGTACCACTAATTTATGTCCGTTTGAAGTTAAGGACCGACATTCGCTCTTTTTGTATAGTATATTTGTCTGGAACAGCTTTTTCTGTTAGCTTCTGATATAAATATTTTCTTATGCTTGAGTTTTTGTAATATATATTTGAATTTAACTTCGGTAAATTCGTTTTCAGTCTTTCCTTCCGTCGAGTTGCTTAGCTTACTTGCCACAAATGGCACCTGTGAAAACAAACTGCTCATTTGGTCAATGTACATACACACGAGTTACATGGGCAAGGTAGAATGGATAGTCGTGGTCACAAACTCACTTGGACTTTTTGTTTTGATAATATTTGTTGATACAGGATACCTATCTGGAAATATGGGGGTTCGTGTACATTCTTGGTTTTTCATTGCTTGTGCTACTTAGTTACCCACGCTCGCTTCCTCGTCTTCGTCCGTCTCGTTAAACTTTAAATATTCTAAATTTAGTTCTCTGCCCACGTGATGTTCCGTTGCACCAATCAATAGTAATACCCGTTGGATTATCTAAAATCACACTTGCCCAGGTCCCTAGGGGAGAATTAGTAAGCAATACAAGATGTGTAGGCGGATACGAAAGAGGTCAACAATGGCAACAGTGAGTAAAGATCTGATGGCTTCGGACGAAACGGAGGAGAGTGAAGAAACAATAGCAGACGATCTGAACTGCCCACTTTGTCTGAATGTATTTAGATCTCCCAGACGACTACCATGTTTGCATTCGTTTTGTCAGGACTGTCTACAGTCACATATAGCTAACACTGCCTCAACAATAGACTCTCTGAAGGAATTATGTTGCCCAATATGCGGAAATGTAGTTTGCTCTGGAGAAATTTCTACCGACAAATTGGTGCATATATTTCCTATTAATACACTTCTGCTTTCTATGTTAATGAAATCGAAAGTGAAAGCAGACCTTGTATGTAATGCTTGCCAGGCCGAGGAGGTCATTTCTCCAGCGGAAGACTTTTGCACCGTGTGTGAGGAGGCTCTGTGTGTTCAGTGCTCAAAAGTGCATAGAAGTTCAAGATTTTCGATAACCCACACTATTCTGAAAATCGAAGACTTGCCAAGTAACCTGGGGACTATTCTGCAAAATGATGCAACGTTTCACTGTACTGATCATGCATGCTATCCTGTAGAACTTTACTGTAAAGATCACGAAACGCATTTGTGTGCTAGATGCTTCTTTACCAGCCATAAAGACTGTTCAGAAGTAATTGATCTGACCATGGACATGCCAAATCTCAGAGACTCGTTTAAAAAGATGAAAGAGCAGATGCAAAAGATTGAAGATCAGATCAGAATGTTTACAAACACTAATTTATCAAATCTGGACAAACTTGAATTAAAAATAAATGATTTGACGTTTGAAATAAGGACATTAAAGAAAACAATAAATTGTGCTTTAGATGATCTCGAAAAACGAGTGAAAGAGGAAGGTAACAAAATGTTCATCAAAGAAAAGAAGAGAATAGAACAAAGGAACCATGACTTTCAATCTCATATAACGGCAATTCGGAATTCCAATGTCACCGTAGAATTAGCCAGTAAATACACAACAGAGACTCACATGTTTCTCATTACAAAGAGAATTATGAACCAGCTTTCACGAACCAAATGGCACATTGACAAAATGAACCCGAAGAACGACATTTTGACGTTGCAGTTAGAGGTCAATCCACAACTATCATCTATCACTAACATCTCAAGGGGCGAAATAGGCATCTTGAAGATGAAGAGGAATAATGAAATTCCGGTTGTTCTTGAAGAATTCAAGCCAATGAAAGAATGTTTAGTAAAATGTGTCAGAATCAGAGATATACAAAGGTTAGAGGTCACAACACCTTGGTACACTAAAGTGGTATTTGCCACAAATAAGCAACGACTGCTAATTGATAGAAACAACAAGCTACTTTACGTTATGGATTTATTCTATAACATTATCTTTACTTACAAATTCCCAGGTAAACCTTGTGACATTTGCATGATAAGCAAAGACGTAGTAGCAATAACTTTACCAGATAAAAAGTCAATTCATTTCCTTTCCCTCAAAGATAAATTGATCACGTATATCAAAGAGATACAAACCGAGTACAAATGTTATAGTATTGCTACATACGATCACGAATAATCATGGTAATATCTGGACCATGTGATGTGCATAGGTATTACTGGAGTATCATTACTCTTGAAGGGAAAGTAAAATCCTTCCATAATTTTTATGGTGTAGGTACTTCCCAGACTTTTATCGCTCTTAATGCCTTCAAGTCTCGTTTGTACATATCTGTTTGGAAAGACAATTCTTTGCATTGCTTTGGACTGGATGGAATGAAACATTTTAGGTTTACACATCATGATTTGAAAGCTCCACAAGGTGTTTCTGTGGACAGAGATGACAATGTTTACATAGTTGGATGTCTGTCAGAAAATATCTTCCAGCTTTCTCCTGACGGTTCGCTCATTCGAATCTTCCTGACAAGAACTGTTAGCAAACCCATGGGAATATGTTTCGATCAGAACGGGGATAGATTTGTGCTGACTCATTTAGATGATACCTACCTTAGCTTTTATAATCTTGTCAACCAGCGTTGGAGACATTCTGAGATGTATGCAAATATAGAGATAGACATTGGTTCGGGTCATTTTAGATTTTAATTCCCAATACTGAAAGCATCTTTTGAAGTTTCACTTTTGTATTTTAGAGAAATAACTTGTTTGTTTGTTGAATTTTAATTAAATTGTTGTTTGGGGCCCCGAGTGGCCAAGTGGTCTAAAGCGTTGACAGTTACGGATCACTGCCATCTCACCTCTGTGTGAGTTCGAGTCCAGACTCAGCTAACGTGGGAAAGTGAAAAAGTCTGCCAGTAGTTCCCGTGGGTCGGTGGTTCTTCCCTTGATTTTCCAAGGTTCTTCTTCCACCATTAATATTGCCGCCATGTATAGCCTATCTTGTGCTGAAAAATGGCGTTAAACCCTACAACAACAACAACAACAACAACAACAACAACATTGAATTGTTGGTTTGACTTCCTTTATGTTTCATTTGATGATCTAGAGTCACAACAATTTTAAACCATTATTGAACTATAAATTAATGTCATTAATATATGTGTACCTTGTTATCCAAATGATTTGTACTAAATAATGACTAGGTTATTTACCGAGTATCGATACATCTTAAGCAGATACATTTTAGTTTCAATTTTTCTTTTTAGTAATTAGAAATATGGATTGTCTCCACTTCAGCAAGTTTTATTCAAAGATTTTGTTGACAATCCTTACTTTGTGGACAAATACAATCATATGTAGAGACTACAGTGTGCATGTGTGCCTCAGTTCCACCTCAACTACTTCACCCACTTCACAGAATGTGGTATACACATCACATCTTATCACTATTAAAGGGTGCACAAGAAAAATCCATTTTGGAGCTAAAGGTTCACACACAGGCACACACTTTCTTACATACTTACACACACACACACACACACACACACACACACACACACACACACACACACACACACACATGATTCATACTTGTGATTACGAATTGCCAATGGCATTTGATAGTCCAATCATTATCAAAAAGATTAGTGACTAAGAACTTGTATATCATTTTCTTGTTATGAATCACCAAATTGCAACTACGAATTCTCAGATTTTGTAATGGATAAAATCGAGTCTCCAATAACCATGAAATAAATGTATAATTATGCTGCTGTCAATGCTTAATTAATATCTGAACCCTCTTAAGGTAAATTGGCAAAACTCTCTTATAGCAGCCTTGCTCTTGTAAATTGGCAAAACTCATTTGTGGTAGACATACTTTGGAAAATTGGCAAAATTCTTTTATTGCAGCCTTTCTATTGTAATTTGGCAAAACTCTTGTGGTGGTCATACTTTGGAAAATTTGCAAAACTCTTTCATTGCAGCCTTGCTGTGGTAAATTATCACAGCTCTATTATGGAAGCCTTGGTGTGACAAATTAGTGATGCCAGTGGATTTTAAACAACAAAACAATATTTAATATAGACACCTCTCAGACCCTTCTTATACTTGCTGGTGCCACTTCAAAACCTAAATCATGCACATAATAAAGTTAAACCTTATAAATGATAAAAAAAAGAAAAAAAAAAGAAAGCAGTTAATATGATTGTTGAAAACCTTTGATTAGTATTTAGAACATAATGTCAAACATTGATCGCAATTAAAATGCACAAAACAAATAAACTTGTATGAGAGGATCATAGCATCGGCATTCTTGGATTTGTTTCACTCCATACTGGTATTTGGTAATGTTTTTATTCCTTTAGGTCAAAAAATACTTTATTATAAAACTGTCCTTTTCAACTTCATAATTAAGGCTTATTGTTATAGACATTGGTTTAGCTGGATTTATATTGTGCTCAACAATATTGTATCTCTTATAGACCAGAAAATGTAAAGATAATAGTGCCCACAAAATAATCAATTTTTATCAATCTTAGCACTTCCCCTGTCCGTTTCCTTCATAGCTCAGACATGGAAGGCATAGAGTCTTCAAAATGCATCGAGGGGCTCAAGGTGGCCAAGTGGTCTAAGGTGCCCACCTTTGCAGATCACTCACAAATCATCTTTTTCCACATGTGTCAGACTCTCGGCTCAACCAACTTTCGATATAAGAATGCTGAACATTAGCTTCCAATGGATCAGCGGTTCTTAAATCAGATTATCTCAGTGAAGTTGGTAGCCTCAAAGCTTAAACACTAATATTGCAGATCCCTAAACAGAGATACATAAAGAAAATGTACATTATGGCGCAGGTTGTGTTTGAATTAGCCTGCAGTATGCTTTCTTATTTCACTGAGCAGGCGGTTTCTGAGTCTGCCGAATAAAATCTGAAACAGCATTCCATTCCTTGTGGCCTTTACCTTTGATATTTATTAAATGTTCAATTCATTTGATGACATATTAGTCATCATATCAGTAAAAATACATAACACTCAGTTGCTTAAAATATAGCAGTCAAAATACATAACACTCAGTTACTTATAATATAGCAGTAAATACATAACACTCAGTTACTTATAATATAGCAGTAAATACATAACACTCAGTTACTTATAATATAGCAGTCAAAATACATAACACTCAGTTACTTATAATATAGCAGTAAAAATACATAACACTCAGTTACTTATAATATAGCAGTAAATACATAACACTCAGTTACTTATAATATAGCAGTAAATACATAACACTCAGTTACTTATAATATAGCAGTAAATACATAACACTCAGTTACTTATAATATAGCAGTCAAAATACATAACACTCAGTTACTTATAATATAGCAGTAAATACATAACACTTAGTTACTTATAATATAGCAGTAAATACATAACACTCAGTTACTTATAATATAGCAGTAAAAATACATAACACTCAGTTACTTATAATATAGCAGTAAAAATACATAACACTCAGTTACTTATAATATAGCAGTAAATACATAACACTCAGTTACTTATAATATAGCAGTAAAAATACATAACACTCAGTTACTTATAATATAGCAGTAAAAATACATAACACTCAGTTACTTATAATATAGCAGTAAAAATACATAACACTCAGTTACTTATAATATAGCAGTAAATACATAACACTCAGTTACTTATAATATAGCAGTAAAAATACATAACACTCAGTTACTTATAATATAGCAGTAAAAATACATAACACTCAGTTACTTATAATATAGCAGTAAATACATAACACTCAGTTACTTATAATATAGCAGTAAAAATACATAACACTCAGTTACTTATAATATAGCAGTAAAAATACTTAACACTCAGTTACTTATAATATGGCAGTAAATACATAACACTCAGTTACTTATAATATAGCAGTAAAAATACATAACACTCAGTTACTTATAATATAGCAGTAAAAATACATAACACTCAGTTACTTATAATATAGCAGTAAAAATGCATAACACTCAGTTACTTATAATATAGCAGTAAAAATACATAACACTCAGTTACTTATAATATAGCAGTAAATACATAACACTTAGTTACTTATAATATAGCAGTAAAAATACATAACACTCAGTTACTTATAATATAGCAGTAAAAATGCATAACACTCAGTTACTTATAATATAGCAGTAAAAATACATAACACTCAGTTACTTATAATATAGCAGTAAATACTTAACACTTAGTTACTTATAATATAGCAGTAAAAATGCATAACACTGAGTTACTTATAACATAGCAATAAAAATATATAAGACTCAGTTGCTTATAACATAGCAAACCTCTGGGTGACCTAGTGATCTACAGAGCCTGACTTTTACTGCTCATTGCCATCTCACCTCTCTGCGTGGGTTTGAGTCTCATCCTCGACCAATGTGGGTATGTAAGAAAGCTTGCTAGCAGCTTCCTGTATATTGGTGGTTCTTCCAGCACTTTTACCAGGTTTATCCTTCAAAAGTTACAATGATTGCAATAAATAAACAGCCTATTGTGTACAGTAGAACCTGTCTTGAAAGACCACCCCTTGTGCCAAAAAATAATGTTCTCTCAAGACAGGATGTTTCTCAAGACAGGTCATAACACTGTATAACTAATAAATCTGTGCAGGGAGAACCTGGTCTCTCAAGACAGGTGGTCTTTCATAGCAGAGGTCTCTCAAGACAGGTTTTACTGTACTGAAAACTAAAATCAAGAATATGGCATAATGAAAGTTGCAAGCAAATGTTAAGGTTGAAACAATGTAATCAACACTATCTTTTGTAATGTGATATTAATGGAATGACCCACTAATTTATTATGATAAGAGCTGGTGCTGTTGCATTTCAATCTTAAAAGAATAACTGTCCCAGGTCCAGCTAGAAACCCTGGTTAAATTGCCATCACAGAGATGGCAAAATGGCTAACTCTCATAACAGGTCAATCTCACAAAACTCAGATAAATAAATATATATATATATATATATATATATATATATATATATATATAGATAGAGAGAGAGAGAGAGAGAGAGAGAGAGAGAGAGAGATAACAATTAAAAATTTCAACACAAATTTCAACACCATTCTGTCTACAGACTGTGATGAAGTTTGCTGCAATATGAAATCTTATGTAGTCTATAGATAGCAAACAGGAAATGTCACTAATGCTTATAAATAATCCATTTAGAGGCAAGAAAAAATGGGAAAAGTATGTGCAGAAAAAAAAAACAAACTCATGTTCAATTTCTCCATGTTTTATACAAAGTAAACTTTTCCTTGTCAGTATGTTGAATCTTCATGAGGCTCAATGACATTTCTTTCTCATTCTACATTGCAGTAAATGTAAACAAAGTCTGTGGACATAATTTTGATCAAGTTTTTTCAAACAAAATTAAAAAAAGTTGATAAACATGGCTCAGACATTCTGATAAGCTGAAATTATGTTCTTAATATGGTCTTGTTGAAATTCACACCATTTTTAGGTGACCCACCCTGGACATAATTTTGATAAAACAAGTCCTAAGAAACAATATTAAGTTTAATTCGAATTGGTATACCTTTTGGCATAAGTCAAAAATAAACTTCCCATCTGGTTGCTAAGGAAACTGTATTGTTGCAAGAAAAGCACTCTGATTTATAGTTTTCACTGAGCATATCCCAAGAAACATTTCTACTAACTTTGATCACTGGCTGAGTCGCTCTGAACAAAAAGTAAAAAATAAATTTTCCATATTTGGGTTGTTGAGCTAAAGACAACTGTGGTGTGACATCTTTGGAATTTTAAATGGCAAGTCAATTCTAATAAACAAATGAAGTGCAGTATATTGCAAAATCTGAGTAATAACATATATTCTAATTTAGTGATGGCTGCATTAACAGTGAACTGTACCTTCATACTAAGTTTATCAAGTTTGGATATTAATGCCAGTCAACTTGATTTCACTGTGCATCATATAATGGTAATTTCTAAAGAGTAACATAGAGATGGCCACAACAGAATGAAGTCTTACCTTAATAGTAAATATCTGAATATATTACATGTGGAAGTAATTAGTTTAGAGAATGACTAGGTATATTAATAGATAAATACATGATGAGGATATTAAATGTATTTAGTGTGGAGAAGGCCATCACTGAACAAGGCACATTAATAGATAAATACCCGAATATATTACATGTTTTAAGTTTGGTGAAGGCCATCACCAGATAAGGTAAATTAATAGATAAATACATGAGTCTATTGCATGTACTTAGTTTGGAAAACCATCACAGAAAAAGCTACATTAATAGATAAATATCTTGAGTTTTGTTACATGTACTTATTTTACTATGAATAGCCTAGACATATTTACTTTGGGTAGACTAGACATGACAATATTTTTACTATTGATAGCCTAGACATGGCCAATATTTACTATGGACAGCCTAGACATGGCCAATATTTATTATGGACAGCCTAGACATGGCCAATATTTACTATAAACAGCCTAGACATAACAAATTTTTACTATGGATAGCCTAGACATGGCTAATATTTACTATTTACTATGGATAGCCTAGACATGATAAGATTTTTATTATGGCCTAGACATGGCCAATGTTTGCTATGGATAACCTAGACATATTTACTATGGATAGCCTATACATGACAGATGTTTTCTTTGGATAGCCTAGACTTGGCCAATATTTGCTATGGATAGCCTAGACATGGCCGATATTTTACTATGGATAGCCAAGACAAAACAAGATTTTTATTTTACTATGGATAGCCTAGACATAACAGATTTTCATTGTCAATAGTCTAGATATGGCTGATATTTACATGCACTATGGATAGCCTAGACATGGCAGATATTTACAGTGGATAACCTAGACATGCATATATTTACTGTGTATACCTTGATGTAGTAAACACTAATTACAGCGTAGTCATGTCAAACATAGTATGGACAGTCTAGCCATGATAGGCTCTTACAATGTACAACAGAGACATAGTAGATATTTACTATGGATGGTGTAAATGTGGCAGTTATAGACAGCTCAGACATAGTAGACATTTTGGACAGCCTGGACATTGTAGTCACTTACAATGGACAGCCATGACATTGTAGACACTATGAACAGCCTAGACATTACATATATTTATTACGGACAACCTAGACATGACATATTTATTATGGACAGCCTGGACATGGTAGATACTATCAACAGCCTAG
Source organism: Potamilus streckersoni (assembly GCA_016746295.1). NCBI lineage: Eukaryota > Metazoa > Mollusca > Bivalvia > Unionida > Unionidae > Potamilus > Potamilus streckersoni. The sequence continues at coordinate 528,023 of JAEAOA010002123.1, forward strand.
ATATACATGATTTTGAATAAGTTGTACAACAAGTGCCTAATTGAATAACCTTTCATGACAGCAAGTGAAATATCTATAATAATTACTGACAATAAGTTTAGCCTTTGTATTGGGTGGGTAAAGCTGGTTGGTCATTCCCTTTCCCTAATTCAATTACATTCTGAAAATTCATTATTAGTGTGTTACAGTTCAATTACACTGACATTTAGGTAATTCATTATTAGTGTGTTACATAGTGTCCAAAATTCAAGTACACTGACATACTGGTAATTCATTATTAGTGTGTTACAGAGTGTCTCCAATTCAATTACATTGACATTCTGGTAAAACAATACATTTTTTTGTTTATAATACAATACATTTTTGGATATGCATTTATTTGTATAAAAATGTATGTGAACAAGCAGTATGTAATATTCAAAAGCATATATACCAAGTTTTCAGGGACTAGATCATGGAGATCAGCGTTCACAATCTGAGATTCATTCCAAGTTAGGAAGATAAATGTAATGAGCATTTTTCTCATAAATTTATGTGTAAATTTGCACATTGTACCAAAATTAAGTAAATTAACTATGATGAATAATAGATACTCTAATTTATCAAGTTTCATATATTTTATTTTCATTATGCTTCACACACTTAAGTTTGTCTACTGAAGCACAGTTGCACATACAATCATATTTCTTTTCTCAATGGTGTATTTTCCTTTGAATCCATTAGCATATGTTTCAACACGGTATCAAAATTATTATATTTCAAAAGATTTAAAGAACTTGTTTATTTTGTAAGGTTGCCAGCAAACTGTTATACATGATATATTATTCAATATTGAAAACATACTGATGAGTATAACAACTTACATATATACAATAAATGCATCATCAAATCCATAAATCTTAAGACTGGGGCCAAAATCTAAAGACTACTGGGCAAGCTATGTCTATATTTTCAATCACATATAGGCATACCATGAGTCAAATATTTACATGCTAACAAATCACATATGTGAATATTTTCAGCATTTGACAGTGTTACAACCCTGTAGTTAAATGACATGTGTGTTAGGATTGGAATTTTTCTATTTTATTTATATTTTAATTTTACTTCATTTTTATATCATTAAATATAATTATTGTTATAATGATTATTATGTTTGCACGGGTCAGGTATTTCATTAGAAATATCGTTTTTACCTAAAATGTAAATGTGAATAGTGTAAGCACGTTTTTCGCATGAAAGTTTTGTCATTGCATGTATACAGTCAGGATGAGCTATATAAATGATTGGCTGTGACCAAGGTTGTTTCCAAAATTATACTTGTTAATATTTTGTAATACCCATGTGTGATTTCAAAATCACATGTGTCCTTTATGCATGTGAACATGGTGTGATGTATTAGCTTATTTTAAATGTTCAGTTACTCGTAAGAAATATTCAGTTTAAGTCAGTCATAGTCAAGAGTCACATCATAACATCTTAGACTTTCTAATTACTTAAAAGGTATTTCTGTGCTGGAAAGAGTTGTTCGTTCATATGTATGAGGAAGAGCATATGTATTGTTAGTGGTGGTAGCTGTACTTCATCTATTTTCTAAATAATTATTTTCCCAGGAGAACGACACTACTGGATTTGGACAAGGACATTTGCTGAAATTATTTCAAAATTAGAACACAATACAAATTGTGATTCATAGTGAAAAGTCTGGACATTTTGTGTTAACCTTAATCTGACATCATCATCATCCACCTTCTTGGAATGGAACTGAGATTCAGACTGTATAAATTTCAAATTGTTTATTCATAGAACTTATGTGTTTTCACAATTTTCGAAACATTTTTGGATCTTCTTCATAAATCATAAGTCTTGTTTCATATATATATACTTTTTCTCCATGTTTTCTAGGGAAATAAATTATTTTTTGTTAAAATTTACAAAGCTTGTTGTAGTCACTCTTTCTTTGTGTTACTTTGAACAAGGCGATACATAACAATTGTACTTATAAAAGAAGTACACATACCTGATGTGTTGATGAGAAAGATAAACTCTCCACACTCAAATTCAGTTGATGTAGGTAGATCAGCGAAATAATTTATCATGAGAATATCTTGCTGAAGAAAACCATCTAAAACAGGATACAAAATTTATATTGTTAGAATGCTTCCTCACTGCAAGTTTATTCATTATAACATTGTAACTATTGTAAGGCATTTCACTGTAACACAATTTATGTTATCAGACCCTTGATTAATATACAGTTTCTCATTATAGGGCAGTATACTCTATGGCCCCATGGACAATGTTATAATAAGGGAATACTGTACCATGAACTTTGCTATAAGGCAATATACACTTTATGGTTCCCAAAGATTATAATGAGAGAGTATGATGTATTTCATTATAAGGTTGTCTCACTATAAGACACTGTACATCCATGGACAGCATTATTCTCATCACCTACCCATGTACACTCATTCTCCAATCAACCATATCATTCATAAGGCCTAGCCATTTAAACTCATGCTCAAATCAACCATATCATTCATAAGGCCTAGCCATTTAAACTCATGCTCAAATCAACCATATCATTCATAAGGCCTAGCCATTTAAACTCATGCTCAAATCAACCATATCATTCATAAGGCCTAGCCATGTACACTCACACTCAAATCAACCATATCATTCATAAGACCTAGACATGTACACTCACACTCAAATCAACCATATCATTCATAAGACCTAGACATGTACACTCACACTCAAATCAAACATATCATTCATAAGACCTAGACATGTACACTCACACTCAAATCAACCATATCATTCATAAGACCTAGACATGTACACTCACACTCAAATCAACCATATCATTCATAAGACCTAGACATGTACACTCACACTCAAATCAACCATATCATTCATAAGACCTAGACATGTACACTCACACTCAAATCAACCATATCATTCATAAGACCTAGACATGTACACTCACACTCAAATCAAACATATCATTCATATGACCTAGACATGTACACTCACACTCAAATCAACCATATCATTCATAAGACCTAGACATGTACACTTACACTCAAATCAACCATATCATTCATAAGGCCTACCCATGTACACTCATATACTAATCAACTATATTATTTATAAGGCCTAGCTGTGTACAGTCATACTCAAATCAGCTATATCATTCATAAGGTCGAGCCATGTACACACATGCTGAAATCAACCATGCCATCTTTAAATGATAGCTGTGTAAAGTGATGCTCAACTCAACAATATAATTTATAAGGCCTAGCTGTGTACAGTCATACTCAAATCAGCTATATCATTCATAAGGCCTAGCAAAGTAAACTTATGCTCAAATCAACCATATCATTTATAAGGCCTAGCCATGTACACTCATACTCAAATCAACCATATCATCCTTAAGTCCAGCTGTGTGCAGTGATGCTCAAATCAACTATATCATTCATAAGGCCTAGCTGTGTGTATACTCAGATTCAAATCAATGCAGACACATACTTGGATCAACCATATTATTCCAATATAAAAAAGCAAACCTGTTGTTTATTTAAAACTGCCCAAATATACTATAAGGAGAAAATCCCATGAAGTCATTTTCAATGCGGATCAGATAATTTTCTTTTTCCATTAAAGTTTGTTTTGATTTTAAATGTTAGCGGGTTTTGTAGTGCCATATTGCATCTTATTTTGGTTCATGTTATTCCACCTGGGTGTGTGTGTGTGTGTGTGTGTGTGTGTGTGTGTGTGTGTGTGTGTGTGTATATATATATATGTGTGTATATATATATATATATTTATATATGTATATATATATATATATATATATATATATATATATCTGCCAACTGTATATATACATCTGCCATCTGTGGTTGCAGTGCTGTTTTGTTATGAAATGGTATGGTGTAAAGATGTCCCCTTGCAAATGAAACAGTATAACCACCCTGCCAGGACAAGAACATGTGGCAACTCTGACCCAGTCAGGGACACAGTTGATGACTCTGCAACAAAGTCAGTAACCAGAAGCCAGGAATAAGACAGTATCCTGCTGTGGTAAAACTGTCACATTCTGGAGCAACAGTCATCAGACAAATACAGAGGGGTATCACTCCAATTATAAAGACCTATCCTAAAGAACCTGAGATGGTGAAAATATGGGTAGTGTTTCCACTACAATATACATATTTATCTTTTTAAAACAAGGATTCAAGTGGAAAAAATAAATGGGATACCTTTTTATAAATTTTCCACCCAGTACAAAATTGCAAAACTTAAGTGTGAAACCTTACGTAACTGCAGCATGTATGGATATATGTATTCTGAGCACATGACATACACAAATAACTACAATAAAGGAATATATTTTGGTTCTGAAACTTAAAGAGTTCCATTGGAACATACTCACAAATGAATCCTGAAGAATGTGACACAATATTTAGAAAAACGTGTTTTAAAAAACAGTGTATGAACAACCCAGTCTAACAGTGTATGACAACTCATTCTAATACAGTGTATGAACAACTTGGTCTAATATAGTGTATGAACAGCTCACTCTAATGCAGCATATGAACAATCCAGTCCAATACAATGTATAAACATCTCTCATATAATGCATTAAAAGCTTGGTGATATTTTAAAATATTGCAAGAAATGATCAAATAGTCTTCTATTGTTTTCATTCAGTCTACTGATCAGAGAAATCCACATAATAACTTATACTTATTAAAAGTCTTTATATACTCTATCTGGATTTTTATTTCATTCATTAGTTCTGGCTAATAAAGTTACATTTTAAGTCAAACAGGTGCTTACATTTTAATACTTTAAGTTCAATTAACATTGATACTTTTCACAGTAGCATGTTAATCATTGTCTGCTTCATACTGCAGATGTGTTTAAAATCATGAAATTATTTCATGACATGTGAACAGAATAAATCTCATTATTCTACAGTTAATAATTATTGAATTTTTCAGAGCATAAAGTAAGTGAACACCTGTAAATGCGGTGAGCTTTGTTTGTCCATTTGTTTCTAAAAAAAGATGCAAGTTCTTTCAATCTTAACTTGCATCATATAGAATAAACTCATATTAACCAATTATGCAAGTGTTGAATTCAAGCCCTGAATTTTCAGGGCAGTTTTTCTTTAATATAGCTCTTATGAAAGAATAAAACAGGCCTACTTTCATTTGGATGTCCTCTTTCAAGAATGGCATGGGGGAGATAAATGTCTTCATACTGTATAACCACACTGATGTCATGATCAAAGTCAAAAGTATAGTCTTCTGCAAGGCTAATCTAAAATGACAGAAAATTAAATAATGTATTAAGTATCCAGCTGGGATGAAATGGCATTAACCTACATCTGCCATCATATTCTAAGTTTTTCACTATAAGGCCTTTCATTATAACACTGCTCATGTTGTAAGGCCTTTGAATATTACACAATTCATGTCACAAGACCTTTCATTATAACATGGTACCTGTTATATATTGACTTTTGTTACAACACAGTTCCTGTTTTACAAGTTCTTTCTTTATTCATTCATTATAACACAGTTCCTGTTATACAGCCTTTCATTACAACATGGTTCCTGTTATATAAGCCTTTTCATTATAACACTGCCCTTTATACCAGGCTCTTTAGTATAATACTGTTCCTGTTATAAGACCCTTCATAATAAAATGGTACTTAGTATATACATCCCTTCCTTATAACATTGTTTCTATTATATAAACCTTTTCATTATAACACTGTAATTTTTATAAGGCTCTACAAAATAGCAATGTTTCTGTTATAAAACCCTTCATTATAACATGGTCCCCATTACAAGGCCTTCATTACAACACAGTTCCTGTTACAAAGCCCTTCATTATAATGCAATTCCTTTTATATGACCCTTCATTAAAATATAGTTAATGTTATAAGATCCTTCATTATAATGTGGTTCCTGTTAAAGGCCCTTTATTATAACATGGTTCCTGTTATAAGGCCCTTCATTATGATACAGTTCCTTTTATATGACCCTTAATTAAAACATAGTTCATGTTATAAGATCCTTCATTATAATGTGGCTCCTGTTAGATAGCCCTTTATTATAACATGGTTCTTTTCATAAGACTGTTCATTATAACAACATACCTGTATATATGATCATGGATCGCATTTAACTTTGTGTATAATGTATTTTATTATAAAGCATCCTTTACTGTGATTCAGAATATTCTGTGGCTCTAATGAGGAGTGCTGTAATAGCTCTAAATTAAAATAGGAATAGTAAATCTATTTGCTCAAAATAATTTTTGATCATTTAAATTTTAGACCTCAGGTTTTCACATGTGTATTACTGTATTACTTGAATGTCAGTGTAACAGCAGGAAACACTTTATTCTGGTACTTTTTGACTGACTGGTTTCTGGATTTGTTTAGCTGTTGTTATTGTTATTTTTTGTGTTCAACATCATTTCACAGAGCAAGGTAGTCTATACATGGCAGCAAGTATAACTGGTGGAGGAAGAACCCAGAAAACCCTAGTAAGTACCACTGACCCATGAAGTTACTGGCGAGCTTTATCATATACCGACATTGGTTGATCCCAAGGCTTAAACATAAACTGAAAAATATGACATAGCGGTAATTAGTTAAGGAATGCACTTTAGACAAAATTGCCACCTGGAGACCCTATTCTAGCTATTGGAACTGATATAACAAAAGGAAGAAGATATATGAGTCAAAACTGAATCCCAAGTTGGTTTTTATGAGAGAGTATTGCAAACATGAATTCTATTAAATCAATTACTTGTCTGCTCTTCTACAGCATAGTCCCAAATGTTCATTGCCATGCAAGCAAGGAAAGGAGGTCACTGTGTCCTTAACAGTATGTCATTCAGGTAATAAATATCTCTAATATAAATACACCAATCAAATTTCATGACCACATACACAACATAACTGCTGGAAAATGAACAGAAGGTAACCATGACCTAGTTTTGGCCATGGTAAGTAGTACCTTCAAAGATGAATACAAACATCCCATTTTATGAATTACCTAACATTAAAAAAGTAATAGATTTACTTAATGTATATAACAAGACTCTCAGAAAGGTGCTTACTATGTCCTGCCTATGTTTCAAAACAAATTGATAATTAAATCAAAGCCTTAATACCTCAGAAAGAGAACAACTTAATAAAGAAAATACAAAAAAACATTTGCTTTGAAAAGAATTTTTACATTACAAAGAACATGCATCTTGAGACACTAGAATTCTTTTTGAGTAACCAGGCTTAATAACTACTGTAGTAATTTGGTTGATTATAATTTTTTCATTGCTGAGACTCAATATTACTGCAACGATCTAACTCAAAGAAGATGCCAGCATATTTTTACACATATGTACCAACAAACAAGCTTAATACCACAGATGCATTTAAGAACACAGTCAGGGTCCTCAGGGTTCATAAGACTGCTGTAAAATCATAAAGCTCTTGATAGACAAGGATCATGCACAATACAAAGCCAATAACATCAAAACAAACTTTAATCTCTTCCATATATGAAAAGGTCTCTCAAAGTAACTAATTGAGTATTTCAAAAACTCACCAAAGCAACTTTTTTCTCTGATGTGTATTCCACGTTGATTTTCTCCTTTGGAGAATCAACATTCTTTATTCTGAAATTCCCATTTATGAGTAACATAAAATTTACATCATATGCTGTTCTATTAGATGCAACAAAATGGCCATCCTTCAGCACTGCAGAGTCACGTAAAACTGAAAATAAATGTAACAAGCTTTCATTGCATGATATCATCCAAATCTCCTCCACCATGATATCATCCAAATCTCTTCTACCATGATATTCAAAATCTCATGCAACTCTCATGATATCATCCAAATCTCATTCACCATATCATCCAAATCTCATCCACCATGATATCATCCAAATCTCCTCTACTATGATATCCAAAATCTCATGCAACTCTCATGATATCATCCAAATCTCATCCACCATGATATCATCCAAATCTCATTCACCATATCATCCAAATTTCATCCACCATGATATCATCCAAATCTCCTCTACCATAATATCATCCAAATCTCCTCCAACATATCATCCAAATCTCTTCTACCATGATATCCAAATCTTATGCAACTCTCATGATATCATCCAAATTTCATCCATGATATCATCCAAATCGTATCCACCATGATATCATCCAAATCTTAGCCACCACTGTTTTATTATTGTATAAAATCACTCCTATAACTAATTAAACAACTTTTTCCTTTTCTCTCTATGAAGGGGTCAGGGGAGGATATTTTGCCTACATTTTTAGTTCTATAATCAGCCTTGATTCTCAAAAACATTTAAAAACTGAAATTATTTCATTCAGTTTGTCTATTATTCTCACACATAATAAATATTATATATAAACATTATAAACACATAATAAATATTATATATAAACATTATAAACACTACAAAAACATTTTCGCTTTTTGTTTCAAAAGCAGTTGGAGTGATCCATTATGTATGTATGTATGTATGTATATATGTATATATGTATGTATGTATGTCTGTATGTATGTATGTATGTATGTATGTATGTATGTATGTATGTATGTATGTATGTATGTATGTATGTATGTATGTATGTATGTATGTATGTATGTATGTATGTATGTGTGTGTGTGTGTGTTTTTTTTCAGTTTATAAAAACTGTTCTCTCCTTATAATTTCTATCAGCAGCAGGGAGGGTGAACCCTACAAATTTTTGCGACGAAATCGATTAAAGCCTCAGAATGCCCAATAGAGCCTTCCTACGAAATCTCATATTTCAACCAAAAAAATAAAATAAAGACCCCATTTTATAAATGGAGCCTTAGCGATTTTGTCGTAAATATGTTATCATAACCACCCTCAAATTGCTGCCAATAATTGCTATCATTGTTGTCATAACCCTCCCCCTGCTGGAAGGATTTCAGGGTTAATACAAATGATTTAACCGAATATTTGTTAACTTTTCACAAACAGACTAATCGATAATACTTCACCACGTAGATCAATTAAATTATTTGACTGATCGGTGAGTGTAAAATTAATTCTAGTTAGCGAATCATATTGACATTGCATATAGACTGGATTAGTCGGATTGTCAACAATTAAAAATCCTGGAGGAGCTGTTGGCGCAAATGAATAAAGAATGTAACCTTGTCGGACTTTATTTGATTGCTCGAGATTAATTTGATAGCTTCCTTCGATTATATCACACGTTAAATTAAGCGCGATCACCGATGAAATGTCCACATTGTTCGGTGTAATATGTCTACCGTCGCCGTTTTGAGAATTATTGTAAGTCAATATAGTTGGTTTGGTTGTTTATTTTCCCATTCGTCATGGATTATTCTGAATCCCTCGTCGATGGCCGCTCTGAGATCTCTCTTCAATTCTGGTATGTTATATCCTGGTAGTTTAAAAGTTGGAATATCTTCAACGGGGATTTTATATTTCTCTGCAAAAAATTTACTTAATTCAGGATCACCTGCTATTTCTTGAATGGTTCGAGAATGATATTTTTCTGCGTCATCGATAATTTTATTACATGTAGCTACCACGCTGATGAATTCGTCTTTAGTGAGAGAACCAGATCTTAGAGATACTAACAATAACGAAAGATCATTATTTATCGCTGTGAATCTATCAGTAATACGACGTGCATCTAACTCCTCATTAAACTTTTCATTCAACTCTTTCTTCAATTTCTCCTTCATCTTTTCATCCCTCTCTTTCACCAATTTCTCTATCCTCGCCTTCATGACCTTTAAAGCGCCAGCCGCGATCCCCTCACGAATCGCCTTGTCAAGGAGATTAGAAAATGTACTCCTGCGATCTCTATTACCTTCTACTGGATTCTCGGATGCTATCTTATCAGAGATATAATCAGACTTTACCGGCTCAGGTGTGGAAGTGCTAGCATTTCTACCAGGTGGATCTTCGGGCCATCCTAATACTATTCTTATTGAACTGTTATAAATATCTACAACATACCCAGGAAAGCCTATTTCAATTGCAGATGATAGTGTTGGTTCATGAACTTAATTCAGGATCACCTGCTATTTCTTGAATGGTTCGAGAATGATATTTTTCTGCGTCATCGATAATTTTATTACATGTAGCTACCACGCTGATGAATTCGTCTTTAGTGAGAGAACCAGATCTTAGAGATACTAACAATAACGAAAGATCATTATTTATCGCTGTGAATCTATCAATAATACGACGTGCATCTAACTCCTCATTAAACTTTTCATTCAACTCTTTCTTCAATTTCTCCTTAATCTTTTCATCCCTCTCTTTCACCAATTTCTCTATCCTCGCCTTCATGACCTTTAAAGCGCCAGCCGCGATCCCCTCACGAATCGCCTTGCCAAGGAGATTAGAAAATGTACTCCTGCGATCTCTATTACCTTCTACTGGATTCTCGGATGCTATCTTATCAGTGATATAATCAGACTTTACCGGCTCAGGTGTGGAAGTGCTAGCATTTCTACCAGGTGGATCTTCGGGCCATCCTAATACTATTCTTATTGAACTGTTATAGATATCTACAACATACCCAGGAAAGCCTATTTCAATTGCAGATGATAGTGTTGGTTCATGAACTTAATTCAGGATCATCTGCTATTTCTTGAATGGTTCGAGAATGATATTTTTCTGCGTCATCGATAATTTTATTACATGTAGCTACCACGCTGATGAATTCGTCTTTAGTGAGAGAACCAGATCTTAGAGATACTAACAATAACGAAAGATCATTATTTATCGCTGTGAATCTATCAGTAATACGACGTGCATCTAACTCCTCATTAAACTTTTCATTCAACTCTTTCTTCAATTTCTCCTTCATCTTTTCATCCCTCTCTTTCACCAATTTCTCTATCCTCGCCTTCATGACCTTTAAAGCGCCAGCCGCGATCCCCTCACGAATCGCCTTGCCAAGGAGATTAGAAAATGTACTCCTGCGATCTCTATTACCTTCTACTGGATTCTCGGATGCTATCTTATCAGTGATATAATCAGACTTTACCGGCTCAGGTGTGGAAGTGCTAGCATTTCTACCAGGTGGATCTTCGGGCCATCCTAGTACTATTCTTATTGAACTGTTATAAATATCTACAACATACCCAGGAAAGCCTATTTCAATTGCAGATGATAGTGTTGGTTCATGAACTTAATTCAGGATCACCTGCTATTTCTTGAATGGTTCGAGAATGATATTTTTCTGCGTCATCGATAATTTTATTACATGTAGCTACCACGCTGATGAATTCGTCTTTAGTGAGAGAACCAGATCTTAGAGATACTAACAATAACGAAAGATCATTATTTATCGCTGTGAATCTATCAGTAATACGACGTGCATCTAACTCCTCATTAAACTTTTCATTCAACTCTTTCTTCAATTTCTCCTTCATCTTTTCATCCCTCTCTTTCACCAATTTCTCTATCCTCGCCTTCATGACCTTTAAAGCGCCAGCCGCGATCCCCTCACGAATCGCCTTGCCAAGGAGATTAGAAAATGTACTCCTGCGATCTCTATTACCTTCTACTGGATTCTCGGATGCTATCTTATCAGAGATATAATCAGACTTTACCGGCTCAGGTGTGGAAGTGCTAGCATTTCTACCAGGTGGATCTTCGGGCCATCCTAATACTATTCTTATTGAACTGTTATAAATATCTACAACATACCCAGGAAAGCCTATTTCAATTGCAGATGATAGTGTTGGTTCATGAACTGTTATCGCGATTTTTGATTCCCTTCTAGTAATAGATTTTATTCTACGTTGTAATTCATTATTAATTTGCTCAATTTGATAGGACCCAGTTGGTATTGAAACAACGTTCCAATCTGGAGTGTCATCTTTTTTATTCCTATACGCAAACACCAGAGAATTATTAGGTCTCTGACCACCAAATGGAACCGATCTAATATTAGGCCAGCTATGATACACTCGTAATTTTGCCAACGCGATTTCCTTTACTGAAACAGGGGAAGGGAAATTCACACTGAATTCAGGGTTTGTTGACAATATTGATATCATGCTTATTTTCCGCGGAGTGGTATTTTCTGCTATCCGCTGAAGTAGTTGAATCTCTTGCGACATTATTATTATTATTATTATTATTATTATTATTATTATTATTATTATTATTATTATTATTATTATTATTTACAATGTCTAATTTTGCAATAGATGAAAAAACGCTAGCGTTTTTAATCGCAGTATCATAAATACGTACCATCACGGAGAACTCGTCTTCGGTAATTATCGTATCATCAATCGATGATGACATCAACGAGGATAATTGTGAGTAACCGTTAGATACTGTTTGATGTTTAACTATATAGTCGTTAAGTTTTTCTTGAGAACACGATATTTTTTTAGTAATAGCATTTGCAATTCCAGCAAATGTTGTCACCGCGGAAATAGCAATTGGGACAGCAATCGGAGCTACCATTGTTAATGAAGATAGTATAATACCAGTACCGGCCATTATACCAGATACCGAGTATACTGTAACATCAATCGCGGTAATTCTCCTGCGATATTTTTTAATTTTTATTTCATACTCATCAATGAGTGTTTTGAATTTCGTTAAAAACTCTTTGACGGTATCATAGCGATATTGCGATGACGGAGTCATAGTATTTTAAAACCTCAAGTGGTGTCTAATTGTTAAAAATTCTAATTCAGATCAGCTACAAACTCCATGTACCATACAAATGATGTCTTATTTAAATTAGGATCAGTGCTTGTTATTGTAAACCGTTTGTATTCACCCACGTCAATAGTCGTTGAAATCACGTTGTTGTATCCATATGAAGTCGATGATGATATGTTAAACTGGTTCAGTGGCACTATTGGTAATCGATAAATACCCGGGTTTGACACAGTGAGAGTTATTGTATTCTTTTTAGGTTCCCAATCTAATGATCCAGAGAGAACTGTGTATACCATATTTATGATATTCTTCTCATGAGGAATTTTTATTTTTTCAAGTAGCGGAAGATTGTTTTTGAACGTTGTAATATCAGTGTTGATTGCTTCCAATTGCCGATTAATCGCTGGTATTTCTTCGATGGATTTTTTAATATCCGGAAGTTTGATATCTAGTTTATCAAGTGGACCTCCCAAAAATTTATCAACAATGTTTTTACGAAATGTTGAAAACTGTTTTACGTGTTCTTCATATCTTAATTGAAATGTTGCAATTTCCAACAAAGATGCTTTTATCTCTGCAATATTCGGTGTGGTTCCTGGTGGATTTCCAAGGAATTCTTGCAGCTGTTTGTCGATTTTGTCTACGATTGACTTTTGTAATTCATACAATTTATTGAATTCAGCTTTATGATTTTTATATTCATCATTGAGTGATTTTAACTCGTTTGCTGTGCTATCTACTGTTGTTAGTTTATCCGTGATCGTCGAAACAAATACCCCCGGTTTGAGTTTTCCATCGTTTGAATATAACGATATTGTATTTTCAACGACGTCACGTCTTCGTATTAAGATATCATCCAATGACACATTACTAGATTTCAATTTGCCCTGGCGATCTAGAAATACAACTATTTCCCCAGGATCTACACTTGACAAGTTTAATTTCTCGGCGATTTCATCTTCGATTATTTTTTTAACATCTTCGACAGCGAATTTACTATCGGTTTCTGTTTTTTTTTACTCTGATAAAGGTCGTCCCCAAATATCAATCATTATACGAAAACGCTAACGTTTTTCTAAATAAGTTCTAATTGGCGAAAACGCTATCGTTTTTGACATTGCCCGCTGGTATATTCATTAACAACAACTTGTGGTGCTTTCCTTGGAAATCTAGATATCTCTGCAAGGACGTTTAATACTTCACGACCGCATATCGGTGGTTCATTTAACTGTTGTGTTGGTAGCGTGAAATAAAAAATTGGAGCCAACGATGACTTTGTTATTGTAGATACATATCGCATAAATTCTTTTGGTGGAGCTAATCCATATGAATCAAAATAGACAATTCCACGAGGATCAATTGCATATGCGACCCAATGAGTTCATTCTCCGCTGCTGTTATCAAGATTGATAATACCCGTTTCATTTTTCATTGGTTTTGACGGTAATTGATCTCTCATGAAAACTCCTCTAAAGTTTTTTTTATTGATAACGATTTTACAGCATCAATTAAATCAAAATTGGACATTGGTGAAAATCCAAGGGATTTTTCCACTAATAAGCCGTTCCTGGTATTCTTAATCCCGCGCCCTTGTACCAATTGTGTGGGGTTTCTGGTAGTCTTAGACCCTTTCCCTTTTTTTCCCATTCCAGAGTTTTTTCGGGGGGTTCCTGCGCAGTACCAACGGCCCCCTTAACGCGCCCCCTTCGCCCCCCTTGGGGGCACCGCTGAAATCAAGCTGGAATAGACAACACGGAATATACACTTTTTTTATTCACGATTGTGCTTTCAAAAAATAAATTTGAACTCTTTTTTTCTTTGGCTCTTTGAAATGTTTTATTTGACGATCTGTAAAAGATAATTTATGCGCACCCCCGGGACTTTGGTGGGTTTCGGTTTCGGGGTTTCCACATTTTTACCCGACTTTGATTTAAATTTCTTGACCTGACCTCAAAAGGGCTTAACAATACTTATGTCATTTTTTTCAAAAGTAATTTAATTTTTAAAATTATCTTATTGTGAAAATCCAAAAATAATTTTTTTCCACTGGTGCATCAATAATCTCATTCTCCCCCAATTCCTTTTAAAATTTTGTTTTATATAAAATGAAGCCTGTCTAAATAGCTATACCGCGGGGTGTTGTACCGTTGGCAAATATATAAAAAAGATTGTTCTCATTCAAAATGTTAAAAGAAAAGTAATAACGGAAAAGTGTTTTTCAAAAAAAATTTTCGATATTTGAAAGCATTCAACTTTTTGATCCCCCCCAAAACGAAAATTTTCGTTACCGTGAGGGGTCGTTTTTTCTAAAAAGGGGTTACAATCTTGCTGGCTCTTGTTGTCCTTTTTTTTTCTCAAAAAACTTCATTTTACCCCTAATTTTTCAAAAAATTATACTGGATAATTGAGGCTCCCCTTTGCTCCTGAAAAGCTAAAAAGTTGAGTGGAGCTGAAACCTTTTTTTGAGTAAGTGCCGAAAAATTTTTCCCATTTACTTATCCTGTTGTATCAGCGTTTTGTTACCAACTTAGAAATGATTTTCCCCCTTTCCAAACATAGAAATTGTTCTTTTCGTAAATGGAGTCAAGACTAAAATCCATAAAGCAATTTTTAAAATACTTTACCTCGCAACACATTAGCACCCAGTTTGGGATTTTTGTCATTTCCTTTGCCTAAAATTTTATGCTTTGCTCCAAAGGGACTTTTCGCTTTCTACAAAATCCAAATATGTGATGTAACAAAAATTTAAAACAAAAAAAAACCCGTCGTGCGTCCTTTCAATGCTCCCTTTCGTGTTGAAACCCTAAAAAAAAATTATCATGACCCTTTTTAAAAGTTGAATCGCGGGGGTTATCTTCCGGTCTGGTTAGCGGGTTGTCAATTCTGCAGTCTCTGCGTTGATTTTATAACTGAAAATGGTCAGCTGATCAAAATTTTCCTTAGCAAACATCATAGACACCACCACTTGTATAATCATGAAAAAATCTCGCAAGTCGTTTTTGTTTTTTTAAATATAACTCGTTCTTTTGATTAATTTTTTCCTCAAGATATATCTTGCTGTTAAATGCGCCATAATGCCATTATTACGAACCAAATGGAAAATTTTTAGGTCATCTTTTCTTCAATAAACGCCTCACCGGCAAAAAGTATCTACTTGTATCTTGAACTTGAAGTTCAAACTCTCCCCCGTTGATTAGGCACTCTTGCCGATAGGCATAATACTGATAGTTATATGAGAATCATCTTTATTCACCGGTGCTGCCATATCAAACGCTGGATTAGCGATTTTTTAAAATGCCATTCATACTAAACACTATCGTTTTCTAAATGTAGTAATGCTATCATTTTCTTTTTTCGTCTGAAATTTTACGATTTCCTCCAAGACCGCTTCCCGCTATCATACTTGCCATGGTACTACTATCGGGTGAAGTCGTTGCTAAGGTTGCTCGTGTTTGTTCCACTGCGTTATTTATCACTTTACTGACATTTGCCAGGCATCATTGTTGTTGAAGGTAGCGTGTTGAACCATTTTGTGATGGTTTTCGTCCGAATCAAGATTTCACCAAAGACGTTATTAAATTATTTGGGGTAGAAAAGGCCGTCTCCTGCAAGATCTCCAGCTTCATCGCTAATTGTTTAGCAACTGGTGCTACTTTTGGGGCTATTCTTGTGAATAAACCCGCTATGGTATTTCCAAGGCCGTCTCCATAGTACGCCCTATAGACGGGCAATCTTGAGTTTCACCACATACACGTTTGTTGGTTTATCGTGATTATAGTGTACTATCATCATATTTGAAATTACTTTGTAATTTCTAAATGCACGCATCTTCAGAAATTTCAATCGCTATAATAACCACTAAATTCCCTGGAATTCGTCCATTAACTCATCCAAGAGTTCTCGATACGTATGACATCAATTATACCCCTGGAATAATCGTCTGCAAATATCAAATGCTCATTAGTTATTTCGACTGAGTTATTCCAGCTCGCTTACCTCCCATAAGAACCTCAAGTCGTGATATATCATTAATGATACTTACTAGGACATATATGATAAACATGATCACAACTTCCATAACCCTCTCCTAAAGCACTTGCTGGTTCGGAAACGTTTGAGGTTTTGGATTTTGTTGCCCTCACCCCTGACCTCGACTTTTGTTGTTGCTTTCGTTTTTCCTTTGATCTTTTAGTTTTGTTTTTTTTCGTTTTTTTCTTTTCGTTTTACCATTATAAAACCCCAAATTTAAAAGATGTACCCCGGGTGTATTCTTTTTTAAATTGGGGTTCATTTTTTATTAATTTTTATATATAAAAACCACCCGTTTTCCGTTTTATTGTGTTTTTTTTAATGCTTAAAAAAATTCCCTTTTATAATTTTTTTCGTTTGGCGAATTCCCCCAAATCCATAGTTTTTATTTTTTGCATGAAAATTGTCTATTTTTGAAAAGCTTATCGGTGAATTTTTCGCAAAAAAGGAACACTTTTTTTGGAAATTTTTCAATAAATCATATTTTCCCGCACCTTCAACGGGGTTATCATCAGTTAATACCCCCTTTTGTTGTTTTTTCCCCCATTTTTGTTCATAAAAAGTGTTTTATTCCCCCTGAGTTTTTTCGTCTTGTGCAATTTTCATAAATAAAAGTAGGTTTTTTTTTTGGTTTTCCCTTTAGGGTTTGGGTATTAAGTTTTTAAAAGTTTATATCTTTAGGGGCTTTAGTTACGGGGGCAAAAGCGTTCACCCCCAAATAAAAAGTCAGTCTGGCTTGCTGTCTAATTTTGTAGTTTTCTCGCACTCATCTCGAATTGGTAAAAAAAAAACTTTTTCAGTAATGCTAACCTCTCGGGTTAGTTGGTGAAAAGTTTGAGTCATTATTGGAAAGTTAACTTTTTTTTTCAATTGGGGTTTTCAGTGGGTTTCTGCGCTTTCAATCATAAATAAAACGTCTTTTAGATTTCCTTTCAAGAAAATTTGACGAACTTTTTTTTTTGCCTGTTGCTTTCTATTGTTCAACTTACTAAATCCCAAAGAAAAAATTTAAAATCATTTTTATAAAAAAAAATTTAAACGTTTTTTGAATTCTTTTTATCAGGAATAATTTTAGGGGACATATCTTCCATCATTCAAAAGTCTGTCTTCATTCAAAAGTTCAGAAAGTACGATTCCTTGATTTCTTAAATTTGATATTTCTGTGACGATAGATGTAATATCTTGAAATTCCATTTATTGAATATTATTAATAATATATTTTCTTTATCTTTAAAATGTTATTTAATATTTTTTAAAATATCATTTAAGCCTTTAATACAATCCAACATACAAAATAGGGACATATACAATGCTTGGTCAAGCATACATTAAAGACTTATACAATACCCTAACCCCCCAATTGAGTTCCAGGGCGGGCTATATGGGTATTAGACTCAGAAACCATAAGCGGTTTCACACAACATGTAACATATAACATGAAGCCCTCATTTGGATATCTTTCGCGCCAAATGACGTCAAAGAGGCCCAGAGGGGGGACAGCACATTCTTGGCCACAAACATAGATCTCCGGCGGAAGCTCTAACGTAATAAAGATTATATTAGAGCTCCCAGAAGATATGTTGTGGGGGGGGCGAATTCATAAGGATGGATATATCAATGCGAAAGATGTGATATAAAATTTATAAAAATTTATTTTTTTTATATAATATTTTTATATATATAAAAAATGATAGGGGTTTTAAAAACTAGGGGCGCAATTCTTGAACTCATTGAGTGCCTTTGCATTCAAAAAGCCAAGGGGTTACATTTTAAAGGGTGGTATATTACAAGAGAGATGGATGGTTTATAGGGGGAGTACAGGACGATACAAACATGAAAAACGGGGGGGATTACTAACCCCAAAAACCCAACCCAAACCAAACCCAAAAAAAAACAAAAAAAAATTCAAAAAACAAAAAAAAAACAAAAATTTAAAATCCAAAAAAAAAAAAACAAAAAAAAAAAAGAAAAAAAAGGGGGCATAAATGGTGTTTTAAAAATTTTACCACCTTTCAATGTGAAAATTTTTAGAATTCTGGAAACCCCAAATATTTAAATAAAACATTAAAAAGAACAATGTTAAAATAAAAAAATTTTTTTATTTTTCTAATTTCTGTTTTTTAATTCAATAAATAATTTTTAAATAAATAACCCAAGGACCGTCAATTTTAAAAATTTTTTTAATTTCAATAAAATTTTTTTTGCCTATAATTTTAAAACAGACTACCCCCAACCTAAAAACGAATTACATTTTAATGTGTTTAATTTTTTCCTCACATAAATTTTTTTTTGTAATTTCAAAGTAATTTCTTTTTTTTTCAAAATCTAAAATGTTTAAGTCGTAAAATTATTTTTTAAAAATTATTTAAAGAAAATTGATTTTTTTTACCGCCGCCCGGGACAACGCCCTTTACTCCTTTTGTGTGGGTTTCCCGCTCTGACCTTGGCTGTTTTCCGCTACTGTCATTAATTTTAATCATGATGCTGGACTTGCGAATAAGATTTAAAAAAAAAAATGTAATAAGCTTATAAAATGATATTAAACCCAAAAGTTTTTTTGCGTTTTTTCCCCATGGAAAATAAAAGAATATCGACCACTTTCCCATGGGAATTTGGGTTTGGGAATTTTTAAAAAAAACATTGAGGTTATCTTGTAATGGGAAAATTTTTTCCATGTATTTTTCTTTGAAATAGTTTTGATAAGTCCCTTCAGAACTTTTCGTTGAAGGAACTATACCAAAATATTTCCCCGCAGTATTCTTGTTGAAAAATTCTTTTTTCATTCTCGCTGTATCAAAGACTGTAATTTTCTTTCAATGCTTAAGCCCTGTCTTTCCCCTTTTTTGTATTTTCATTTGAGAAAAACATTGCAAAATTTGCAAAGGTTATTTTAAATTTGAATAAATTTATCAAACCACCCTTTTAATAGGCCAATAATAAAAAAACGCCCATGAAGAATATACCTTTTTCCAGAGAAAACAAATTCCCCGATTTTACAAATCCCCCGGTTCTTTAGTTTAGTATTTTAAAAACACCCTTTGATAATTTAAATTAACAGTTCGGGGGGGGGTCTTTTTTTCTTGCTCCTTTTTATTTAATTAAAGCTATTTGTCTAAATTTTCATTTGCTTTATTTATAAATTTTTAATGTGTTTGAGGGTTTTTTGATTTTGTCTTTGACATATCATTGTTAGGGGAATGTAGGTTTTTTTTTCTTATAAAATACGTTTAATTCTCTAAAAACCCCTTACTCCACAATGTACATAAGTGAAATTTCCCCCCCACCCCCAAAATTTTTGCTGGGGGGGGGGCCTGTCAAAATTATTTCTGACGTCTGTAAGTGATTCCAAAATTCCCCTTCCGATTTTTTGTGGGGGTTCTGATCCCTCTAAGCCCTTTGCGTGATTAAAAAAATTTTTAAACAAAAAATTTTTATAAATGTTTGCGTTTTTAATGAAAGAAGAATTCAAGAGTTACGCAAATTAAACCTTTTAAAATATTAATTCAATCTGTAGAACCCAGAAAAAACGTCCAAAAAGGGGAAAAAATAATAATCTGTTAGAAAAATCAGATTGGTAATATTAAAAAGGCGGGTCACCACCTTCAACATTTAAAAAATTTATGGTGTTGTTAAAAACTAAGAATGTTGAAAAGCAGCTATATACTTACAACTTGGCATAAAAAGGTTTTTCCCGAGTGAAAATTATTTCAATTTGATAGTGATTTGGGTTAACGGGGAAAAAAATTTTAACCTTTAAGAAAGGAAACAGTTTTTAGCCGTATTCCCCCCAGGGGTTAACTGGAATTGAAAAACCATATATGAAAAAAGGGGATTTTAAAAAAGCAATTTTTTTAGGGTGTATCCTTAATAAAACCGAATTGGAAAACTGCACCAATGAAAAAGTCAAGTCATGGAAAAAAAACTCAATTGTGTGCAAAACTGTATAGAACATTTTAAAAATGATCCGTGGGAATAAATTTAAAGTCTAAACGTAAAAAAAAAAGATAATGGGAGCAACAGTGAAAGAGAACGGAGCAACTATTTCGATAAGTAGATTGGAAAAATCGCTGAGATTTCCATAAACCCTTTCAAACGATAATCGGGGAAGTATTAACGATCGAAAAACAAAAAAACGGAGCTCCAACAAAAATTTTTGTCATAAAAACACGCATGGACATCCCCGGGAAATTTCCCGCGAGACGAAAAAAACAGGAAGTTACCCGAAAAAATTCCCAAGGATTGGAATCCCCAAGAAAGATTATTTGATCTATTGTGTTTTTGTAAAAAAACCTGTTTCCCGTTGGAAAATTTTTTAAATTTTTTAAAATGAAGAAAGTCAATTAAATCATTTTGGAACTAACGGGAATTTTCGTACTGAAAATCTCAAAATAGGGGGAAAATCTTGCATAAGTCTCAGTGAAAACCAGCGTTTTTAAAAGGGGCAATCCCCAAATTCAACAGTTATTACAATTTTTTAATTCCCCGGTTGCGCCTTTAAAAAAAAAAAATAAATTGGAACCACAAAAAGAGTTTTTAAGGGTCAATCCGCGCTGGGAAAATTATCATGGCGGCTATGGAACTTAAATTACCCAATGTGAAAGTTGAACAGTTATTCGTTTCCTGTTTCCCGGAAGTTTTTGGATATGGTTTGTGGTGAGTATTTTAAACGGTTTGGCTCCCCCAAAATTTTAAAAGACCGCGTTGATTAAGGGCCACTGCCCGTTTTGATTTTACCGGGTTTTGCTCGCTAGTTCATTTGAAATTTGCTGAAGGATTCCCGTGTTTTTAATTTTGGATTGGGAGAACTGGCTGAAAGGATGTGGTTCCAAAAGTGTTTTTGGATATTGGTTTGTAAAATGTTAGTTCGTTTAAATTTTCGCGGCGATTAAATTTTACGAAAACAAACCCCTGTTGGTTCAGACCAAAAATCTTTTATAATCAAAAATTAGAAAAACATATTGAGCGCGGGGGGTACTCATGAAATGGTCAAAAAAAATATTTAATCAACGAAAAAGTGAAGCAAAAAGGTCTGGGGGGGGAAAAAAAAGGTAAATTTACCCAAAGGGGAAAAAAATTCAACTTTTTAAAAAACAAACTCCCCCGAATTTATTATAGTGTGCGAAAAAGATTCGTTATTAAAAAGCAGTAGGAAAAATAGATAGCAAATTGAAAAAAACCTTCTTTCCAATAAAAAAAAAATTGGGAGAATTTTTACTTACCAGATGGGGAAAAGCTCTGCACTCTAATTTGAGGATCTTAAATTGGGGATCTCTATCTTATTTGCAAAAAAAATAATTTCCCCCGTATAGCATTAAGGGTTGCAAATTTATTTATGTTGCGATAAAAAAAAATCCCAAAAAGGTAAATAAATTTCTAAAAGCGAGAATGGGAAAATGGGGTTAAAGTAAAACAATCGATTATTTTAAATCACGACGTTGGGTTAAAAGGTTACTGAAAAAAAAGATAATTCTATCAGTGAAAAACCCAAGGTTTTCTATTTAAAAGCCCCCGATTGATCAATTTGTAGATATAAACGTTTATTTTAAAAGGTTTTTGGTGGGGCTGGAAAGACAACAGGTGATAGAATATTCGAGAAAAACCCCATGTTGTATACACCAACCCATGACTACGGAGAGATAAAAAAACCAAAGTTGAACTTGAGTATTTAAATTTTTTTTGAACAAGGCGTTTTTGGACTCCCAGCCCAAAAGGGTGAGAAAATTTTTTTGCGGTTTTTATTGGGATGAAGCTTTATGTTTCAGAAGTTTTTAAAAATGTTCTTGATTGGGTTATTGCAAAATAATACAAAAGTTTTATTTTGCGGGTCATGGGCACCCCCCCCATTTTTTGGAAAGCCAAAAATTTTTTAAAAAAAATTTTTTATTACGAAAAATGTCTGACTTGGCCCGTGACGTAGTGATTTAAAAACTAATTAGATTCAACCCTTAAATTTAATGGAAGTAGCGCTGAAATATTTTTGAAACCCTAGAATGTTTTTGGGGAAAATGGAGACCAAAATGATTTTGTAGGGAATGAAAGATGTCAAGCGACTTAGAAAAAGTGTTTGGTCAAAGAAAAAATTCCCAAGTTTTTAGTACCCTTGTGTTTAAAAAATTGGTACCGAAAAAGAATATGAAGTTGAATTCCCCGGCCAGACGGAAAAAAAAATTAGTGTTAATGTATTGTGCTAGTTTAAAACAATGCTGTAAAAAAGTCATTTGCGTGATAAATCACCAGGGCGCTTGGTTTTGTAACAACAAAATCGTCCAAAAGGGTTTACCATCCGGATCCAATTTTTTGGATAGTTAAAACCCTTGAATGGTCAAAATTTTTTTCGCGGTCCAAGGGCGCGAAAAATCAAACGAAGGGTTTTTTTCGTTAGATTTAAAAACAAAAAATAAGCCGTATTGCATAAAAAAAAAAAACCCTGGTTCCAGCAGGGACAAAAAAAAAACGAGAATTTGATATTTTGCTGGGAAAAAAATCGCATTTAAAAAAAAAACGAAAATCCTGGCCCGGCAATTTAAAAAGCATATTTTTAAAAGCCCCGACAATTCCCGTAGCGAAAAAACGTTTGGTATGTCAGAAACAATGTGAGTTGACCCCTTTTTAGTGTAATAGACGTACGGAAGGGTTTAAAACCAGTGGCGGTAATTTAGTCGTCCCGGGAAAGACTTGTGTTGTTTCCCCGTGTAAAACCCCGCTGGGGGTTCAGTTGAATCCAACGTAGTTGGAGGTTACCATTTATCGCGTTTGTTTAAATTTTAGCTTTAACAATCTATTGGTCTCCCTTTTTTACCCCTTAAGTTTCCTGGTTCGTATAAATATTCACGTAATATCACCAGGGTGTGAGTGAAAACCCCCGGGGGGTTGTTGGGGATATATTTTTTTTTTTGAATATTTTGGGTTTTTAAATTTCCGTTCGGTAATTCGTTATTTAAAAGCTGCAAAAATAACTCGGTAACCCTTTGGACCCCTTCACGAGACGTTTTTTTGGATAAAATTTTTTTGCCTATTGATTCCAAATAACCCTTCTGCAAAAGTTTGATTAAATCGTTTACAATTGCCCCACGATGTAACGCGTAAATTTCCCGTCGTATTGTAACATTTATTTCATTGGGTTTTATAAAAACCCCTTGAAACTTTTGCCGGTAAATGTAATAGTTTGACCCTCTTAAGGGCCCGCGATTAAATCCTTTCAAAAGCAAAAAACGATTCGAAGCTGATTTGTTTTTATGGGTTTCTTGTTTAAAATCCCCCAAAATTTAACTAAAATTTGGGGGATTTGAACATGGTCTGTGGGAAAAAAAATAATCCCGGGTTAAATTCTTGGGGACGGGAAAATCAAAATGAGATCAAAATGAGATAATTAATCTGTTTAGGCGGTGGTAGATAAATTTGCCATCTAGCCTTGTTTGGATAACCAATCTTCCGCAGTGGACTTTTTCACTTTGCAGCGTTAGCGAGTTTTACTGATTGCTGCTTTTACCCCCTCCAGTATTCTTTCGGAGACTAATAAATAGATTCCATACTATCAAAAACACTAGTGTTTTAATTACCACATCCCTAACACCCAATTTGCCTCTCATAGCTGATTTGACCAACCATGAAGCCAATTTTTCTTTGAAAAATTTTTCGGGAAAAGTTTAAGATGAAAAATTTTTAAACGCGAGTGTCTTTGTTGGGAAATATTGCTTTTTTTTTGCAAAATCTGCATGAATCCTTATCAAAAGATTTAGGAAATCACCGGGGGCTGATTTTGTCATCAATCTGGATCTAATCTCGTTCCGGACCCCAGTAGCTATATCCTGGAAAGGTGTTTTTCTCCCGGATTTTTTCCCCCTGGGGTTTTCCCGGGGGGGGGTTTTTTTTAATTTTGGGTGCGTATTACCCCCGGGCGCTTTTTTTAAAAAAATAAATCGAAATTTTTTGTACCCCGTTAAAACCCTTCCCCAAATCCATCTGTTTTTTTAGTTGTAATCGTCGCGCTATTTTTACTTACGCGTTTAAATTTTCACAAATAGATCTTTAAATTTTTATTAGGTTTTTTATAATTTATTTTTCAGCGAAAAAGAAAAAGAACCGTTGGAAACGAAAAAGGGTTTCCCATTCTTCCGTGCTTATTTGATAATGCGATTTATGTAAGTGGGATAAATTCTATTTAGTTGCTCCATCCGTAGATGATCAACGGTGCTATGAAGTGCTAAAAGATTATAATGAGATGCATCAGAAATTAAGGTGAAAGTGTAATCGACTTTATAACAGATATTGATGATGCGCCTAGCGTAGATGACCTCGTTGGAGACATATACATCTTGTAGTGTACGATGATGTGATGTTAGATAATCAAAAGAACCCTGCTAGATATTTTCACGAGGTGGCATAAAAAACACTGACGTGATATATGTCACTCACGCTACACTCAGATTCCAAAGTGATTCGCGATACTGCCAATATTCTTGCTGTATTCAACGGCGTTGATACACATACACTACGAAATATTTGGCAGACATGGTGTTCCGATATGGACTTCAATGGATTCAAAAATTACTTTAGTCATGCTCAGTCAGTCCCACATGGATTTATAACAATAAATTTACACGACCCTCGGTCACGATATCGTATTGGACTTGATCAAATATTCGGTTAAATCATTAGTATTAACCCTGAAATCCTTCCAACGGGGGGAGGGTTATGACAACAATGATAGCACTTATTGGCAGCAATTTGAGGGTGGTTATGACAACATATTTACGACAAAATCGCTAAGGCTCCATTTGTAAAATGGGGTCTTTATTTTTTTTTTTGGTTGAAATATGAGATTTCGTAGGAAGGCTCTATTGGGCATTCTGAGGCTTTAATCGATTTCGTCGCAAAAATTTGTAGGGTTCACCCTCCCTGCTGCTCTATCTTTAAAAAATGGGATATAGGTAATAATAATAATAATATTTATAAAAAAATATTTACAGCAACAATGAATTCCATCAGAAATGGTACCCCACAAAATATTTTACCCATAGTAAAATACTCAAACAGAAAGTCAAATGAAAAAGTAGACAATGAACTAGAATGGCATATTGTGTCAACAAATATATGTCTATGAAATTAAAACTTGAGTGTGTGTTATGTACACCAATAAACTGAATGAACAGAGTAGACCCTGATATACAAGTATATTTTGTGATAGCAGATCTGGGTCTCTGATATTAGGACCTAAGTATACTTTATGTATATCAGTAATGAATAGAGTGGACTTAGATCTACAAGGGTCCATTTTATTAGGACTTGAGGATATTTTATGACAGCAGATCTGTGTCTATGCAATTAGGAATAGATCATGATGATACCATGAACATGTATCTCATCAAACTAATTCTTTCTAAAGATGCTTAACAAAATCATTATATCATTTTGTGACCTATCTTAAAACTGGATTTAATTTTACCTAAATTGGTGGAAAATGTAAACATCCCAAAAGCCATAACTTTATATACCAATGTTACAGGAAAGACAACAGTGTCCTAAGGGTTTTGTAGTGTGTGAGCACACTATATACTTATGTTATAGGAAAGACAAGAGTGTCTTGAAGACCTTTTAGTGTGTGAGCACACTATATACCCATGTTATAGGAAAGACAAGAGTGTCTTGAAGACTTTTTAATGTGTGAGTACCCATGTTATAGAAAAGACAGTGTCCTGAGAGCTTTTAAGTGTGTGAGCATTTTAAAGCATGATACAGTAGAAAGATAAAAAGGATTCACATTAATATACATAAAAAATGTGATTTAAGTGACATTAGAACTTTATCTATAAATGGTGAAATTTATTTTATTAGATTAAACCTGATTCGCTTTTTGTTTCAAAAGCAGTTGGATTGATCCATTATGTATGTATGTATGTATGTATGTATGTATGTATGTATGTATGTATGTATGTATGTATGTATGTATGTATGTATGTATGTATGTATGTATGTATGTATGTATGTATGTATGTATGTATGTATGTATGTATGTATGTATGTATGTATGTATGTATGTATGTATGTATGTATGTATGTATGTATGTATGTGGTATGTGTGTGTGTGTGTGTTTGTGTGTGTATGTGTGTGTGTGTTTATCCAGTTTATAAACACTGGTCTCTCCTTATAACTTCTATCTTAAAACATGGGATATAGGTAAG